>CAWUFW010003176.1:0-512500 GCA_963921515.1 Calotriton arnoldi | reverse complement strand
GTAAATAAGGAAGAAAATGTGAAAACAAATCTATATTTGATTGGGTAGTAAAATATTTGAGCATTTGTTTAATGTTTTTGCATTTTTGTATATTGTTTTGAAGTTCAAATCATAGAAATTGCTTGGACCGGGGGTCTCCAGGTTCCAGTAATGACTTACTGGGTGTCCCTGATGTCCAGTAATGATTCAGGGGGGGGGGGGGGCACAGAAGTCAAAAGGTTAAGAATCGCTGCTATAAACCCCACTACAGTCTCACAACACCATGCCTCAGGGAGACCCTCCAATCACAAGCTTAGCAATTACATGCCATTAAGACTTTGAGATCATGCCTTTCATCTAGTAATAAGCAGGGAAAAGAGCTCCAAATCTAAGACTTCAAACATTTCAGACATCCTACTGGAGGGTTCAATGTTCTCTTTAAGCAATGAGGTGCTAGCGTAATTGAGGAGCTAAGCCAGCAGAATCTTGCAACTACGAATCCTTTGAACGTACTTGTTAAAATGAGAACGGGTCCATTAACTTCCATCACTTGTGCAATAATTTACTATCCTCAAAATAGGCTCCTCAAGTCTTTCACGACTTATTTCCTGGTTGGACATAATTTATGATGTCCCTCTCAAACCATTTATTTAGATTAGGAGACTTCAACCTATGGGCACTCAATTCTCAGAACCCCAATGTTTGAAGAATGAGGACAATGGAGCTAAGACACTCCCAACTGATCAATATTTTAACACATTGGTGTAAGCCAAGACTTGGAAGTCTCACAAGTCCCACACCTTGTATCACAAAGTACTAACTATTCTCTTGCTCAATCTACAATCGGACACTTCTACTTCGTGGAAGAAGTAACTTGAAAGAAGGCTCCAAAATATCCTATCCTACCAGTTTCTTGAATAATAAACCAAATCCTTCTTGCTCTCGCTAAGAGATTCAGTCTCCCTCGGATGACTCTACCGACATTACAGACTGTGTCTTACAAATCCTATAAGTCACTACATATGCGCTTAATGACGTCAGTCCCTTACAAAACAAAAAGCAAGTCATCCAAAGCATGACTCAATTAGTTGTTCCGGCAACAGGTCCAACTCCTGAAACAAAGATGTATGGTCAGGGAAATGTGCTGGAAGAACTTGCATGGTATTACAGGACAAGGAGTTGCCTTCATTATAAGGCAGCTATATACAGGTCAAATATGGCAGATTTCCAGACCCATATTACTGAAAATGCTTTCTTCAAAAAAAACTTTTGAGTCTTTCACAAAATGACTACAGTCCAACAAGTACAGTCACCACAAAGGCTTTGCTAAGATCCTTTGTCAGTGACAAAACCGCAATTATCACCAATTAACTATAACCTGTTACTTTGGCGAGAGGAGGAGCCTTAACATCCTGGTTACACAATAGCTGAGCCCCTGAACTGTGTGCGCCATTGATGGAAGTAGGCTCTGTATATACTATACCAAAGTAAGGTATAGTGTGCACAAGGTCCAGAGAGTCCGCAGAGGTATAGCAGAGGCAAAATTAGACAAGTACTAACAGCTCTCTGTGTGGGTGAGCAGTTAGGCTTATCCAGAGGGTGTGTTAAGCATTTATTGTATTCACTCACTCAAGGCTGACGGCACACACTCAGAGATTGAATCCAGACCAATTATGTAGGTACAAAAAGATATACTTGTATTTTATTTTGTAGAACTATGCAGAACTTGGCATAGGTAAGTAAGAACACTTTCAAATGTAAATAAAAAAATGTAAATCCGTATTTGTAAAGCGCAAACTACTCACCCTTAAGGGTCTCAAGGCGCTGGGGGCCGTCGTGGAAATTAAGTGAGCTATTGCCCAGAGTCACATGGTGCTGAGCTGAGCTGCCGCCGGAACCGAGGATCGAACCGTGAGCCCTGTGCTCCGAAGTCAGCTGCCCTGGCCGCTGCACCACACCTCTCCACTCAAATGCAAAGCTGTACACAGAATTGCAATAGTGGATTGTATTGGAATCGTTTACAGGTTTGTATTACTTTTAAAGCGGTTTAAAATACAGTGAGATTACTTTCAATTACTCTTGGATTACTTTGCAGTTACTTTTAGATCTTGAGGTGATATGCTGATAGAGCACACACTGGCTGTTGTCACTTATAGGTAAGTACGACAATTGATAAATTAAATCACAGTTACTTTCTTTTCATACAAAAGTTCAACTAGACACTTTTAGAACATTTTTAGGAACAAAACGTCACAACATTGCTTCCGATGGGGAAAAGAAGGTTATCAGTTTGCAGGTAAGTAAAGGTCCTGCAAGAATAGTATTTGGGGTTAAGAACCAAGGTTCCCCACGGTTTAGGTAGGCACTCAAATTGCACCATCAGCGGCACTGGGGCGGCCGGGTGAGAGTGCAGGAGCTCAATGCTAGCCAATGGGGCTAAGGGGGCCTTCGGTCAGGGACTGCTTATGAGCAGGCAACTTGGCTGGGGGAGCAAAGTGCCTGGGGTTAGGATCAGCACTGCAGGGGCCAACAATCAGCACAGGAGCTGCACCACCAGCAGCACAGGGGCGGTCGGGTGCAGAGTGCTAAGGCGGCGACAGGGTCCCTGTGGATTCCAATAGATATCTCCGGTTCGGTAAAGATGCTGCAGGCTCGGGCAGGGAGGCTTCCTGAAGGCAACCACCGGCTGGAGAGGTAAGTTGGGATCTTGGGGGTTGCCTGGACACCGTTGGTTGGACTACCAAGGGCATGGGGCGTCGGGTGAAGGGGTCTCTGGTCGCGGACGGGGGGAAACTTTAGGTTGAGGCTGCAGGCGTCAGCTTGAAGCTTGAGGGAGGTCGGGAATCACCAGATCCCAGGTCAGGATCGCTGGGGAAACTTCATCGCGGTGTTGGGCCACTCGAACTCGGGCCGTCGGGTGCAGAGTGGTGCAGAATCACGGAGCCGTCTGGATCCAGATTCTGTGGGTGAGTCTTTGTTTGGGCAAATCTGGTGCTCACGGGAGACAGAGTCTGTAAGATGGATGCAGGGCAGGTCTTCCGGGCTCTGGAGGGTTGCTGGATATGCCGGCGTTTCGCTGTAGTCCGGTCAGAGTCGGGACAGGCCGGCAGGGCTGGGACCAAAGCAGTTGATGTCCTCTTTTTCCTGGGTCTGCAAGCTCTTCAGTCCTTCTTTCTTCCTCGAATCTAAGGAAGCAAGGTTCACGGTCGCCCCTAAATACTAAATTTAGGGGCGTGAAAGGGGTGTGCAGGTTGGGACCAATGGGTCCCTTCTTTGGGGTGGGAACACCCCCTATTATGCCACCCTCCAGTGGGAGGTTGGCAAAGGTGGGCACACCTCTACTCCTAGCTTGGTTTGTTTTCCAGCCAATTCTCCCACCCAAAGTGGGGGCAGAACCGGTGGGAGCCAGTTGCTGGGGGCAGCAAAAGGCAGAGACAGCTTACAAAGGCAGCATGCCTTTGAAGCTTCCCCTTCGTGGACCCAGCCCATCCTGTGGGAGGAGGCATGACACCTCTGCCCAGGATGGGCTTTGTTTCTGGACCCAGAGAGCAAAGGCCCTCTACCCAGGGGTCCAGAAACTGGTCTGGTGGTGGCAAATGGCGGGCAGTCATTTAGGAACCACACCAGGGCTGGTCATTTTTCAGGAGGCATCTCTAAGATGCCCTCTGTGTGCATTTTACATTAAATCCCACACTGGCATCAATGTGGGTTTAATGTGCAGAGAAGTTTGCTACCAAACTTCCCAGTTTTTAGTAAAGCCGTTATGGAGCTGTGGAGTTCGTAAGACCAACTCCCAGATCATATACTCTTTATGGCTTTACTACACACAGTGTCTAAGAATGGACTTAGTCACTGAAGGGGTACAGGGATCATGCTACTGTACCCTCACCTGGGGGCTAGCGCACCCTGCCAGAGGGGTGACTTACCTACGCCCCAGACAGTGGGTTGCAGGCATTGCACACAGTGATGTGTGTCATGTCGACTCTTCACTTTTCTCTCCACCAAAAGAAGCAGTCTGCAATGGCAGTGTGTGGGTGTTAAGGCACAGGGCCCCTATGGGTGGCACAATAGGTGCTGCAGCGCTTAGAGGCCTTCCTTCCCTAGTCACAGTGCCCTTGGCACATTTTACAAGGGCCTTACCTGTGGCCAGAGATGTGCCAATTGGGGTACAAAGGTACAGCTTTGGGAAAGAACCCAGGCCCTGGGAACCTGATTGGCAGGGACCCAGGGCACATCAAGTCAAGTTGCATCAGATGTCAGGCAAAAAGTGGGGGGCAGCCATGCAAAAAGGGGCACTTTCCTAGACCCCTCTGTTCCGCCAAGATGCTACAAAAACTTGTACATATCAACTGTTAAAAATACCTACACACAACAAAGGAGGTAGTTTGGAATGTGATGGCTGGGCTCTCCACTGACTGCTGCAAAGACGTCTGTCCTGGATGGTTAGAGTCAGGCCTCTTATCCATCTTCAACCAGCCAAGGACTGTGGCGCCACTCTGTGACATCCACGCTGAGGAACGAAGCTAGGCTTCCTCCTCCATTCACCTGCCAAAGGCCTTCAGCATATCAAGATTATGGGTAGATGCAGGCATGGTTAGTCTCCTCTTCTGTGGGGCAGTTCCAGGCATAAACCTAAGTGGGAGCTGGGACACCAGAAGCTGCCATCACACGTGCCTGCCCCAGCACAGCCACCTTGAGGAGGACATGCTACTGGTTGGCAGGACCAGCCTCAGGGCAAGTTGTCTCTGAAGCAAGGGAGAATTGGATAGAGTGGGGCCACTAAATTCTTCAGGACCCATCTGTTGCTACCCTCCCTGCTGCTTTCTGCATCTAGAAGACGCTGTGCTGGTACACCCTATGGTGAGTAGCTCAGGCATGCCTGGAGATGTTATAGGTGATCTTGGGAACATGGACTAGACAAGGGTGCTTGTCTGCAATTTAGATGCCACAGCACCTTCAGGTTATAAAATGCCCACTTCACTGTACTTGGAGGAAGGGTGGTGCATGATGATTCAGTCCTGTCTCTTGGCTGCCTAAGACTTAACATCCGGGCCTGCTGTAGCTCTGCAGTTATACAGGAATGCAAAGACTTTGGACCTGATTTGGATCTTGGTGAAAGGATTACTCCACCACAACGGTGAGGGATATCTCGTCTGCCAAAATATAAATCCCATAGGTTATAATGGGATTTATATTTTGACGGATGGGATATTGGTCACCGTTGTGATGGAGTAACCAGTCCGTCAACATCTAAATCAGGCCCATGGTCTTTTGCAATTCACTATGCAGCTCTCCTGCTCCTAATTCAAAGAATGTAAGGAACTCACACCTCCTTGAGAGGGTGACCTGCTTTATTGCCACAGTCCAACTGCGGTCTGAACGTGGGTGAAATGTACTGGATTCCTTACTGTAAAAGTGCTATGCCATGTTGATATTGAGGGTCATACAACATTGCACCACACAAGGGTGCCTGTTGGTGCTCTAGGTGAGTAGCTATGTGTACAGGACCAAACGCAAGTGGTGTAGGAATGGTAAAGGATAAAAAAGGAGGGCCACCACAAAAAAACAAAGTTTACAAATCTGCCAAACTCGTCTTTGGGCCGACTCAGCAGGCAGGCCCCATCACTATGAATCAGGTGAGTGATCTGAACCAAGGCTTTCCCTTTGGATGCTACCCTCTGGGAACACAACATTTGTGTGCTTCCCTTAAAGGAAGCAAACACAACAGGACGATGGACGGAGTGCTGTTTTCAACCACTCACCCCCATTCACATATCTGGGTTTAATCCATCGTTCTTTTGCTCACTATGCCACCCCAGTTTGGACCCACCCATATGCAAATCAGTCTTGACCCTGATCCTTATGGGAAATGTCCAGCCCGAACTGCCAGGCCAGCTCCTACCTGGCCCAGAAACAAGCATCCTGGGACCAGTTTCGGGGTATTACCCCTCTTCAGCCAGGCTAGCTTGAATCCAGTGGCACAGTGAGCAAGGGACCCACGTCTGGGCATACCCTTGGCCACTTAGGGCGAACATAGCAAACACAACAAGATGATGGACGGAGTGCTGAAACTTTTCAACAACGCTGGAATTATCTGCAACCAATCTTAAGCTACTGCAAAATTCTCCAATGAGCAATTTGCCTGGCTGTAACGTGCATCTGTTGTTAAAAATGTTTTTCCAAGTGTGTCTGCCGCGCTACTTGTACTTGCTGAGCAACTATCCATATTTCATCCCCCGCAAGTGCTTTCATTCCTTGACAGCTAAGATCACCAGATTTGTGTGGGCTGGGGGCCGGCACAGAGTGGCATTTCAATCACTGCATAAGTTTCCTTTTGTTGGAGGACTGGGCTTATCGGATATTTACCTATACTAACTTGCGGCACACCTGGTCCTGGTTAACGACTGGTTCACAGGTGGAATAGGACGATCTGGCGTATCGCTTGGATATACACTCGCTGGGGATGGACAGCATGCTTGATCTCCTATGTGGCGCGTCTACCGAATCCTCGGTCTTCCTGCATGCGGGTGTCTCTCACCTGTTGGAGAGCGGCCCTTCGCCTCACTGGGATGACCGCCCCTGTGGCGGGAAACATGGCTCAGTCAGCGGTCGGCCCTAGAGGACTTTAAACCTTGGGACCGCCTCGGGATCTCGTACCCTGAGGATGTTTATAAGGGGGGGGGGGAATTGTGTTTTTTTCAGGAGTTGAAAATCAGGTACTGTTTGTCTAATTCACAGTTTTTCCGGTATCTCCAACTATGCCGCGCCCTGTTGGCCCACGACCTCCCGGAAGGCTCTTTGCCTGAATACAGTCAGTTGGAGGCAAAGATTTTCCAAGGGAAGCTAGGTAAGGGGGCAACATCCACGATTTATCGATCCTTGCTGATTCATGCTCCGGATGGCCGTGAAAAGGCACGACATCGATGGGAGTCCTGGGTGGGAGACCTAGATGAAGACGACTGGAGGGAGGCTTGCATGGCACCTATGGAACTGGCAATCTCGACGCGACTGCGTATGATACAGTTCAACTACTTGCATGCGACGTACCTCACACCGAGGCGCTTACAACGCATGCCTTCGGGAATGCAAGCTGCATTTACGCGATGTGCACTTCCAATGGCGGACTTCTACCATGTTGCTTAGGAATGTCCAGTGCCGCGGCCCTTCTGGGAGGAGGTGGGTCACATACTCTCTGCTGTTCTAGGCCGCTCCCTTGTGTTAACCCCTCGTATGGCCTTGCCTGGGCTGCTGGAGGAAGTAGGGGGCACCAGAGTGGAACGTGGTTTCTTGGGGATGGCTTGCTTGGTTGTCAAGCGGGATGTGGCCCGTGCATGGAAGCAACAGAAGCCGCCAACAGTTGGGTGCTGGAGAGCAGGAGTGGACTGGTGCGCTCATTAGGAGAAGGCAGTCTTCGAGGCTCGTGACTGCCCTCAGAAGCATGAACGGATATGGGGGAAATGGAGCGACTATGATGGTCTCTCGATTCGAAATGGTAATACTGCATTTGAAATGGTAATACTGTACAATTCAAATACCCAGGCTTGCCGCAATGTCACTCATGTACGTCAAACATATTTTGCACTGTGTGATGAAATGTCTTGCCACAAAACTTCAATAAAGTTGGTTATAAAAAAAAAAAAAAAAAAAGTTGTTGGCCATGGCCCCCTTTTTTGCACGCTTTGCCCTCATGGTTATTTTTGTGGTTATTTTTATATGGTTACATGATAATGGAGTCTACTTTGTGCCTCTCTTAGATGTGTTATATTGCTCCCCTTTATTTTATTTTATTATTTTATTTACGAAACCTATAAATGCACACGGCTACCCCAAGGGGTTTCCCAGCTTACGGGATGCTGAACAATACAAACATTCATGCTTGCATGGATTGCACGGATGCTTGTTTCCGATCCAGGGAAGACCTGGCTTGGCAGTTCGGGCTTGACTGTTCCCATGGGGAACAGGGTCAAGACTTGTTTGCATATGGCTGGGTCCAAACTGGGGTGGCGTGGTGAGCAAAAGAACAATGGATTAAACCCAGATCTTTGTGATTGGGGGTGAATGTTTGCATCATGCAGCATTCCGTCCATCATTTGTTACTTTTGCCACCTTAAGTGGGAAGGGTATGCACAGACGTGGGTCCCGTGCTCACTGCGCCACTGGATTCAAGCTAGCCTGGCTGATGAGGGGTGATGCCCCGAAACCGGTCCAGGATGCTGGTTTCCTTTCCAGGGAGGACCTGGCTTGGCAGTTCGAACTGGACTGTTCCTATGAGGAACACGGTCAAGACTAATTTGCATATGGCTGGGTCCAAACTGGGGTGGCGTGGTGAGCAAAAGAACGATGGATTAAACTCAGATCTTTGTGACTGGGGGTTAATGTTTGCAATGTTCAGCATTCTGTCCATCATTTGTTCTTTTTGTCGCCCTAAGTGGGAAGGGTATGCCCAGACGTGGGTCCCATGCTCACTGCGCCACTGGATTCAAGCTAGCCTGGCTGATATGGGGTGATGCCCTAAAACTGGTCCCAGGATGCTTGTTTACCGTCCAGGGAGGATCTGGCTTGGCAGTTTGGGCTGGACTGTTCCCATGAGGAGCAGGGTCAAAACTGATTTGCATATGGCTGGGTTCAAACTGGCGTGGCGAAGTGAGCAAAAGAACAATGGATTAAAACCAGATTTTTGTGACTGGGGGTGAATGTTTGCATTGTTCAGCATTCCGTCCATCATTTGTTCCTTTTGCTATCAGCACCACACGGCACGCAAGAGTGCGCTGCTTCTTTCTGCCGCTTGAGGAGGTTTCCTACTTGCGCATCTGCTTTTTCAGCGCAGAACAAGCTCCCGGCACTAAAAAAAATCAGCGCTAGCAGCGCAACATGCCGAAATCTGCCCACCGGCGGAACTGTGTGGAATCTCGCAGAGATTTATGTAACTCTGTGGAATTCCGTGGAGTGAAATTCCACAAGTTCCACCCACCCCTAATATGAACCTTAACACATAAGACATCTTATACTTGCCACAATCAAAAAGGACAAAAGAGGTGCGAATATAAAGGAGAAACTTGCACAAAAGGAAAGGTGCTTTGTATAAGAACTTGACAACTTAATTAATGGACTAAACAAGCTAGATCAATTTCACAGTCATGTCCTATACCCAACAGTCATTTGTGTACACTGAACAAACCAAATTCCCTCATTAAAAACAAAAGCCAACGTTAGTTATAACAAAATTAATATTCACAGACCTGGAAACAGGCAACATTTTGTGATGTCTCTGCTACTAGACAGCGCATCTACTGTCTTTTGTGAGACTATGGTGTAGTGCTAGAGGCACTCCTATGGTTTGAAACCATGTGATGACCTTTGACTACCATGATTTTAATTGACTTTTGGTGTTTTATTTTATCTTAGCTTGAATGTACGACATCATTTTTCCCTGCATGTGCTTTTTTCCTGGAAGATGTCTCTCGTGTAATCTCGTAGTTTTAAAGTGGGAGAGCTTTCACAGAGTAGAACAGCCTTGCCAGGAACAGAACGTGTGGGATGTGCAATTGAAAGCATGAGTGAGAGAGAGATGTGGAATGTACTTCTTGGTCTTGAAGTGCAGTGTTATAAGCAGTGGTGCTCAAATGTGCATTATGTTGTACATTGGGAGATGAAGTGTGCAGTGCTATGGGCAGTGGTGCACAAATGTGCATTGTGTTGTACATTGGGAAGTATTATGAAGTTCTTACTATTAGCTTTGACATGCCCTCAGGTCATCTTGAATTCTGACTCTGTCCTGCTTGAGCTTTTTGCTCGCACAGGCAGGCCCCCAGATTACTCAAGTTCTTTAGGTTATCGGAGACTTTTGTAAGCTTGGTTAAGATAAAGGCTGGAACATGTGAGAATGCAGAAGGAACGTGAGAACTCCTTTGCCTTTGGAATGCTTGCATGGAAAGTGGCCAATTCCAGTAAGTTTCCTTGGCGCAGAAGAAGGCCTCTCGGAACCTTCTAGTGTGTTTTGAAACTATAAAGCTGGGGTTTGTTGACTTAGAAGCTGGGATTGGAGCCTGAATGGCAGACGCGTCTTCAGTGCAGGAATCTGGTTGCTGAGTCTCCTGACCCCGGCTGTGAATCCCCCAGTCTGGAGTGGGCCAGGATGAAGTTTGCACCAGGTGATGGGTTTTATTTTTGATTGTTGTCATTGTGATGTGTAACTGTCTGTGTGCACATTCAGGTTAGAGTGGCTATAACAGTCATTGTGATGTGTGAGAGTCTGTGTGCACATCCAAGTTAATCATCTGATGTATTTAGTGTACATATCTTTCCGATTTCTTGCAGGACGTCCAGCATAATATGCTTGTGTTTCATTTCATATTATTATCTATGCATTTAACAGTTGCATTTGCCAAGTGTGTTATTATTGCTTGTATATATATATATATATATATATATATATATATATATATATATATATATTATCTACTGGCGGTCGCCAGTAGATAGTTATAGTTACAACCTATTATCCATAGGAAATCAGCGACATTCTATTTGAAGTAACTCTCTTGCCGGTTGACGTATCTTCGCAAAATTTTCAAACTTTATGGCCCGCTCCGGTCCGCTCCTACCCTGAAAGTCTCGGGGGATTCGTCAAGCGGGGGCCGAGAAAAAAGGGGGTCCCAAAACGCGTTTTCCCCATGCAATTTTCCATAGGAAACTTTAGACACGGCTACAGCCCGAACTGCTGAACGGAATTACACCAAATTTGGCAAAGAGGTAGTTCTTGGTTCAGAAAGAACCCTTTTTGTTAAATGGTGTAAATCCGTTCAGTAGTTGCTGAGAAAATCAAAAGTAAAAAGATAGATATATCTATGGCCGAGTAGGGTCCGCGTACCCTCAGCGCACCCTGCGCGCAGCGTCCCGATCACGAGCTGCATGTTAATTGGCTGTCAGCTGGCTGTCAACATTCCGATTCAGGAAATGTTGGCAGCCATTTTGTCCCTCGGTAGAACCGAGGGACAGAAACAAGTGCGCAAAGCGCACAAAGGGAGCAGGGTAGAAACACCCTGACCCCTAGGTTTGCTCAGGGGTCCCACAAGGACCCCTGGGCAAAAAAAAATTTTTTTTAAAAATCGGCAGGATGCGCTCAGGGTGCGCGAATCCTGCCGAAAAAAAATCGAAGCGCGGTCTCCCGCGCTCGAGTGTATTTTGCCCCCGGGTGGCCCAAGTCCCGGGGGCATGGTGGGAAGGGGATAATTTAATGTGTGGGGGCCTCAAAGGGCCCCCCAAGCCCCGGGGACCGCCACCCCCGGGGCTTTTTTTAAATGGTGCGGGAGGGCTCTGAGCCCTCCCGCAGCCCCGAGGACCACCACCTCCCGGGGCTTTTTTATAAATTAAAAAACCTGTGTGGGGGGCTCCAGCCCCCCACACGCCCGGGACCGCCACCTCCCGGGGCACTAAACATTTAAATATGGGGGTCCGTTACGGACCCCAGAGCCCCGGGGACCACCACCTCCCCGGGGCTGTGAACTGAATGGAAGTGGGGCCGCGCGGCCCCCTCCTGGAGCCCTTGATGGCCCTGGGGACCACCACCCCCAGGGCCGGCTCCTGCAGTGTCCCGGGGTGCCTACATTGGTGAAGGAAGGGGGCGGGGCTTCAGGTGACATGTGTGCAAACAGGCCCCGTGGCGCGTTTTAAGATGGGAATTAAATCCCTTCAATCCTGAGGGTCCCTGGGGGCCAACTAGCCCAACAGGTACATCCAGAAAGCGCCACAGAGCTGCGTTGCAGAGAGGTGTAAAAGGGTGTGGCCTCTCTACATGTCTCTGCAACGCAGCCCCTGGCGCATATTGGAGGTTCCTGGTGGGCTAGTTGGCCCCTAGGGACCCTCAGGATTCAAGGGGACTTAATCCCCCAACTTAAAACGCGCCACGGGGCGCGTTTGCACAGATGTCACCTCAGGCCCGCCCCTCCCTTCACCATTGTGCAAATATTCTTCTAAAATCATCCGAAATACGAATTCCTATTTACTCACCTGTTATAAGGAGAGACCTCAGTGCTGCATCTTTCAGCCCAGTACTGGTCCTGAAAAGTAATTTTAACCGTACTTACCAGTAACTTGAATTTCCTTCCATAGGATATCATTGCCTGCTTTTTGTTGATAAAGTTTCTAAGTGTTGGTTTTTGAAACATACAAATATTCCTCTAAAATCAGCCGAAATACGAATTCCGATTTACTCACCTGTTATAAGGAGAGACCTCAGTGCTGTATCTTTCAGCCCAGTACTGGTCCTTAAAAGTAATTTTAACCGTACTTACCAGTAACTTGAATTTCCTTCCATAGGCTAACATTGACTGGTTTCACTTGGAAATTCTTCTAAGTGTGGAGTTTTGGAACTTTAAAATATTCCTCTAAAATCAGCCGAAATACGAATTCCGATTTACTCACCTGTTATCAGGAGAGACCTCAGTGCTGCATCTTTCAGCCCAGTACTAATCCTGAAAAGTAATTTTAACCGTACTTACCAGTAACTTGAATTTCCTTCATAGGCTAACATTGACTGGTTTCACTTGGAAATTCTTCTAAGTGTGGAGTTTTGGAACTTTATAATATTCCTCTAAAATCAACCAAAGTACGAATTCCAATTTACTCACCTGTTATCAGGAGAGAACCCAGTGCTGCATCTTTTAGCCCAGCACTGACACTGAAAAGTAATACATGTGGCTTTAGGATTTATGCTTATTCTATGCCACTATGAAGCACCTCCTTGACGGTTTTACATTTGTGTATCATAAAAACATTTTTACATAATAAACAAAGAAATGTAAAATGTGCAACAGAATATGAAATGAATTGTGCATATTAATGCAGATGTGCGACCTGGGAGGCTATTCACCGCTCTATGAAAATATCTAAAGCAATATAAAACAGTATACAAGAGAAAGTGACTTATTCTCCTTATACTCTGTCCTGTTCGTTCCAATATATATATATATATATATATATATATTATATATATATATATATATATATATAAAGGTGATTTATCCCCCCTTTTCAAATCTATATTGTTTCATATTTTCTTCAACCTTCCCAACAGTGTTACAGGAGAGCCCCATATTGTGCAATAAGATAAGGGCTCGTCATTTGATCAAATCGCGTACCCCGAAAGAATTGCAAAAGAGGTTTCATAAGCCTGATGTGCTATTGTAGGAAAGTGGAATATTATGTGGTATGGCTGGGTAGCCTTACCATGTAATATTACCACAATACCCCAAAGATGGTCCTTGGATTCACACTAATAAATCCTTAGCTTAGTCCTGGTAAAGAGGCAAAGAGCAGTCAGGCTTTACTAGAGGAACCTGTGTTAACAATTTCAGAGTACCAACATGGACGATTAGTAATTGACACGACTCGAAAGAAATCTGACACCAATTTCTAAAAACAGAGTGTATTTTTATCTTAATTTAGACACCAAAGTGAACAGAATAGCATACATATAACCGAAGTTATAGATTTTTGAAGCAGTAGCAGGCCTCGAGAAATTTACTCACTCGCCCACTCCCTATGGCAAGTCAGATGTAACAGGGTGCTATTTTTAGAGAATACTACCCCGGTCTGGCAAGAGAATCTAGTTGGAAAAGAACAGGTATTCTTTTAATTCAGAAAGTGAAAGAGCAATAAAGATGCCTTTAAATCTTGTTACATTGGCTGTGTGTTCAAATACGGAGGTCAAATGTCAGCTTATGTCTTCTTACAAACTGTTCCTTATTTTATCCTGGAGATTGCGTTTACAAAATCCTCTAACTTTGCAGTCAGAGAAAGAAAAGTAAAGTGAACTGTCTGACAATCTTGCTGTGTGCAATGAAAGGCTATCGGATGTCAGTTTTTTCTAGCACACATTTCAATAGCTTGTAAATGAACTGTAGAAATATTTCAAACTATATTTCAGTAGTTGGGAAACTATTTTTTAAATTCTGATGTACGATGCAAACAAATAGGATCGAAACAAATCAGAACACTTTACTTTGTGATGTACAAATGATAAATATTTTCTGAAACCCAATTTCCCATTATTGTTTGTACGCTATATAATTTTACCTCTAAAACTGCATGTCAGTAAGAAAGTTTATGGGCATTCCCATGGAAGTGTGCTGTCTATAAGTGACAGTGCATGAACACATCGTGCTTTACTAATATTATACATAATAAGTGTGAGAGTTTTCAAACATAAACACATAAACTTAGAAACATTCCTGCCCCCGCCCTGATGACAATGTTATTGATGAAACAAGAGGCAAGCGAGTGGTCTTGCGTACCCTTTACGGGGGCTAGGTTTTTATTATACATGGAGCAAAAGTTTAGTCTGTTAAATCAAACAAAATAGTTTTTGTACAGCAGACATGCTGAACTCGCATATTTGAAGGTGCTCTCATTTGATAATGAAAAACAAGGTGGCTCAATAGAATAAAATATTTGCCTAGGATCACACCATTTGAAATCAGTTTACGGGTCAAGAGCAGTACAGTTAGGTTGCGTAGATTATTCAAGTCACTAGACCTGCAGGAATGTTAACATTTTTATGATTTTTCAAGGCCTGAATATTAAATCAGTGCAGTAAAATTCATAGACTAAATAACATTGTGGTTAATGGGAAAAACCACTAAGGACAATCGGTCACTTGCAGGTCGCATTACGTAGAACCCTTACACGGTTATGGTCATGCGGGCCCCAGGACCAGGCCACAACAGTCAGATCAATTTTACTTAGACCGTGGAGTCCGGGTGCAGAGTTGTTTTGGTTGTCCTTGGTGCTGAACGAGAGCTGCGGGTGGTGCTGTTTTTATCGCTTACACAGTGCCGCAAGAAACAGAATGCAAAAACACAACAGATACACAGATGCTGACATTGGATGATGGTTGACAGTGTTCCCTGTAGACGCTGGGGGTAGGGGGGGTTGGTTACCGAATTGGTGACCAACAAGCTTTGACAGCCGTAAGCACCGCGAAATGCTTTTGGAAATTCACTGGGTCTGGAGGAGTAACGTGGCTGACTGAAACTTCGGGGCAGGCGAGCCTACAACTCCCACAATGCACTGCACCATCTGGATTTGGGCGTTTCCACGGAGGGCCCGATGGCCAGCAATTCTCATGATCGATTGCATGTTTTTACCTGCAGTTTGCAGGGGACTAGTGCCACTAGTCCAGGGGGCACTTAGGGTGCTTCTGGCTTCCACAAGGGTCCCTCTCTTCGGGAGAGTTAAGTTTTAGCAAAGGACGAGGGTCGTTCACTCAGTTCCAAGTCTGTTGCCTCAGGGACAAAGTTTGTCTTTTTGCTTCGTGCTGTGGGCAAAGTCCTGTTGTTGGCGACATGGGTCTCCTCTTGGTCCTTTCTTGAAGTAAGTTGTTCAGATCTGAGCTTCTGGTGTCAGGGGGGGTCCCTTAAATCCTAGATTATGGGGAGTTAGGGGTGTGGGAGCTAGTAACCAATGGGCAGCTAATCCACTGCGGAGGTGACCACATCCGGTGGTGCAGGTCATCCATTCTACCCAGAACCCACAATTTCTGCCCTCCTAAAGATGACATAATTCTATTTTGTGTGTTCAGATCAGGCTGCTCACCCGTGAGGTGTGGCCAGCCTTCCTGGAGGTGTAAACCTCCTGCATACTTGATTTTCCACCTTGCCCGGGTGCCAGCGCGCCTGGGACAAGGGGAGTGCTGTGTCTTGACAGGTGGACAACCCAGATGCATATCAGAGGCGGTGCAGCATTTAAAGCTCACCATTCTGATATATCACTTCACTAGCGTGCTGGGGAGGAGGGAGGTATGACTTCCTTCCTGCCCAACCTTGGTTCCTGACGCCTGGGATTGATCACACTGCCTGGCAGGAGGTCAGAATTCTGTCTTGGCAGCAGGCGCGAAAAAGCGCAGGCTGGTCAGCCACAGCACAGTGAAGCTGGGGCAACTAGGTGGGCAACCTATGAAGTGCCAACTGGGTGCATGCCAGCCTTCACTTGAGAGAGAAGGCACATTGTTTGACTCCAAACTCGATATATCTGGGTAGTACTATAATGGAGCTAGCAACCCAGGTTTGCCCAGGAACAAGCCCGTGATATTCTATGGACCGCCTATAGTGTACTTTAATGGTAAAGACACTATAGAGACATATAAGCTTGCACTTGCATGTCTACACTCTTAATATACAAAACAGTGCTGCAGCACTGAGGACCCTATACCACCTATGCCCTAGGTACCCCTGGTACCAAATACTAGGGACTTAGAAGGGGGTAAAGTCTCCGTCAATTGGAATTGCCAATTCACACATAGAAGAAGTTTTAGGGAAAGAGCACCGGAGCCTGGTTAGCGGGCTTCAGAGCACTTTCAGAATCGAAAACCAGTAACTAGTAATCTAAATGGGGGCAAAAAGTGGGGCCGGGAGGACATCTGCAAAAAGCCCTGTTTTGACAGCTATTCAAGGAACTAAAGGTTTATTGATAGGTTGCTTGAATACCAAAGTGCAAAAGTAGACGGACAATTTTTTCAAAAATCTTAACTGTAAGTATCATGGTAGTCCTAAAACGAACATCTTCATAAAATGCATCTATATCTCATAGTTCAAAAAGAAAAGACACAGAACGTTCTTCCTGGAGATGTCCTGTACTGTGCTGTACAGCATTTTCCACCTCCCACTGAAGAAGAGCTTGTTATTGTGTAAAAGTATTCTTCGAGCTGTACTGTGCTATACAAACCCAATTAATGCAATGTAGGCTTTAAAACAGATTGCCCATTCAGTACCGTCCACAGGAAATCAATGATGCTGTACCCATCCTCGTCACCAATTGTCCTAAATAATTAGAACTATAGCAACTGATCCTAGTCCTTCACTCTTAAAAATCAGTGAACAACCTAAATGTCCGCAAATTATGTGGAAGTCCATGAAACGATCATCACCAACTGAAATGTTACATGGTATCTAAACAGGAGTGGTATTCCAAAAATGGGTGTTCTGGCCAATGAACAATGTTGAACCACAGCCTACAAGAATGTATTCTGATTTCACTTGATGGTTTAGTAATGACCTAGGATTCTCTGTAAAACCAAGCATCCATGAAAACAATGAAAGGCCAACTCCTAAGCCCCATTTATTAGCCAAAGGCACATATTTATTCAAGTCTGGGTAAGTAGAAATCGATAATCAATACCTTCTGCCTATCCAATCCTGCAAGCATTTTTCCAGGTGCCACTATTGGAAATATCTTCTATTAGCAGGGTCTCCCAACTAATCCCACAAGATCAGAGTTTTTGATTGGACACTGCCATCCCATCCAAGTTTTAACAAGCATGGGCATAGCCAATAGGTCTCACCTTCAGGACCTTATAAGTGTTTAACCATGCAGCAAATTACCAGACTATCCATATATCAAACTACCCAATGCATCACAAAACATAAAATAATTAAATTAAAATGGTCTTATAATCAATAACTACCTTCCGGAGAAAGCCTGGAGCACCTAATGAGCTTGTGGTCCACTCAAAAACAATTGTATGTGTTGCAAGTTATGCTCATGCAATGTGTCATTACCAATGATATTTACAACATTAGGTACTGGTTTCAGACAGAGCTGCAGTGCACAGAAACATTTGATTGGTTTATGAAAGAATCTGGTGCAGCCGAGGGAAGGGGAGAAAAACCAATGTGCTGAGGCTGCACGGCGGTGGCACCTTATCAAAGTTTTTTCCTATCTTGAAAATAAAAATTCTATGGCCAGGCTAGTGGGGAAATCCTACTCCCATAAACTTTGGGTAAATTGTTAGAAAAGTTTTTTTTTTTTTAAAGGTCATAAAAACAAAATATATTAATACATATTTTTTTACATAAAATATATGATTGCTCTCACAAAAAAGTCACTCTTCCAGCTAATTGTTTAATTGTGTGAAGGAAATAAGCAGTCACTCAAGAGTCAAAGGCCCTTGGAACAGAACAGAGGTTCAAACTGATGAGGCTATACCCATGGCCGAAAATGTGTCTTTGCTCCCAATCTTCCCTACACCAACACTCGGCCTCCTCTCAATCTTTCTCCCAACAAGCAGGACATTGTACTAGTTGTGCTGCATGGGGTAACACAATGAATACGTTGATGGGAGGCACCAGCCACTTAAGTATTCGACTGGCAGCCGTGCATAACAACGGCAACCCAGGATGGCAACACCCAGCCTCGCGATATTTGCAATAGTCTTTCGCTTGTGTCCCTGAAGTAGGGGAGGGGCAAAAGGAGGGGCTTAGAGATTTCTGGTGATAGTGGAACCACGCAGTGGTAGCTACTATGTCTCCTGCTGCACCCACCAGCTAACAACGGGTGTAGGAAGTTATGTTATGTTAATTTAATTTGTGAGGCGTAACAGCTACCCAAAAGGGTTTCCCGGCGCCAACCTGAAAGGAACAGAAACGGAGAGGAGAAATTATTGATTAAACAGCCAAGTTTTTAGGCATTTACGGAAGTTCTCATAAACAGTTTAGTTGTGGAGCGGTACGGGAAGAAAGTTCCATAAAGAGGGACCTAAGCAGGCAAAAGATCGACCACCCATACGTGACAGTCTAGTTCTAGGGACCGAGAATTTTGCCTGAGTGGCAGAGCGAAGGGGGCGCGAAGACAAGTAAGGGTGGACCAGAATTTGCAGGTATTGAGGAGCCACTCCAGATTTAATCTTAAACATATAGCTCAGGGATTTGAATTTAATTCGGTTCTCTACCCTGAGCCAATGAAGGTCACGCAGAGAGCCAGAGATAGACGCAGCTCTGGGGACCTAACAGAGCAGTCTGGCGGCGGAGTTCTGCACCACCTGCAGCTTGCGTGTCACATCCTTGTTAGTCCCCAGATAAAGAACGTTGCCGTAATCCAGTCTGGAGGTGACAATGGTTCTCTGAGTAGGCCTGGGCAACATCCAGATAATCTTTTTAAGCCATTTCAGGATGGTGAAGCAGGTTGGAGAGAACACTTTCTCTTTTTTCTGTCTCTTTTCAACTATGTTACAGCAAAGGACGCTTTGCTAGGTGTAGGAAAGTACGCTTTTTGACATGGTGACCCACTTTTTGCATCTTATTTAATGTGATTTTGACTGGAATGCACTGGGTGCCTGCTAACCAGGTCCCCAGTGCCAGATCAATTTCCCAAAACTGTGCAATTGTTTTCTACAATTGGCAATACCTTTAGTACCTTCTGTAAGTCCCTAGTAAATGGTAAATGGGTGGAGTTAGCACACACCTAATACCTATACAATAATACAAAGAATCAATAAAGTATGCTTGTGTGCGTGCAAGACAGCAAGTGGGTGCCAGCCTCTCTTATAAACGCAATATGCAAGTGAATGTTCACTTTTATACTGGATGCACAGCGTTTGAATACACTAATTCACTTTATCCAAAATGCGTAACAAATTAAACTTTGTTTGATCAGAATAGGAATTAAACTTGTGTTAACCATGAATTTTACATAAGTGTTTAAGCCTTTATTTGGCTGAATGTACAATAATTTTCAGCAAGGTTAATCGTCATCATCATATACATAAAACAAAGTACGAACATAAAGCCATGATGATTGTGTTTAACATAAATTTCAAATTTTCTTAAAAAGATGTGCCCAATGCATTTCGGGATTTTGAAATATCCCTTCTTCAGGGGCGGCTGTAAAAATACAAGCAAACCATCAGAACCAATGTTTCCAAAGAAGCTATTTATACAAATCATTAGTATACAACTTACAAGGAGGCCAATGTGAATGAGGAAATCTCCTAATGTGCTGGCGCATGGCAACACTGAAGAAAGTGCATAAAGTTAGATGGTATAGAACCCATTAAATGCCCGATGTAGAAAAGAGGGTGAACAAAAAAACGTGTCCCCATGAAATAAAGCGGAGGGAATAGAAACACCCAAAGGCTTATATTATCCCGAAGATGCCACCTTGTGAAAAAAACGGAAATGGCAGAATGACTTACAGCAAATGAAAAGGCCAATTCCTGTGTAATGTCACGAACTGTATCACTAACGGAACTGCAAGCCAAACAAGCATTTGCAATGCAATAGGTCTCGCATTATTAAAGTTTGAGCTATTGGTGTTGCATTTGCAAGAGTTTGAGCTATTGCCATTGTAAACGACAATGCCTTTTATTTATGTGTTTCGAAAAGCTGTATGGTGGTATTGGTTATGGTGGTGGTAGTATTGATGGTGGTGGTATTGGTGGTGGTGGTAATGGTGTTGGTATTGGTGGTGGTGGTATTGGTGGTGGTGGTGGTATTGGTTGTATTGGTGGTGGTATTGGTGGTGGTGGTATTGGTGGTGGTAGTGGTGGTATTGGTGATGGTGGTGGTATTGGTGGTGGTGGTGGTATAGGTGGTGGTGGTATTGGTGGTGGTGGTGGTGGTATTGGTGGTGGGGGTATTGGTGGTGGTATTGGAGATGGTGGTGGTATTGCTGGTGGTGGTGGCATTGGTGATGGTGGTATTGGTAGTGGTGGTATTGGTGGTGAAGGTATTGGTGGTGCTATTGGTGGTGTTGGTAATGGTATTGGCATTGGTGGTGGTGGTATTGGTAGTGCTGGTATTGGTGGTGGTGGTATTGGGGGTAGTGGTGTTGGTGGTGGTATTGGCATTGGTGGTATTGGTGGTGGTGGTATTGGTATTGGCGGTTGTATTGGTGGTGGTGGTGGTATTGGTGGTGTTGGTGGTGCTGGTATTGGTGGTGCTGGTATTGGTGGTGCTGGTATTGGTGGTGCTGGTATTGGTGGTGCTGGTATTGGTGGTGCTGGTATTGGTGGTGTTGGTGCTCGTGGTATTGGTGGTGGTAATGGTGTTGGTATTGGTGGTAGTGGTATTGGTGGTGGGGGTATTGGTGGTGGTGGTGGTATTGGTGGTATTGGTATTGGTGGTATTGGTATTGGAGATGGTGGTGGTATTGGAGATGGTGGTGGTATTGGAGATGGTGGTGGTATTGGTGGTGATGGCGGTGGTATTGGTGGTGGTGGTATTGGTGGTAATGGTATTGGTGGTGGTGTTGGTGGTGGTATTGGCATTGGTGGTGGTGGTGGCATTGGTGGTGGTGGTATTGGTTATGGTGGTGGTGGTGGTAGTATTGGTGGTGGTGGTGGTATTGGTGGTGGTGCTGGTGGTGGTGTTGGTGATGGTGGTGGTATTGGTGGTGGTATTGGTGGTGGTATTAGTGGTGTTGGTGGTGATGGTATTGGTGGTGGTATTAGTGGTTTTGGTGGCGGTGGTATTGGTGGTGTTCGTAGTGGTGGTATTGGTGTCATTGGTGATGGTGGTGGTATTGGTGGTGATGGTATTGATGGTGACGGTATTGGTGGTGGTGGTGGTATTGGTGGTGGTGGAATGGGTGGTGCTGATGTTATTGGTGGTGGTATTGGTGGTGGTTGTATTGGTGGTGGTGGAGTTGGTGGTATTGGTGGTGGAATTGGTGGTTGTGGAGGTATTGGTGGTGGTGGTGGTATTGGTATTGGTGGTGGTGGTGTTGATGGTATTGGTATTGGCGGTGGTATTGGTGGTGGTATTCGGGTGGTGGTGGTATTGGTGGTGGTGGTGGTATTGGTGGAGGTGGTATTGGTGGTGGTATTGGTGGTGGTGGTATTGGTGGTGGTGGTATTGGTGGTGGTGGTATTGGTGGTGGTGGTGGTATTGGTGGTGGTGGTATTGGTGGTGATGTATTGGTGGTGGTGGTGGTATTGGTGGTTGTATTGGTGGTGGTATTGGTATTGGTGGTGGTGTTGTTGTTGTTAATAAAACAGGCTTTTGAAAACAACCCGTCAGGTGGCTTTAGTGCAGATGACATGTAACACAGATGTGCTGTTGTCAGCTTCAGCCCATTAGCACAGGATTATGTGCTACCTGGAATTCACATGACTTAATTCACTAATCATTTCTAAATCCATTTTACTTGGGGGGTTGGAAACAGACACAAGATAATGCTGGGTTAAAGTGATTGAAAGCAGGCGCCCGTGTTACTGGGGCAGCTGTGCTGCTTAAAAAACACAAGCGGTTTCAGCTGAAGCAGCGCAGGTCAGGCCTGCAGTAAGAGAAACGCAATAAAGTAAATAGTGTTTACAGACTAAATAACAGGTCCCGTGTATCAACCGAAGTAAAGGGGCCAGTAGCCATGCGAGGTTACAAATGAAGACAAGGCCGTACTAAGGAGGGACTACCAAGCTTATTAACGAATCCGAAGGCAGAATTTACGAAAGACAATGACACAAGCCAATGAAAAATATGGGCGGAGAGTGGGCGTTGGCTTCTCAACCATACTCTACTACAGCAGTCTCGCTGAGCGCGCAGCGCATGTGCGCTGCAGCTAGGCTCGACCTAAAAAAGTGAGGGTCCTTAAAAAGGAATATGGCCTAAGAAACATATGTAGGAATTCTTTCCAGAGGTGTGGCGTCTGTAATTAATGGTGTGGCCTTAAAGCCTGCAAACTAAAATCCTGTGATTTCCATAGCATGCCATCCGACCAGTATTTTGGTGTCCCTTTATGAGCTTTCGGTTATTGCATCCAGACATCGCAGAATAACAGACATTCACTTAAAATAAGCCAAACCTATTCGATTTGCAAATGTTTGGTAGCATTATCAGACAAATTAGTAATATTGGATTATGCTGTGAATAATTATAATTGAAAATGTATCTATTCCGAAAATATAAAAGTGTGAATTAAGTACTACTTAAGTCTATTCAAAGGATAGTGGCCTTCAGAATGCTGCAACCACTCCTGTTCTCCCCTTCACAACGCTTTACTCCCTACTTTCCGTGTGGAAACACCCTTTTTGCTCCACATCTTTCTTAAACCCTCCATCTGCATCCCTTCACATCTCATCTCTTTCCTCTTCTGCACCCTCCTTTCCCTATCTCCTGCATCAATTACCTTGCCTCTCCTTCCGTTCACCATCCCTCCACACACTGTAAATAATTTGACAGCTGTGTACCTTTAACAGACTTGTGCTTGAAATCATAATTATAAATGGCATTCATGACCTTTGCTCTGTACGATCTGCAGAGAGGCCAATGACTGCATGAGCACTTATTATGAACACTGTAAACCCCACTGACAGGCACTGTGAGAAACTCTCCCTGGCTTTAGCCTCACATCTAAAGCTCTCAAGCGTCGCCAGAAACGTCATGGCAATCGTGTAACCATTCACAAAAAAACTGTAACACTTTATAGAAAAATGTAACCGTTGGTGGCATGGAGTAAAATCTTGATGCAAGATCGACATCATGTCTTTCCAATTCAACAGGCTGTAGTATTAGTAAAATGTACAAATAGAACACTGCTTTATAATCACCCACCCTAAATCAGTCACCTACAGGTGACCCAGTTCACAGCACTATTAAAGAGGAATATGTTTTATGGCACAGTACCCGGTTTAAAAGTCTAGGGTAACCACTTAGCAACAGTTGTGCTTAATTCATTGTTGGAGCAGTTAATGGCATCGCGAGGGTGCCATGGGCCCCTTATGAAACAAGGAGAATAGTCCCCCATCTTCCAGTTTGGAAATTTAAAAAAAAATCTCTTATTAGGGTGCAGAAAGCTCCTACGATCCCTGGCCCCGGATGCCACTGCGCCTGCTTTTCGATTGCAGTTTGACGTGACCGCGTGCATCATGACAAATGCACACGCATGGACAGCAATCTTGCAGTGGGTTTTGTTCCAAAGAAAACCCATTCCAAGATGACCGCCCATGCGTGCCTATACCTCACAAGCATACACTCGTATGAGTCAAAAGGAGTTATGACGCAGCAGTGTATACATGTAGTGATGCATTGCGGCATTTTGTTCTCTTTAATTTACCATATTCTAACATGGCTGACATCCATATTACAAAGTTAATTTAAAGAAAATAAAGCGTCCGACAGCACAAATATCTAGAAACAAGCAGCCCGGTTGCACTTTGCACCTACCTGGCCCGCGTAAAAATATAAACAAATAAAAAAGTAACAAAGGAAGCAGGATGGAAAGTGGAGCGGGGAACTTCAGGGGAGGATTTAGGAGAACATATGTAGGAGGCGAGAAACAAGGGAAACACACTCACTCCCACAGGATGATGAATAAAAACATTTTTAAACAAGTGGTGCGCGCGCACCACAGAGGAGCGGGGGCCAGGGAGCGCGGCAGCGAGGCGAACGCGCGCTGCTGCGCGTTCTGGCCACCGTCGGGAATGGGAGGAGCGAAGGCGGGACATGCGCCCGCCTTTGCCCAATCGCGTGCCGTTTTTTCTAAAAAAACGCACGCTACAGCCAATGAGGGCTTTTGAAAACAAAACCACACGCACGAGCGTGTGGGTCGTTTTCAGAAGCCCTTTCTAGAGGTCTCGCGCTACGCACTGCAACGCTAGGTGCGAGACCTAAAAAGGTGCGCATTTAGACTACTAGGGACACTTGAAACATTGGAAACTCTCCATCCGGAGTGTTTGGCAGACGGTGCTCCTTCCGTGATTCATAAGACCTGATTACATTCTCCATCAAGTATTCATTTTTTTCAGACTCAGCTATTGTTCAGTGTCATTCAGTCTCTCACATTTTCAATACACTTACCTACTGTTTGTGGGCTCAGATTCTTGAACAGGATGTTTTTCACTTAGATTTGACAGGTCGGTAAAGTTGGTGCTCGGCGAGCGAGCTTGGTTATCAGTATTACGCTCTTCACAGATTTTGAACAAGGTAATGAGGCATATGGGACCAGTTTCTTTGATACATGTTTCAAGTGTCCATAGTAGTCTAAATGCGCACCTTTTTTGGCTTGCAGTTCCGTTAGTGATACAGTTCGTGACATTACACAGTGAGGAATTGGCCTTTTCATTTGTTGTAAGTCATTCTGCCATTTCCGTTTTTTTCACAAGGTGGCATCTTCGGGATAATATAAGCCTTTGGGTGTTTCTATTCCCTCCGCTTTATTTCATGGGGACACGTTTTTTTGTTCACCCTCTTTTCTACACCGGGCATTTAATGGGTTCTATAGCATCTAACTTTATGCACTTTCTTCAGTGTTGCCATGCGCCAGCACATTAGGAGATTTCCTCATTCACATTGGCCTCCTTGTAAGTTGTATACTAATGATTTGTATAAATAGCTTCTTTGGAAACATTGGTTCTGATGGTTTGCTTGTATTTTTACAGCCGCCCCTGAAGAAGGGATATTTCAAAATCCTGAATTGCATTGGGCACATCTTTTTTAAGAAAATTTGAAATTTATGTTAAACACAATAATCATGGCTTTATGTTCGTTCTTTGTTTCATGTATATGATGATGACGATTAACCTTGCTGAAAATTATTGTACATTCAGCCAAATAAAAGGAATAAACACTTATGTAAAATTCATGGTTAACACAAGTTAAATTCCTATTCTGATCAAACAAAGTTTAATTTGTTACGCATTTTGGATAAAGTGAATTAGTGTATTCAAACACTGTGCATCCAGTATACAAGTGAACATTCACTTGCATATTGCGCCTACTAAATGGTAGCCATGCTACCTAGTGCCTGAGGCAATAAAGAGGGTCCCTAAGAGCCGCAGCAAGAATTTTGCCACCCAAAAGGACCCCTCACCAAGCTCAATCAAAACTGCCACTGCATGCTGCGTGTCTTTGTACAGACAAAAAGTGAAAACACGACATGACACACATCCCTGTGTGCCATGTCCCCTAACACTGCATGTAATATTTGCAAGTCACCCCTACGGCAGACCTTACAGTCCTAAGGCAGCGTGCCTTATATTACACGTGAGGACATATCTGCATGAGCAGATATGCCCCTGTACTTGTCAATTCCATTACTGCCAGTACAAGGGCACAGGGAAGCCATATTAAAACATGCGCTGGACACTGGTGAAAACAAGTTCCCAAGCTACATGATGCCTTCACGGAAAAGAGGGATGTTTGGTATCAAACATCTCGTCTTAATAAACCCACACTGATGCCAGTGGTGGATTTAGTAACACATGCACACAGAGGGCACCTTAGAGGGGCCGCCCTCAAAACCTACCAGCCCCTGGTGCTGACTGACCTGCTTTCGTCAGCCTGCCATCAGAGACGCGTGCCTGACCCCAATAGTGAGGGCCTCTGCTCTCCAGGGGCCATAAACCAAGCCTGCTCAAGTAGGGGGTGCCTTGCATCCCTGCCCACAGGATGACTTGTGGATTAGCATTCCAAGGCCGGGCAGCTTCAAAGAGGTCCACCACCTTTGGAATGCGAATCTGGTTTTCTCACAGGAGAGGAAACCGACGCCCTTGTCCAGAGCCCTGGACAGGCGGGAAAATTAGCGAGGAAAGACGGGCATGTCCACCCTTAGGCGAGCACCACCCCTGAACTGGGCTACGTGAAGGGGATGCAACTTTCCAGAAGTGGCCATCTTTGTGATGGCAAATTTAGAATATCTGTTATGCCCACTTCCCCCAGGAAGTGGTCATATAGGGGGCGTAGTGACACCAGGGGTAAGTAGCCCATTGGCTACTACCCTATACTCCCCGAAATTCAGTATTTACGGGAGCCCTGGCACCAGGAAATCAGATCCTGACGACCTACAAAAAAAGAGGACACTTAAGAGCCGCAAAAGCAAAAACTAAGGAAGAGCAACTCACTTGGCCCCAGCCCTGCAGTCCTGTTTGTTGTTTCCCCGTCAAATTGTGCCAAAGTCATCTTGACCTGAAAGCGGTCATCCCTCCAAAGCCTGGGAGGACTGCATGTCTTCAATAAAGACTCAAGGACTCCCGTGGAGCAGTGGCGCTCCTCCCCTGCAGTCAGCCCAAGGAAGACTGAGAGACTCCAGAACCGAAAAAGTCAGACGCTGCAAAGCACCACTGCACCGCACTTCCTACCCCGAGTTGAAGTGGCCAACAGTGTCAACGTGGGTCCCAAGCCCTCAAGAGACGGAGTCCACTTTGGTTTTGCCCCTCGTGAACTCTCCAACGCCGCTGCAGCCTCTGTTTGCAGGCCACCTCTACCGCGAGTGCTCCCGGTTACGAAAATCCGATGCCTGAAGTCGCCTCTGCACCCGTCGCCCCTTGGAGAAGAGGCCCAAAGGTGTTCCCAAGGATCGTGAGACCTGAAACCCCCACCAGTGTACACACGTGTGTGTGCGCGCGCACACACACACACACACACACACACACACACACACACACACACACACACACACACACACACACACACACACACACACACACACACACACACACACACACACACACACACACACACACACACACACACACACACACACACACACACACACACACACACACACACACACACACACTTCAGACGACTAGTTTCCCACTCCAAACCTGCAGCATCTTTTTGACCAGACCGATCCCTATAGGGTAACATTGGGCACCCGACGCTGGAAAGCACCTCTGCACCCGGCCGCCCCAGTGCCGCCAGAGGTGACCTGTTGGTGCTGCCTTGGACATTGCCCCATGCTCACCTTAAGTTCAGGAGATTGGACTCGTAAGTCGCTGTACTGTACCTGAATGCTGTACTTGTTTTTCCTCCCATTGGATAACATTGCAGATTCTGAAAAATGCATTGTGTTGACTTTTTAAATGCAAAAGTATTTCTGTTGAAAAACATACTTACCTGATTGTATTGATTCTGGTGCCTAAACATATATAAAGATACGTGCTATTTTCATAAATTGGTGTGGATCTCCTTATTGAGTTGTGTGCATCATTTATTAACTAATGTGTGTATTTGCAGATGTATAACACTCCTCTCTGATAGGCCTAAGGCTGCTCGACAAAACTACCCCCTAAAAGAGCACCTTGTGATTGCTAGAGCAAGCCCCTGTCCGCTAGTAAGGGAATAGCTGGCCTGGACTCTTTGCACAGTACACCTATTTTTGGTATACCATACAAAGAGACTGCTTCCTACACAAGGTCTGCCCTCCTCGCAGCAGCAGGCGCAGAATGAAATGGTTTTATTATTGGAAAAAGTATGTTGTGGTGGCTGATTCTGAAAGACCAAAGAAACTTGATGACAGAAACCTTTAAAAATCCTTTCCAAAGAATATCCCATCAGTAGCATAAGAAATAAAAGAAAAACCACGAAGCAAGGAAAGGGTGCAATACCACAGGCTGTTACTAGGTGTCCCTCTGAAGTTCTAAAGGAACCTCTATTAGCCACATAAGGTACTGCAAGCTTAAGGCAGCCTACTAAATTATGTTGTTGCCGCTCTTTTTTCTGTTGAATGCAGTATCACAGGCATAGCGACAACTAAACTCATCCGCTATTTCTAGCTCTCACTCGCATTTACAGGCACACACATGCAAATAATATAAAGGGAAGCACATACACCTTTACTGCCCAATGTGCTGAGGCTGCACTGTGCTGGCGCCATTTTAAAAAAGCCTAAGGGACAAAATATAAATCACTAATAGAGCCGCAATACCTTAATGTAGCCTACAAAAAGATGTTTTTGTCGCACTCTTTTCTGTTGCATTATCACAGGCATGGCGATAACTGCATTCACCCGCTATTTGTAGCTCACTCTCGCATTTGCAGTCACACGCATGGAAATTTGGCTGTACACTTTCAATATAAAACGGAAGCACATATACCTTTTTTGCATAGTGGAAGGGGAGAGAAACCAATGTGCTGAGGCTGCACTGCGGAGGCGCCATTTTAAAAAAGCAGAAGGGACAAAATATTTTTTTTAAATAAAGCTGCAATACCTTATACAACGAAAGTAAACAGACTCATTCCTATAACAGCCGTCAACATACAAAATAAAAATAATTTCAAAAAAATATCCCACAGTACCATAAGCAAGAGAAGAAAACCCACAAAGCAAGGAAATGGGGCAGTACCACAGGCTGTTACCAGGTGTCCCTCTGGAGTTCTAAAGGGACCTCTATTAGCCACCTAAGGTACTGAACCCTTACTGCAGCCTACTAAATTATGTTGTTGCTGCACTCTTTTCTGTTGAATGTAGTATCACAGGCGTGGTGACAACTGAACTCACCCGCTATTTGTTGCTCTCACTCACCTTTACAGGCACACACATGCGAATTTGGCTGTACGCTTTCAATATAAACGGAAGCACATATACCTTTATTGCACAGTGGAAGGGGAGAGAACCAATGTGCTGAGGCTGCACTGCAGAGGCGGCAGCATCATTTCAAAGAAGCCAAATGGACAAAACATAAACCAAAAAGAAAGCTGCAATAACTTGTACAAAGAAAGTAAACAGACGCACTCCTAAAGCAGCCCGTCAACATAAAACGAAAACTAAAGTAAACAGACTTACTCAGAAAACTCCGGCGAGACGGGATTCAGAGTGCCGACTTCAGAAGGACAACAGCCAAAGTTGCAACAAAAGCTAAATGAAAAGTAGTGCGCCAAAAGTAAACATATGGCCGATAGTGAAAGGATCCATGTAGCAGAGGCAGTCTCCAAGGCGAGAACAAAACAGACAAAAGGCGAGACAAATGTAAGTATTCGCCAACTAAACCAAAAAAAATTCAAAAGGCAGACGAAACAACCAATGAAAAGCGGTGGGTGTGTTCAAAGCCCACAGAAGGTCTCCAAAACAGCGCATGCACGCTGCCTAGGCTCGATCTAAAAAGTATAAGGCTGTTAATTGTGGAATATTGGCAGCAGTAAAACTATATTCAGCTATATTTGCCCATGGTGTGTGCTTAGGTATTTTCAACACTGCACACACAATTACTCTGAATCTCTTCCAGAACTGTCATGTTCTACACTCCAGACCTCAGTTCCATCCAAGATTGTTGCTTAAACATTACACCTGTACTTAGAGATTTGATCTCCATATTTATACTTGCATGAGCCATTATTTGGTCCATGAAAGGTGATTCCAGGATAAACAATCTATCACTACTTAAATATTCTATTTTTTAACATGCACATTGCCTTGAACATTTCAACACTTTTTTTTTTTTTATTAATCTTTTTATTAATTTCGATCCGCAGTTATGCATACATTGGTAATCAACATTTTAGCAAGCATTTAATACAGCAATACATTAGCATGGGGAGAAGGTCACTTCTACATCGTGTCCCTTGCTCGATTTCTATTTCGCCTCATCTCAAGCTCCAACATTGGGGAAATACAGTTAGTCCCGCGATAGACATTCCACTTGCCCCATTTTTTATCCCACTTCTTTGGGCATCCCCGGGTTATAAAGACTTCCTTTTCTGCAATCATGCATTTATCAACTTCCTTCAACCATGCCTGCGTGGTTGGAGGTCTTGCCACCCCCCAGCCTCTAGCTATTTCTCTTTTTACTAGGGTGTATCCCAGCGTGGCTAGTTGTTGTTCCACCTCTGTGAGATCTGTTGCCGCCCACACATTAAGTAGACCCAGCCTTGGTGTAAGAGTCAGTGTCGTTCCCAAAGCGGTTTGGATATGAGACGTGGCCCCTTCCCATATTCGTAGAAGCCTCGGGCACTCCCATATCGTATGATAAAAGGTAGCCGTGTGGCCGCAGCCTCTAAGACAAAGTGGATCAGCTCTGGCCCCTATCTTTGCCAATGTCACTCCCGTTAAATATGACCTATGGAGGATTTTGAATTGTATCAGCCTGAAACGGAGGGTGATGGCCGCCTCCCTGGGAGACATCAGGGCAGCCTGCCAGTCCTCATCGTCAAGAGATCCCAGGTCTTTTTCCCACTGCTCCTTAAGCTTATGTAGCGTGTCAGGTATGTTATTGCACAATTTTTTATAGATCAATGAAATGGCTTTAGAATGTAGTGGTCCATCTAGTAAGCGATCCTCTAATGGCGATGACTCTGGTATTTCTGCGGGGTCTGGAAAAGCTGTTGTGAGGGCATGCCGGATTTGCATATATCTAAATTGTTCCCCTTGCGCCATTTTGTATTGATCTTGAAGCTCCTTAAAGCTGAGGATCGACCCATTTTTAACCATGTCTCCGACCACAGATATCCCGATGGTGTCCCACTTGTCAAAGCCAGGTTGCTGGCAGAGAAGACCCAACTTTTGGGCATACCAAAGTGGCGTTGCTTTTGAGAGGACTTTTGACCAACCTAGCCGGGAGTTAGCCTGATGCCAGATAGCTACAGTATGGGAAAGAGGCCCAAAATAGCGTCCTCTCTTCACTTTAGAATAAAGCGCTCCCAAGTATCCAGATCGCCCGGTCTGATATCTGTCGAGCATGTATGCGGGATCATTGGGAGAGCGATATATCCACTGGTTTATCACCACTAGTTGCGAGGCCCAGTAATAAAGTTTAAGGTCTGGGAGAGCTATTCCTCCGTCGAACCAGCCTTTCGTCAGCTTTTTGGTAGCAATGCGGGGGGCCCTTCCATCCCAGAGCAGCGTCCTGACCTCACCCTCCACCGCTGAGAAATACTTGTCCGGAACCTGATACGGACAATTCTGGAGGATATATAGAAAGTGGGGAAGTGCCAGCATCTTGAACAACGCAGCACGGCCCACCAGCGACAGGGGCAAGGATCTCCAATGTTGAACGTCTGTTTTGAGCCGGGCCAGTGGGGGGGCCAGGTTGCGATTATAAAAAAGGGCAGGGTCCGACGTAGCAAAGATTCCTAAGTACCGAAACCCCTCGACGGCCACCTCGATTGTACAATTTGGCGGGAGACGGGGGACCTGCCCCCGGAGCATAAACAACACAGATTTGCTCCAGTTTATTTGGTAGCCAGAGTATTTCCCAAAGTTCGTGAAGATGTTCAGAACACCACGGATGGATTTATATGGAGAGGCTAGGTACAGCAAGATGTCATCTGCGTATAGGGATATTCGTCAACACTTTTAATGATTTTAGCACGCTTAGCTTAGATTCCTTTCATTCAAAGTTATAACATACCTATAATAACTGATTTTTTAAGCCTCTTTGCGTTTGAGAAATTATCACGGGTATGTCAGCTTAGAGAACAGTCAAATCTCGTATTGCTCAAATTTGGAGCATTAATGCACTATTTGGTATCACCACTAGGAAATTCAGAATAAAGCAGGATCAGTACTAGAGTCAAAGAAAAGTGATGTCCTACACTCTCATTAGCTGATTCAAGGGTTCACATAAGGCCCCCACTGCAACCATATTGTAAAGGAAATATCTGCACACAAAGTCTCTATGAGGGCATTGAAACCAATGTCCATGCACAGCTTGGCCAAGCCTTTCCAAAGAAATCGTGAACTTTCCTTACTCAAATGCCTGGACAGAATCGAGGAAGTTAAATGTAGAAGGGTGTCCCCTCAACACTCCAGGTTGAGTATTTCATGATCAGGGTTCTTAAAAACAGGCAATGGTCAAGAGTAAAGAAAATGTCATTGAACTTAGTCTGTAAAAGACCAATAACCTTATCTACTGCCTGCACCTCGAAGGACAAACATGAATTCCATGTCCTCTTACAGCTTTGCTTCAGTGGCACGGGTGACATAAAATGGGACCATAGAACTTTTCTTTTGCCCAGGAGTGGGCCTCAACCAAGAAGAAGCATTTCTATCACGGAAAGCAGCTAGTTTTAGCCACCTATTGCACATTCAGATACTCACGGTGTAAAAATAAAAGTGGGGCTGAGGAGGATTTTCGTGTCATCAGTGTATGTGCAAAAGTTGAAAGTGATGAGGCGGAGAAGGTCAGTTACTGGGCAGGGGTAGAGGCTCAAGGTGATCCGAGATAAAGAAGGCCCATTTGAAGATACATTAATTCAATGGGGAATGAGCAGAGAGAAGAGGAAGAGTGTGATGCTTTGTAGCATATTTTTTTAAATATGGGAAGCCAGTCTACAGCCGTATGCTCAAGACTCACTATTGGCTAAGCCCATTGCAGAAGATGGGCTAGCTGAAATTACTATGTCCAGCTTTAGGATCTACTCAACATTAATCTTTCATGGGACAGATTGCGGGAAAGTGGTATCTGTGTTCTAAGATCAGCAGCATAGTATCAGAAGTTCACATATAAGACATTCTTTTCAAACATCCAGATTTACTTGTTTATACCTTTTTAGTTAACCTCAACCATAAAAAATATTTGATTACTTTACAGAAAACAAAATTGTATGTAGAAAAGGAGTGCAAAAATCATGGTCAACTTTATCAAGAATAGTAAAACGAAGCAGTGTCAGAATCAATTAAACGTAATGCACAGGAAGATAGACATGAAAGGAAAATAATGTGGTATGTAAATATTTGCTTATTAGAACATGTAGTATTTATACTTAGAATGTTTAACAAGCACTGACAAAACCAATAGGTCTTGCCTATGTGAGATCTATTGGCTTTGTCAACGTTTTTAAGACATGCTGCAAATCAGCGCGAGCTGCTGTGTAAAATGACATAAAGTCAAGGAAAAAAAAAAGGACTATAAACAGCCAGTACTGACCACGTCATAACACTTCTTTTTCTTTTAGCCTGCAGGGGTATGGAGAATACAAAACGAGGGAGGTGCAAGGGAGAAAGGAATGAGTACCAGACGGGGGCAGTCAGGCAAGACAACTCAACCTCTTGTCGTCTATGTAGCTACCAACGTGAATCTTGGCTTCACCTGCTGTGTTGCTGCCCAAAGATGGCAAGAGAGCGGCACTGCCTGGTACTCCCAATTTGCAGGTCTCACGGCTTTAGACGCTGCAGAGAAGTCTCAGACCTGTGCTTCTCCGCCAACATAGCACAAATTGTGGCCCGACTAGGGAAATTCATAGACGCAATCCGGGCTGCACCGACATATACCATTAAAGTCACAAGTTGCAACTAGTTGGCCACCAAGTTTGAGTGACAATGACCAAACAGCTTACAAAGAAAAATAACAGTCCTGTGCCTACAACATATTTAGAGTCCTGCCTCGGATCTCTTTCAACACAAATCCCAGGCACACAAGGGAACAAAAACGATCAAGACTAGAGGACTAAACAAGCATGTCAGACAAGCTAACCCAGGGACCCGGCACCGAAACGAGGAAAATCATGTTGTTTTAAATGTTTAGTCATCACCAATGCCGGGGCAGCTGACACAAAGGTTCTTTCAGCTTTTTAAATGAACATTAATTTATTGGGCAAAGGGTCCACCTAAAGGACGTGTAAACTGGGTTCCCAGACGAAGGTGCCATCCCTACGCACCAGCATTTTAGTTCTAGTTCAGACTATTTTTTTACGATTTTTACAGCTTTTAGCAAACCTAGTTATCCCAGTAACTTTTTTCTTTTTCTTCCTTCTCCATACATGGAAAATGTAGTATATTGTAATGATTTTAATTAATTGAACAATAAAGAAGCAATGAATGAATAAGCATGTGGGTGCGATTAATGTTATTTTCATTTGATGTTCTTTTGTACTTGTGGTTTTCTATTTCTTTCTATTAGAGAATGTGCAGAAGCCCTGGCTACTTCACATAAAAAGTGAATTAAAGGGCAAAAATAAGGGAACCTGAAAATAAAACATAGTACACGCTGACCGTGGGGATGGTTCTGCAGTGTTTGGAAATACTGAACTGGCAGAAAGTATTTAAGCCTGAATTTAGCTTTTGGAAGGAACTGTTTCAATGTGTTACTTTTTTCCGGAAGGAGCTAGCTGTGCTTCGTAAACAAAGCCAGTCTGAGTCAAGAGCTGGCATTGTGATGCCAGCTGATGCCAATGGCAGTACAGACTGCCCTGTGTACGCCGTCCCTGCACTTCATGCCACATACGGTTTATGTCATATGCTGGCCAATTCCTCCCTTGGCTAATGAGCTCTAAGGGTGAGGCAGTGTCAATATCATTAGGGCCACTGACCCTAATGATCAGATGCTGACCGCAATAGGCCCAGCTCCCCTGGTATTTGATGTCAGCAAATGCCCTACGTTGGAGCCGTCCTCAAGCGCCGCCAGTGTCAAGGCAGCAGCACTCTTACTGAGTCAGAGGTTTGGAGTGGGTGGCGAGTTTGTGGGATGTATGGGCTGAGCCGAATTCTAGCAACAGGGGAAAACAAGCATTGGCAAAGCCAACTGATCTCGCCTGTACGAGAGATATTGTCTTAGCCATGTTGTGCATCATCGCAGCTGCTGTACAACATGTCTAAAAGTCAGAAAAAAGCTCAACACTACTCACCCTGCAAGTGACGCCCGTCACAAGAGCGCCTGGATGGGTCTTGGAGTAGGAGGAGGCCACTGTCTCCGATCCTGCTGACGCATACTGATGACGAACACCAACAGACGGCGACTGAGGTAGAAGACGGACAAGAATTGCACCGTCTTCTGTGGAGTTTGCCGTTTGAAGCACCCTCTGTCCTGACTAGTATCTGACAGGTCCACTTGCTCCTTCTCTCATTGGTTGATCCCCGCAGCCTGTAGGAGTTTCCCGTTTTGTGCCTTCAGGTGTGTCTTTGGGCAGGCGCGGTTCTGATTCGTTCACTTAAAGCTCGTTCTCATTGGCTACAGCTACAGCAGGCTAGAGCAAGGGACGCTAGCTCCGAATCCGATTGGCTAAAACATCCACATTAGAAATTGTTTCCCTGGGTTTACGCTGCGCTTTAAACTGGCACGCTTTTTCAACAAGCATTTGCAATGCAATAGGTGTCGCATTTACGCGAGTTTGAGCTATTGGCATTGTAAATGGCAATGACTTTTTTAATGTTTTGGTTTTTAAAACATAAATAAAAGGCATTGTCATTTTTTTTTTTACTTTAATAAGCGCAATGCAATAGGTGTTGCTTTTGGTATTGTAAATAACAATGCCTTTTAATTTTTTTAAAGACATTGCCATTTACAATGTCAATAGCTCAAAATAATGTCATTGCGAGACCTATTGCATTGTAAATTTACAGAATGAGGAATTACCACTGGGACCGGTATACAATGCAATCGGTCTCGCATTAGTGAAAGTTAGAGCTATTGGCGTTGCAAATTACACTTTTTTTAGTTATTTTTTTGTTTGCAGTGGAGTGATCATTTGACCTATTTAAAGAGCTAGGAAGGAAAGGGGATGGAGAGGAAACAGTGGAAAACAGGGGTGGTAGTAGTAGTGCTTTAAAATAAAGAGGAAATACAAAATGTATGCACATGTAAAGTGCCCCCCATTGCTGCAATTGCACCACTGCACGAGACAATAGGAAGAGGACACACGGGCAAGCACGTACCTGAATATTGTATACATACTGTATTGTTAGCAACTTTGTAGATATTAAACTATAAATATTATATGCTTTTTATGTCTATGTAAGCACTCCACCATCCTTTTCGAATGTGCATGCGCTAAGAGCGGAGTTGAGGGATGTGATAACAATGAAAGGGGCAAAGAGGGAGGTGGGGGACAGAGAGAGAGAGTTAGCAGGTGACAAGGTGTAGTGAAAGCGAACAGAGGCAGCTGTTTCTATGCACAGGGCATCTGGATGTTCATCTTCAGATACAGCAATGGAGTGAGTCAGCCGGTCCCACCACACTCGGAGTAGTTTATGATATAATAATGATAAGCTTCGTGTCACAAAATTAAGCACCCGGGGCTCTCTCTGTATAATGGGCTGCCTTCATACTGTAGTCAGATGTTTATTATAATTTGCTGTAATCGGGGAAAATACAAAATGTTAGTATTTAATTAGTATTTAATTAACTAATCAGGAGGCATAAAAGTAAATTACGGAGGTGGGCGGCCACAGGCTATTTGAACATGCAGCCTGCAGGGAGAGATGGAGACCGTATTCTGCAGCTAACACTGCACCAAAGTTCACTTTTTCCCAGTGCATAGCATGCAAAGCACAATAGCAGAGAGAGCTTGGAAGGTCCCAGGTTGTGCAATTGCATGGGGGGCAGAAAAGAATGAAAAACAAACAGAGAGGGAAGGGAGGCCCGGCGGGGGAATGGAACTGAAGAATGGGTGAGGGAGAGAAACCAGCGAGCGGCCTCCCTTTCATCTCCACTTCGTCAATTAACCCAGCTGTGCATTCATGGTAGGTAGATAAAATAAACATGTTTAATAACTGCACCGATTGACTACGCACCCAGAGACCCACCCCATAGTGATTTTTCACAGAGATCGCATCAAAAAGATTAAGTCACATAAATTAATGTGTTTCTTAGAATAACAATTGTTTTATTCAGATTTAAGTTTATGGGACTCGAATGTCCTTTGATTGGAGATGAAAGGGGAAGCAGCTCGCTGATTTAACGAGCTGTCTGCAGAGAGTGGTGGAGTGGCATGGTGTAATATCTGAATCTCCTATCCGAACTCAGCCTTTGAACCGCCGCAGGACTGATGAATTTAGAAACACATAGATGAGGAATCTTACTAAAGTTTCACATACAGTTTTTATTAAAACTAATGCTATAAACAAAAGAGTCAGCTTAGTAAATGAACAAACAAGTGAATTGGGATTATTAGAGCTTTGAGATGCCCATCGATGCCCCTTTACCTATACTTTATATGTTGCGTTAACCCACTCGCACACTTGTTGCTCGTATCAATATCTCTGCCTCAGACCCCCCTTCCCAGAGAAGGTCTGTCTGTGACTGCCGGCTGCATTACTGTGACACCCCCTCACACCTGTGACGGGGGCTGGGAGTCCCAGAGAGCCGTAGTACCACGGTGTGTGGATGCTATAGAGGTCTGCCACGTCGGCTGCCTCCAGCCCAACCGAACATCTCTCTGGGGTCCGGTGTCGCCAGTACAGCTAATTAGCAGAGGGCAGATACATGCGAAAGAGAGAAAGGACTACAGCTGTTCTTGTTCACTAAAGGACACGAACATATGCTCAGACTCCGCTTTCTCTATGACACTAACTTTTAGTCATGCTGAACAGTAACCACACTGGTGTATAACATGGCTAAAATATATTGGCAAAGCCAATAGCTCTTGCGTAGGCGAGACATATTGCCTTTGCTAATGCTTGTTTAATTTTTAATAGAATTTATTATATTTTACGTGGTTTGTTTTTTGCATAGCAAATAATTTCAGGGCTCGGCTCGTGCATGGGCTCTACGATCCTTAATTTGTTGGCTCGCCCACATCTGCTCATATTATCGACATCAGAAACATTAACATTTTAGTACGTTTGTAGTGTTGGGAGGAAAGCCCTGTAACAACACATACGTTCTCCAAAGATGCACACTTTCGTCTTGCCTATTAATAATGAACCATTTAGGAAGATGTGAACTTTTGGCTTGTGGGTTTCACAAACATCTCTGCAAAGGACAATAAGATTCTCTGGACTATCTTATTAAGATTGAAACGTGAGCTACAGGTTCTCCGCTGCGCTCTGCATCAAGCGTACTTAACCCATCCCACCCTGCCACAAAATAATGCGCGAATCATGCACTACAGTAGGCGCGATCAGACCACGCGACGAGAAGAGGAGTATGTAAAACAAGATTGGGAGCGCGTCAGCCAGGCTCTCAAGTCAGCTTCCGGGTTAGTCAGCAGTAGCAGGTATAGCTTACACGTGACCCTAAAAGGATGAACACGGACAGGCGGTTGGAACGAAGTAACCCGAGGTGCCTTACACCCAGAGGCGCAACTAGAGTCAAATTTCGGGGGGGGGGGCTGACTCTTCCAGCAATAGGCTGAGTGGGGATGCAGGGGCTCTAAAAAGGGGTGAAAAACCACAGAGCCTCATTTACAAGCAAATGGTCTTTTAAAGACCTGTGAAGTACTCGGGTGCGGCTGTGTGTGTGCCCGGGAATCTGTCTCAGCCCGGGCTGCCACACACGACGGGGGGGCTGAAGCCCTTTGAGCTCAATGGGCATTGCGCGCCTGCTTACACCTATGTTTCTATGAGCTTCCCCTAGCATCTGTCTCTGGCGATGTACCCCTCCGATTAAAAGTGCTACATTAGCTCTGATGTTGGAGCGCTGAGTGGCGTTGAGACTTGACAATCTTTCCGAAATGCCGTTTTGTTGGAAGTCAGGGAGTTATGTCTCAGTACTGGTTGCAAGCGCACCTTGTGGTTGCATGTGCACCTTAAGCTTGAATATAAAGACAGCAGGAGTCCCCTACAAAAAAAAGAGACCTTTCAAGTGTTTTACAGATGCATGCATTACTTATCCCGTCCGGATTTTTTTATCTGCGTTCTGGGATTGGTTGTTCTATTTGTGCCATTGGGACAGTACAAGTGCCAGAAGGCAAACACTGGAGCTAGTCGCATTTGGTTGGCCCTTGGAAACTAGAGAACTTCTGCAAAGGAGGCCGAGGTTGAGTGTGAGGGGGTGGGGCTCCAAAGTACACCCACCTAGAAACTGCTACATGGTTCTGACGTATGATAACCCAGCTAGCGGTTGAAGTGCATAACAAAAGTATGGAACGAGAAGGCGGGGCCAGTGACGTGGCTAAAAACATTTTGCTATATTTTGTTTACCTTTCATCTTAAGGTAAATACGTACAAAATGTAACGTACACCTTTCATGGAAAATTAAAGCAAGTTAAAGGAATCGGAGGGCAATGTACTGGTTTACGTTGATTAATTCCATCCCCGCAGATATCTGTGTACGCAGCCACACAGCTGCAGTATGAATGCTGGTAGCGCAATCATCACTTTCATTCACAGTTGTATAAAGTCCCAGATTGAAAGAGCTGTGAATATCCAAAGTATACCTTTAAAAATTGTATTACAAGCTATTATTTATTTGAAAAGTTTTATAAAGCGCGAACAAGACCCAACCGGGTATCAGAGCGCTGTACAAAGAGGAAAGCTGACGTATAAGTACAGAGACAATATAAATACATTTACAAAAAAGGGTAATATGAGAGGAACCAGAAGCAAAAAGTAAATGAGGGTGCTAGGGGAAGAGTAGGTAGCAAGTGAACAAACAGGTAACAGCCAACCTAGATGAGGCCAAGCAGTTTCATCATCAACTTACTTCAAAGACAAACGAAATAAGTTTAAACCCCCAGTAGAAATGATTGTCAAGCAGTTTCATCATCGACTTACTTCAAAGACAAACGAAATAAGTTTAAACCCCAGTAGAAATGATTGTCAAGCACAAGTTTCAAACATAAAGTGAAGGTAAATTGTTAAGCATGCAATAAAACACCCAAGCACACCCCATAAGGCAACATGAGAGGAACCTGAGGCATAAAATAAATGAGGACGCTAGGGGAAGAGTAGGTAGAATGAACAAACAATAAACAGCCCACCCAGATGAGGCCGAACAGTTTCATCATCGCCTTACTTTAAAGACAGCTGAGATACGTTTTAAACCCCAAGTGAGAATGATTGTCAAGCACGAGTTACAAACAAAGAAAAGTCAATTGTCAAGCATACATTTCAACACAACAAAGTAAAAATGCTTGTCGAGAATGCAAGGTAATTGACTAGCAAATGACATGGAGGCTATTGTTGATGCAGTTCTTCCAATAGTAGCCATTTGACCTGTTTTTGAATGAGGCAGTCGAAGGGTTGGCAACTATAAAACAGAATATGCGTAAAGAGATTTAGTGTTTAAAATAAAACAAGTATTTCCAAATTTTGTGTTTCGTGATACAAAATCAGAGCTAGTGCAAACCTTTTTTTAAATATAAGTTTCGATCAGAAGGACATTTCTTTCGGGGCGCAGCACCCTGGCTTGTTTATTCCTCACCTTCCACATCATGGTGTCGAGATACTGGCGGCACCTTATAGGCACCTCAAGGTCGGCACTAACTGTTCAGGAGTCGTGCTGGTTGTTTTATTAAAGCAAAAAGTGGGGGAAGTGTTTATGTAAAATTAGAAAAAAGCTCTTCAAGTCGTTCCCCAAATAGATTCACCTCTCCAACCACTGCCGCTTTCAGCTCGGCGTCTTGCAAGGCTTACCAAAGCCTCCAAGTTCCAAAAGCCGTCCCTGGTTCCTCTTTCTAACCTGTCACAGCCTTCCTCTAAATCGCACCATGAATATTGGAAGAACAAACACCACACGTTTTCAAAATAACTTACCATCAGGTTTTTTAACGAACCGATCGCGACCACTCACTGTTGAAAATTGAAACAGAAACTTAAGATTGCTGTAAATTGTTGTTCCCGCGGTAGCTGCCGCCCTGAAACAAGCTGTCGGAAACATGAGGCGGCAGTACACGCCAGTACACGCTAATTAAAAACAGATGGCCCCAGCATCATAAACTCGTCCACACTGAAACACGCCCAACCCCCATAAAGATAAGAAAATGCTTTGCGACAGACGCAAAGCAGACGAGGCAGTCCGGATGGGCAGGACGAAAAGGCGAAAGGGCGGCAACCAAAAAAGCTCATTTCCAATGGCAGGCCACCGTTTAGCATAGACAGTGACGCCAGCCAATGGAAATGAGGGGCGGGGCTTCAAGCCCCCGTCTGAAAGTCCTTATCCACAATATATCTCGCTGAGCAAGCAGCGCATGCGCGCTGCAACGCTAGGCGAGACCTAAAAACCGAATCCTTGAACATGGCTTGCAGAAAAAAGGTGGGCATATGGGGGCGCAGGGAAAAGATACAACGAGATTACCGGGAGAGGGAGGGGTGGGGCAGCGAGCTACGGTCACCGAGTCACCTGATAAAAGGGATAAGTAGGTCAAGGATTTCTTGGGGAAAGGTTATGGAGAGGCCTCGCTCGGTATGATAGGTTTCAGTCTGAGTCGAGATTAGGCTTGCCACCTGTCAGGTCCTGACCTGTATTTTTAAATCCATGCCAATAGAAATATTGGGAAAAATAGTGAAAGCCAATATTTTTTCTTTCTGAAACATACTCTTAAAACAGCAAATACCCAAAGAAGCAAGTTAAAACGTATTTGAGAGATGTCTAAATCATTTCAGAACGAGTGTTAGAGCAAACGGACAATTTACATGTTAAACAATCATCTTGGAACAACTTATTTTCAAATACCAGCTCTCTTATGTTACCAAAATCATAAAACGTAAACAAATGATCAGTAATTTTTTCGTAAGAAAGGTCACAACCCTAGCCCAGGTGCGTAGCATTCAATACTGCAGCAAGTGCAGTTACCCCAAAGACCAGGGATGTAGGGGCCCGCTTCACTGGCTCCAGGTGCATAGCTGTCAGTAGTGCAGCAGGTACAGTGGTACCAGAGACCGGGGTGTAAGGGCCCACTTCACTGATTCCAGGTGCATAGCTATCAGTAGTGAAGTAGGCACAGTGGCACCCAAGAACAGGGGTGTAAGGGTCCACGTCACTGATTTCAGGTGCATGGCTGTCAATAGTTCAGCAGCTGCAGTGTCACCAGAGACCGGGGGGGTTGTAGGGCCCCACTTCACGGATTCCAGGTGCATAGCTGTCAGTAATTCAGCAGATGCAGTGGCCCGAGAGTGTAGGGCTCTGCTTCACTAATTCCAGGTGCATAGCTGTCAGTAGTGCAGCAGGTGCAGTGACACCAGAGACCAGGGGTGAAAGGGCCCACTTCACTGATTCCAAGTGCATAGCTGTCAGTAATTCCGCAGATGCAGTGGCCCGAGAGTGTAGGGCTCTGCTTCACTAATTCCAGGTGCATAGCTGTCAGTAGTACAGCAGGTGCAGTGACACCAGAGACCAGGGGTGAAAGGGCCCACTTCACTGATTCCAAGTGCATAGCTGTCAGTAATTCAGCAGATGCAGTGGCTCCAGAGACTGAGGGTGTAGGGCCCACTTCACTGATTCCAGGCGAATAGCTGTCAGTAGTGCAGCAGGTGCAGTCACACCAGAGACCAGGGGTGTAAGGGCCCACTTCACCCAAACGAATATATTTATTACCCATCCAGTTTCCTGGATTGTATAAGGGCCCATATGGCACTGCTACACCACTTCCCGAGTCACAGGATGTGGACCAGACTCAACCCCAGTGACAGGCTCTAGACATACCTCTTATGTCTGGACAGGGACATTTGAAGATTATTCTAGTTAAATCAATGGAAATGAAAATAATTTTTGGAGGTTGGTAAAGAATTGGAGGGTAAAAAGCCGTCCCAGGAGAGTGACACCCTGCAATGCAGTGTGCTTTTGATTTCATCTCCAGTTTCAGGCTATGACCAAAACTCACACTCCCCCCTGTTACTGAGTGATTGTCTATTGGTTATTGCACTGCACTCCTCTACTTGGACGCAGGTTTTATTGGGGGGAACACAGGGTCTTTCAAGAAAAATAGAAACTAATAATGGGTTGAAGCAAGGGTGCCTTTTGGCCCCTCTTCTTTTTTCTATTTACATGAATGATTTGCCAAGAAGAGTGGGGCTCAGCAAAGGGGATTCCCCTAAATTAGGAAACTTAAAGTTGAGCTGCCTGCTATATGCAGAGGATGCCATATTAATGGATTTAACTCCAATTGGACTTCAAAGACGCCTTGCTGAGTTGATTAGGTATACAGAAGAATACTACTTAAAAATAAATATTTTAAAGAGTAAAGTTATGGTTTTTAGTTATCGGGGATGTAGAGTCAGAAAGAACTTGCATTGGTTCTTGGGAAATGAGAAACTGAAAGTAGTAAAGTTTTATCCATACTTAGGAAAAATCTTTACAAACAGGTGTTCCGGTAGCAATCATATGGATCATTGTAAAGGCAAGGAAATTTCACAGGCCTTTGCAATTAATCGATTGTATACACACTGTGGGAAAAGACACTTCGCACATATTTGATCAGTCTATAAAATAAAGATACCACCAGCATTGAGCTATGCCTGTGAAACAATAGATGCACAAGAGTGGGACAAATTTGAGAAAGTAGAGGGACGGATCTGGCGCCAAATATGTAATTTGAATCGCGCTGCTCCTATCGCAGCGATTTGGCTTGAATTCGGTTTACTCTCCACTTATGTGCTATCTATGGCTGCGTGTTTAAGATGGAGCAACGCACTAGCTCCGAGAATACCTTACGGGTAGCATTATGTGAGGAAATTTTTGTCAGCATGAAAGAAAAGAGTGCTCTTTTTAGGAATCATCTAAAAGCCATGAAAATGTTCGGCTTAGAGATGGATAGTGCGGTGGTACTCTGTAAACGTGCTTTGAAAATTAGAATTAAAAAAACAATCTATGGGGTATCTCGCGAAAGAGATACTATAATGTGCGCAGAGAATAGTAATAATGATTGTATTGTGGGGAGTAGTATCTACAAAAAACCCCAACAATATGTTTTATGGAATCTTAAACATGGAGTACGTAGAGTTATTCTGTTGCTTAGGCTGAATTTACTCCCTTTAAGAATCATAACAGGAGCTTGGGAGGGCATTGCTAGACAGGAAAGACTTTGTCACTTATGTAACTCCTGTATACAAGACTTAAATCATGTCCTATTTGTTTGCCCCACGTTACAACCAGTACGTCGCAGATACCTAAGGAATTGTTTTCTAAAGTACAATATCACCACAGCAGAAGAGGCCCGTAACTGTCTGCTGGCACCTCCATCTGAATTTGTTTGTTTTAAAAGTTTTAGCTTTTTAAACAATTTTTAAATATATTTTAGAACAGCATTGGTTTACTATGTATGTTTCTGAGCACTTGCACTTTTCCAACCTTTTTGCTGCTAGCTATCGAGTACTGTATGCTGAAATTGAATATCTTTGCCTTACTATGAGCTTTTTAATTTTTATGCATATTTTACAACTACCAGTTTTCGCTTATTTTCCCTTGAGTTGTATTACTCTGTTTTTCTGCGAAGTTTTAAATATTCTTGCACTGTTATTATGCTGCTGGTTATCTTGTACTGTATTGTGAATTGACAAATCCCCGCTTTTTATTATTACACGGATTTAATTTTGAAAGTTTTTACTATAGCATTAGATTGCAATCCTCGTAAAAGTCCTCTAAGTATCCATCGATGGTAATCTGATTTGTTATGGATCAATCTTCTTGGCACTTGAAAGTTTCTTGAATGGTTTCCATATATATGCTTTTCCTTGTTTTTATATGATATGATGAATTTAGTACCGTACAAATCCAGAAAATTTCTCTTTTTATGGAGTGTAATGTTGATTTTTAGATGTATCTTCTTCATTTTATGTGGAACTCTTCGAGTCCCAAATCATAATAAATAAACTTAAGACTTAAGAGTGATTGTCTAGTGTCAACAGGCTCCACCTTCTGTGACCAACAGTAGGCAGGCTCATTCCCACTTATAAGGTTTGAACTACCCATGCAGTGCCAATTCACACCTTCTGCACCCACTAACCTACTGTAGACAGTCTCAACCAAGTGAATAGCTAGGTATAAGTCTTACATTCCTGTGGCAGATCACTTACAGGCCTCACACTCATCAACAGGCTATGAGCAGACCTCCGACTGAGGTAACAGACTATAGAAATGCCTTACACCCCCAATGACGGCCCTTGCACCTGAGAGACAGACTATGGACAGGCCTCACTATATACAGACTGTGTTAACCCCCCTCATTGCTCAGTGAGAGGCTATGGAAAGGCATTCTCTGCAACAGATAGCCTAAGGACAGGCCTTACATCCCATGACAAGCTTCACAGCCTGTGACAGGCAAGGGATGACCAAGAGGACCAAAGGAACCAAGGAAAGAGAATCATCAGCTTCAGGAGGGGAATGAGGTAGACCTTAAAGAAGAGGACAAGGAGCCCAACGGGGACCAGAACTGTTAGAAGGAGAAAAACCAGGATGAAGAGGATCAGGAGGAATTTTAGGAGGACCAGGAGAATGACCTGGACAAGAAGTAAGAAGACCAAGAGGATAATCAAGGCTAGGATGACGAACAGGAGGACAATAATGGAAGATTTACCCCATGCACAAGAGCATACTTCCACAGCAGCAGTGCAACAGTTGCTAACTGTATTTTCTTATGATCAATCCTGTAGTCTGGCATTTGACTCCTTGGGTCTGGCTGATGGGTTTTGAGGTTCCAACATGTAGGCCCTGAGGTCTAAAGTGGATCCTGAGGTCCTACAGGTAGGTCCTAATTTATAGCATGTGGGTCTTGTGGTTTGGCATTAGTCCTGGGGTCCGGTTCGTGGGAGGGAGCTGAGGTCCAGGTTTGGGAGCCGAGGTATGCCTACAATGCACTGAAGCTCAGTGACAGGCTTTTTGTGTTCATCTGGTGTGTTGTGATGTCGTTTTTGTGGGTTATGACATCCAGCTGATAGGCAATGATGTCATTCAACTCACCTTGTGGGTCCTTAGTTCTCCCTATTTGATCCTTATATGTGACTTGTGAGTCGAGAAGTTAAGCTGGTGGGTCCTGGGGTCTGGTGGATTCTAACGTCAAATTAACAGGCCTCGAAAAAATCGTAAAAATGTTACTAGACCTGCAGGTTTAGTAACTTGAATAATCTGCTCGACCTAATTGTAATATACTTGACACGTAAACTGGTCTCAAATTGTGTGATCCTAGGCAAATATTTTATTTTACAAAGCCGCCTTTTTCTTCATTATCACAAGAGCACCTTCAAATATATCAATCCAGCATTTCTGCTGTACAAAAAATATCTCTTTTGTTTGATTTAATAGATAAGGGGCATATTTATTAAGGGTTTGCGTCACGTTTGCACCACACAACGTGGTGCATGTGCGATGCAAACCATAAAATGTGATGAATCAAGCCACACAAGGCCACTTCATGGCCCTGAGTGACTTGATAAATCAGGAGTAACACAACACACTGCAAATTGCTGCGTTGCATTACTCTGTCCGGAAAGGCGTTCCATGGGCGTGGCGTGGGCGTTCCTACGCAACTCCCATAGATTTTGACGCATTCCCAGATTTACTATTGCTGGTAGACCTGGCAATGCGTCACAATCCTAAAAATATCTTCATTTCCTCTTGTTACTTTCTCTTTCTATGTGTGCTGCATTCTGCAGCACACCCGACCTGGCTGGGTTCAGAAGCAGGGGGCGGGGGTGGCTGGCTAACTCCGCTCCGCTGGCGGAGCGGAGTTCTCTGCCCACCCCTAGTCATTACAGCACGATGTTGACTCAGTTGGCAGTCGCACTCTGGAAGTCGAATCTAAAGTGCAGGAACTAGAGCATAAAATGGCGGAGATGGAAAACGCAACAAAAGGACTCCACGAGCAGCTACAAGTCAATATCCTGAAATGCGATGATCTAGAGAACAAGGCCCGGCGAGACAATGTTCATCTGAGGAACTTGGAGGAAGGAGCGGAAGGAACAGACCTGGAAGCCTTTGTCTTGGGGCTGTTCGGAGAGTTACTCGGCTCAGGGGCGTGAAGATAAAAATTGACAGGGTGCATAGGGTGGGCCCACCGCTTTCTGGAGGAAATAAACAGCCACGAGACGTCCTGGCTAAACTGCACTCCTACAAGATGAGGGAGGCAATCCTTCAAGCAGCGAGATCGAAAGATGAAGTATCTTTCCATGGTTTCAAGTGTGATCTTTATCAGGATGTGGCATCAGCGACACTGGCGCGCAGGCAACTAGTTCCCCAGTCACGGACAAGCTACGACGAGATCACATAAAGTGCCGGTGGACACATGCCTTTGGAATCGCTTTTACCCTACATAACAAGCAACACCACTGTTCCTCCTATGTCGAAACAGCAAAACTCCTGAGACTGGCAATCCCAGAGGAAACGGACAGTGGAAATATGGAATGTGACACAAGGAGAAAATCGGTGGAGACAGGCGGAGAAGTCCAATGGCAGCAACAGAAAAGACTGAAGCCGCAAAAGAAGAAATGACTCCACATGGGGGAGGAAGGTCATGCAGGGACGGTGGATAGAATGATCCCTGAGCACACGGCTAAGTTCTACTGATGATGGGCCAGGCCGGCCCCATGGGATCACTCTTGAGGTTTGGTGGCGTTCAGGGGTGGAGAAGGAAATAATATCTATCTTGTGCAACGATCAGCAGGGTAAAGGGTTGAGATGACCTACTGGGAAAAGGGGGGGGGGGGGAGATGAACTACTTGAAGCCTCTCCTGAAGCAACCCAGGGGCAAGTGACTTGAATATAACACTCTACAGCCCGCCATAAACGGACATGGACCAATACGTCCACGTTAAGTACACAATAAATGTGCTTTACTAATGTATACTGTGGGAAGTTGGGTCAGGTTGACCCCAAATGTTCTGAGTTAGGATTCTTTTGTTATTATGGTTGGGGGTGCACTGGTGGTTTTTTACTCATACGAAGCATGTATGGAGGAGAGAGCGGGCCTGATGAGGTGTCCATTAGCGGCAGGGAGCAGAGGGGGGGGGGGGACTCCAACGAAGGGCTGAATTTATAGAATGTTGGCTGGCATACTGCCCCATACGGTACATAATAATGGTACTTACCTTGCTTACATGGAATGTGTAGGGGCTTAACTCCCCTGCTAAACGCCAGAAATTATGGAAATACCTCCAAGACCGAAAGGCATGATATCGTGATATAGGCATTGCAGGAAACACACATGAAAAGGGCGGAGGAACACCGGTTAAGACACTGGACTTACCCCATTATTTATCACTCCTCGGCCTTGACCAACCACAATGGGGTTGCACTGCTCTTTCACAGTTCTTTGAAGTTCCAGCAGGAAGGAAGCAAAATAGATAAGTAGGGCAGGATAGTTATGGTCAAGGGGAAACTGCAGGGCCAACTTTGTACTTTTGCCTCCATCTATGCACCCAATAACAATCAAATCACATTCATATCTAAGGTCCTATCGTGTTTGGGGGGTTCGCTGAGGGAGACATATTTTTTATGATGGATTTCAATTTAACATGGGATGCAGACCTGGATAGCACACAATCCCAAAGGGCAATCTCCAGCACCTTTACTGAAGCATTGACAATTAATAGACACATGGCGCACGAGGCACCTAATAGATAGGGACTATACTTTCTTTTCTCATACCCACAGGTCCTACTGTAGGATCGACTACATTTTTGCAAGTCAGAACTTAACCCCAGCATTGCAGGCTGCCATCATACACCCATTCACTGTGTCGGATCATGCCCCTTGTACACTGACTTTGGCCTGGGATACTCCCCCCCCCCCATAAAATACAAGAGATGTTTTTATTCCAGCAGCCCTTACAAGGGACTGCTTATTGCATGACGAACTACGCAAGTCCATTAAGGAATATTTTCTTAAAAATGATCATAAAGACCTCTCAGGCTACTAATTGGGATGCCTTCAAGGCTGTCTTTGGAGGTCAATGCATCACACTTAATGCGGAATTGACTAAGAGCAGGGCAGAAGAGAGACTGGCGTTGGAGACAGAACTGCAAGAGGCAGAAAGGGAACACAAGAGACAGCCTATTTTGAGCCTACAAAAAAAGGTAACGGCCCTCAGGGGCAAATTGAACGCTATACATTATAATAGAGCAGAGCTAACCCTCCTCCGACTAAAATGCTCCACCTACGAGAAAGGCAAAAAGGTGGGAGCACACCTGGCCAGACAGCTGTGGATAAAAAGGGAAAGGGACTATATAGGAGACATAAGGTCACCTGGTGGGGATAAAGCAACCACGGAGCCAGATAAAGCTTACCCCTAGTGGCCGGTCTACGGGTCACTCTTACTAAGTCTTACCTGCTGAACCTCACACTGTCGCAGAGGGATATGGAAGCATTGGTTGATTCCACGCCCTTCCAGTGGGCCAAAAAAGAAATTGTATACTTGGGAATAAAAATAACCTCCAAGACCTCTATAAGGCAAACTACCCCTCACTTCTCCAACAAAGTGAAAGCGGACTTGCAAAGTAGGTCGTATTCAGGCGATCAAGATGATGATTCTGCCTAAATTCTTATACCTATTCCAGGGCCTCCCGATAGAGATGGAGCAAGGGCTCTATGCCACAATAAAATCGATGATCATCCGCTTTATCGGACAAGGAAATAGGGCAAGATTATCATTTCGACAACTCCGACTTCCCAAAAACAAGGGGGGACTCGCACTACCAGACGTGAACCTATATTACAAAGCTGCCCAACTCCAAGTGATTACAGAATGGTCAACCCGGGTATCCGACAAACACTGGCTACATATGGACAGGGCAGTGGCGGAGAGGAGCATATGGGACTTACTGTGAAAACCCAAAGCGGAGCGACCGCCCAATGTTTACCTAAGTACGACTACTAAACTACCCTTAAGGTGTGAGACGATATCCACAGGTCATCTGCCCTGACCACTTTCCCATCACTCTTTACACCCATACACTATAACCCAGCGTTCCCACCCGCATATGCACCGGGACCCTTTGATGTGTGGAAGGAAGGGGGATGTCGTACGATTTGTGACCTGTTCCATAATTGGGACATTCTCACATTTGAACATTGTCAGAGAGAGTTTAACCTCCCAGCCAACGAATATTACCACTACACTCAGCTTCGACACTGGGTCCTCTCCCCGGGAGTTAGAGAAGCAGCGACTAGGGAGCTCACGCCAATAGAGAAGCTAGCAAAATTAGAAAAGGGCACAAAAGGCATGATCTTGCACCTCTATAAGATACTACAGTCCACATTGCACACTGAGCAACCCAGGCACAGGCCACTCTGGGAGCACATTTTCGGGGGTAAGCATCACAGACAAGCAATGGGACAAATTGTATATGGACATACACAAATTCAACCGATCAATGGGAATGCGAGAGGCCCACTATAAAGTACTCAATGATTGGTACCTATACCCTACGAAACTTAAATTGATCTTTCCCGAGACCTCTGATTTATACAGGAGAGGCTGTGGACTCCAAGGGGATTTTAGGCATATATGGTGGGACTGTCCAACGATCCGACCATTCTGGTCAGAGATTCTGGCACAGATTAAGGATATTCTGGGCTACCTCATCCCCTATGACCGGGGGTAGACACTATTGGGTCTCAGATCTGACACTCTCAAACGCCAAATGGTTAGTGATAGAACTATTCTTTGGCTGTGCCTAGGGGCAGCCAAAATGGTAGTGGCTGCGGCGTGGAAACAGAAAGAGGCACCCTCCATGTCCCAATGGCAAGCTCGATTGTGGCAGGCTTTCACCATGGAGAGAATGGCGAGCGTGCTAACAGACACCTTTAAAAACTTCGAATACACATGGGGACCTCTAGTGGAGTATTTATCGCAGGGCCTTCCCCTGTTTGCGTACCTACACGTACACTGGCACTTCACCTCTTCCAATTCTAGAAAACTGGGGGGCGCTAGGGCAGCTCGGGATAGTGACATAGAGAAGACATATCTGGGGGCCCTTCGAACAGACCAGGCAAACCATACAGTCAAACACATCTCATCGATACTCTGTGCACCCTTAATGTTTTGGGGGGAGGAGGGGAGTTCAGAGAGATTTTGGTTTTAGTAGACTAATGTATGAGGATGACCTATAGTGCTCTTTTGCTGTCTATTATACATTTGACTGCATTCACCTTCTCAGAAATGAAGTAACTGTACCTCCCTATAGCCTAACATTGTATGTAGCAAGAGAAGGGATTGGAATGGCACTATGTAATGATAAATTCTTGAAAATTTCAATAAAATGATTTTTGATAAAAAAATATATAAACAATAAAGTTACATTGCTTGATTGACTTTCTAATATTCATTCACAAAAAAGATCAAAAAGTAACAGTCAGTTGATCATCACAAAGGTTATTTGATTTAAAGTCTATTTTTAACAGACCTACATATATTTTTTTCATTAGTAAGCTCATACACAATAAGACAAACCGATTAAAGATAAAATTAACTATATATTTATATAGGTGGCTGTAGCTACTCTGTAATTATAGGTATTTATTTAAGATTGCCAGGTATAGGAATTCCTGATTTATGCTCGTTAATAACTTTGCACCTTTTGACAAATCTCCACAAAACTTTCCAGACCTATTGCTTTTTCTACATTAGCGGACGGTGGAAAGTTTTGCTGTGATTCGTTAAGGGGGTGGGGGGTGCCCAAAACAGGTTTTTCCACCAATGCATTTTCCATAGTCTTTTGAGTCTTGTGTAGTGCGAAAATGGCTGAATGGAATTGAATGAAGGTTGGCAGCGTTATAGAGTATGGTAAGCAGATGACCCTTTTTGGTATTACGGGTTAGTAGGGTAAGTATTTGTAAAGTTATAATGCATTTTAAATTAATGATATCTCAGGCCGTTTCGCAAAATTTGGTTGTTGTGTTGAAACGCATTTTTAAAAAAAACATTTTTCAAAAACATTGAAATTAAAAGAAAAAAACATTTTTTCCTATACAAGCCAAACTTAAACTACACAAAATTAGAAGTTGTAAAGTTATAGTTATAACTTACCTTTATAATTTATGCACCACCTTCACATTATTAGAAGTAGCACACATCCATACACAATGTTTTCACCTCGCTTTGAGTGTGTGTGTGTGTGTGTGTGTACAGCTGTATTGTGTTAATTATGACTTTTTAGAAGGAAAAGTCTGCCACATGGTAATGGACATGCACACCTGCCCTGAGTGCCCCAATGGGACTGATGGCTGGATCCCTGAAGCTGATTTTTATTGTTATAGGCAAACATGGATCGTACGTGTGCGCCAAAGGATTACCCTCATAGTGTTGGAAGGCTACTGCCTTCACAAGGAGTTAAGCAGCACATAGCATACTATGTAGTGATCAGTAGAAGTGAGGAGGTCCTTTGTAACTTATGTCCCTGAAGTGAGGCCTAAAGGCTCACGCTTTTTAAAGTTCCACTTCCGTGTGCTTAACTTACCGCTTGGCCTACATCGGTTTGATGTGGAATGCTGCACAGTGCAGGAGTGGTGTATCTGCGCTGGGTGTATCTGTGCTGGGTGTATGTGTGCCTGCGAAGGGTACAATAAAGAGATAATGCAGTACTGTGCAGAGCGCACATGTTGAATGCAAGTACTGGGTATATGTGTGCCCATGAGTGGTACAATACATGAAGGATGTAGTGCGTGCATGTTGAATGCATGTTCTGGGTGCCTGTGAGTGGTACAGTACATGAAGGATATAGTGTTGTGCAGTGAGCGTACATTAAATGCATGTACTGGAAGTAGTGTGCCTGTGGATGGTACAATACAAGGCAGACTAGGGTTTCCATTTTGGGAGATCCAGGCCTGCATGGTCCTACATAAGGAGAGGAGGTAGAGGAATCCCCTTAGACAGATTTGCGTATTGCTGCATTCCTGTAAGCTGGGTGGGACACACACTGGAGAGGGAGAGCCAGGCTTCCCAGTATGCTTCAAAGGGTGCTCTTTGATTCAGTGAGAGGTCATAAAGAAGGGGCCTGGGCACATCTCAGGAAGGAGATGGGGCTGATAAGAGAATCATAAAGAGTAGGGCTGGGGCCCAGGGCTAACCCATTGATGCCCATATCACTGTGGCTGACATCCAGGTGTGAACTCTAGTTTACTCCCCTGGCCTGTGTTGTGGGGCTATTCGTTTTAGAATCTCTCCTGCTGTGAACGACTACTTTCAAGAGGAACAGAGGGCAGAGGAGTTGCCAATTCAAAGGAAGCAGACCCGCAGCAAAAACTTCAAAGACTCAGACTCTAAATCACATCTTGTGTCGGAAAATGGACTATAAGAAGGGGGCTTGAAACCCCAAAAGTTTTCATCTGCCAAGCAGCCAGATATGTTGTGCAAGGAGGTGAAGCTCTACAAAACTTACATCTGTGACCAGGACTGGGGGCCAAGCACTGCTAGTCTCCCTGCTGGATGAGGGAACATCACTCAGGGAATCCAAGACCACCTGCCCTGGAGCCTAGACCACATGCCTGCTTGCCAAGACCAGTGTGCTCTGTGAAGAAGAGAGCATTGGAGGGAGCAAAGTCCAGTGGAGAACCCTGTTGAGGAGACTTCTTTTGCGAGATGGCTTCTGCACCGATTGGTTTGTTGCCTGCGTGCAGGATGAAGTCGTCAACCCTTGTATGTCAGAGGAGGGCCGTTGTGAACTGAGCTGTGTGCATCGCTGCATTAATCGGGCCAGAGCCCATGTGTAGTGAGAAGATTGCTGTACTGTGAGGGCCGTAGCCCTTGTGCAGTGGTGGGCCATGACCCCTTATGCCAGGAGGGGCTGCCGCCGAAGACTTGGCTGTGCCGAACGGGCCAGAGCCCTAGTACATGGAGGTTACAGAGCCCTGTATGCCAGAGGGGGTCACAGAAGCAGCAAGACATGCAATCTTATCTAAGCACCTTTGCCAGAAAAGTGAGGCCACCTCCGGAGCATCTGTCACCGTCATCAAGGCGAGGGACCCCCTTCCTCCCCCCAACGTGCAACGGACTAGGCACTTAACCTGCAAGAGGAGCCGCAAAGAACCTCTGGTTGCTTTGGTGGCGTGACCGCGTGTGAGGAACTCTGTGACCGCTGCGTGCAGCAAACTCACCTGGTTCAGCTGCTGCCGCTCCAGCTGCCCACTGAGAGGGTGTGCTCAGGAACTCTGGATACTCCGAGCCTACAAGTGCGTGTAAGAATATTACGGGCCGGTTGTCCCCTGGGAATAGTGCTTACTAGTTAGAGTTGCAGGGCTGGAAAAGTGTTGACTTTAAAATAGTCAGAGTAGACTCTTGAGACTGTCTCCTAGTGGGGCAAACTTTACTATGGGAGCCCATAAATTGGGGGTAAAAAAGTGACAATAAAAAGGGGGTGGAGTCATGTAAAGCAGTCTGACATCTGAAGGCTAGATTTACAAAGATTTGACACAATGCAGTGACGCAAGTGAAGTTGCTGCACTGCGATTCGTAAAATGGGGCAAGCAAAACTTATTTTCAAAGATATTGCACAGTTCTGCTGTCTCCTAGCGCTGGTGCACTTGTGACTGCATTGCGCCAATGCAGGCACCCTTGCATCATGGCACATGGTTGCCTAGATTATGGTCAGGATAGATTTTGTACAGAAAGAAATATCTTTCTGCACAAAAACTATCTTTTGAGACTATTTCCTCTTTGTATGTGTGCTGTAGAAAGCAGCACAGATGCAAAGAGGTAATAACAAGAAGAAATCAAGAAATTTCTTCTCGTTATGCCAACCTCAGGTAGGTGCACGATTGTGGTGAAAATCCTAGCTTATAAGTGTTTGTAAGTATTGGCTAGCATCAAAATACATTGGTGGTTGCACTAGAACAGGGTTCTCCAAAGTCGGTCCTGGAGGGCAGGATCAATGCCAGATTTTTAGCATTTCCTCATTTAGATAAGTGTAGTTATCTTAAAAATCTGGCATGGATCTGGCCCTCCAGGACCGACTTTGGAAAACCTTGCACTAGAACACCCTTGAACCACCCATATAAAACCTACCTGGTGCCAGGCAGCGCTAAGTGTTGCATTACTTTGCTTTTTGTTAACGAAGCCACGCAAAGTGGGATTGTCAGTGCTGACACAATGTGGTGCACCCCTGAAAGAGTAATTGAAGCTTCTGCTTTAGCAAATTTACGGTCAGCACAAGTTATTGAATTGATCGCTCTCACAAGAACATGGTGTCGAGCAAAAAATTTAAATGTGACAATTTTTACTGAATCTAGTTATGGGCTTGGTGTAGTGCATGATTATGGACTACTTTTGTCACAGAGCGAATTTATGACATCAGCTGTTTCTCCAATATGCAATGATCAGCGAGTGCTTGATCTGTTGCAAGCTCTGCAAATGCACTCTTAGATAGCTGTTGTGAAATGTGCAGCACATCGGGGAGGGTCAGGGGAGGTATGGAGAGGAAATACATTTGTGGATGGAGTGGCCAGGTTTTATGCATTAAATGGCTCTGCTAAGTACGCTGCTTTATCTGCGGTGGTGACAGTCCCCGATGTGCCTGCACATACAATGGACGATATCAGGAATAATCAAGAAGCTGCATGACAGGAGGAAAAACAGGAATGGAAACAAAAGGGTTGCAAGAAAAATGAAGACTGGTTGTAAGTGAATCCAGAAAAGAGTTGTGCTGCAGAATTCTTTCTTGTCACAGACGTTGAATTAAAGAATTCCATGAGGCCCCCCATTCAGGCAGATACAATGACTGCTAGCTTCCATACAATATGGTAAAACGAGCACTTCCGAATGTGTGCTCAGGACTATCCTTCACAGTGTCTAGAAAAACAATATGAGTAAAGGAACTGTGCTTATGATGACTCTTTCCGCTTTAGCCTATGGACCATCTCTAAGATTACAAAGTGACTTTATCACCTCTGACCTCTGGCCAGGGTCCCGCTCTCCGCCCAAGCAGCTCTGACGTAGCCTCGCCTGCCACTGCCCCAGACACCTCTCTCTCCTGGTAGGTGTTCGAGGCCCTCCTCCACCCGCAGGCTCCTGCCTGCGCCTCATCAGTGGTGGTCCAGTGGGAGAGCCTTGCTCTTCTGCTGCTCCACTGCTGTCTGTCTGCCTTGTTATGCCCGTTTTTGTTTGTGGTGTCTTTACTATTTTTTTCACTGTAATTTCTGTGCCAGTTTGTCTGTGGTTCTGTTTTTTTCTGCCCTTCGTTGTGCCTCTGCCCTCGTTCTCCTCCCTGCCCGTTCTCGCCGGCCTTTTTTCTGACAGCTGCCCCCCCGCAGCCCCTCCCCCCGGCCATCCTCGCGCCCGCCTCCCAGCTGTGCTTCCCTCCCCCCTGCCCTATTTAATGCCAGCCGTGGGCGGCCGCGCCAAAGGCAAGCCCATCTGCGCCTGTCCGCGACCCAACCGCGACCAGCGCCAGAAACCCTGTAACTCTCACCATCCATCGCTACGACTCAGCCGCCCTCCTCGCACTCCACCCCGGAAGGAGCAACAACTGCCAGCGGTCCACGCCGAGCACCACCCACGGACAGTTCTCCTGCCGTCACTGCCGCCATACTTCACCACCCACGCACCCCCACCGCCACCCCCCCACACCAAACGCCAACACCACCGAAGCCCTGAAATGCATCCTCCTCAATGTGCGCTCCCTGCACAGACACGCCGTAGAGATCTGGGACCTCCTCGACACCCTCTCACCAGACGTTGCCTTCTTCACAGAAACCTGGACTAACGCCTCCTTCGCCCCGACATAGCCACCGCCATCCCTGACGGATACAAGATCCAGAGGAAGGACCGCCCCAACAGCCCAGGGGGAGGACTCGCCATCGCACACAAGAGCTCCCTCTGACTTTCCACCTCCACCACCAGCAACTCCTTCTCCACCACCGAACACCTGCACTTCCAGATCCAGACCAGCCCTAGAACCACACTTTGCGGCACCCTCGCCTACAGACCCCCGGACCTCGCGCTCTGTTCACCACTATCATCGCCGACCTCATCGCCCCCCACGCCATCACCTCCATGGACTACATACTCATCGGAGACCTGAACTTCCACCTCGACAACCCCAGCGACCCCAACTCCGCCACCCTCCTGGACAACCTCGCCAACATCGGACTGAAACAGCTCGTCACCACACCTACCCACAAGGCAGGACACACCCGGGACCCCATCTTCGCAGGAGGTAACAACATCCACTTCAGCCACACCACGCAACCCCCATGGACGGACCACCACTGCGTACACTTCCGCGTTGACAAACCCACACCGCCCAAACCTGCACCTCGCCCTCCACGAAGGAACTGGAGTTAAGTCACTGAGGAAGGGCTCAACTACACCCTCAACCGAGACGCCCCCACCTCCTCAACCGACGCCAACCTCGCAGCAAAGGAACTCCACAAATGGATCTCCAACTGCACAGACGAACTCGCACCCCTACGTAACCCTGACAGACAGCACCCCAGGAAGGCCACCTGGTTCACCGCTGATCTCCAAGAATCCCGAAGGACCTGCAGACGCCTTCAGAAGAACTGGAAAAACAGCAAAACGTCTGAAGATCGCACCACCTACAAGAACGCCATGATGGAACACCACCAATGCATCAGATCCACCAAAAGGACCTTCATTCAAAACAAGATCCTCGCCAACTCCAGCAACTCGAATGAACTTTTCAGCATCATCCAGGAATTCACCAAGTCCCCCAGAGAAACCACGGACATCACCCCTTCCCAGGACCTCTGTAACAAGCTCGAATCCTACTTCCAGCTGAAAATCAAGGGCCTCTACGACAATTTCAACGACAAGACGCCTGACCCAGAAACCACATCCTCCTCCAGCAAAGCCAGCCAGCCCACCATCTCCACCTGGACCCCAGTCACCACCAAAGACACCACCTCAACCATGAAAGACACCCAATCAGGAGCCCCCACAAACCCCTGCCCGCCGCACATCTTTCACAGAGCTGCCACCGCCATTGCTCCAGAACTACGACGCACAATCAACGCCACCTTCAAGACCGGCATCTATCCCGATGACTGGAAACGTGCAGAAGTCAGAGCCCTGCTCAAGAAGCCCTCAGCAGATCCCACAGACCTCAAGAACTACCGACCCATCTCCCTCCTCCTGTTCGCGGCCAAAGTCACTGAGAAGACCGTCAATGCCCAGCTGACAAGATTCATCGAAGAAAACTCCATACTCGACCCCTCCCAATCCGGATTCCGCAGCAACCACAGCACCGAGACTGCTCTTCTCACCGCCACAGACGACATCCGCACCCTCCTCGACCAAGGACACACCGCAGCCCTAATCCTACTCGACCTCTCTGCAGCTTTCGACACCGTCTCCCACCGCACACTCACTGCCAGACTCCGCGACGCCGGAATACAGTGAACCGCACTCGACTGGATCCGCTCCTTCCTCACCGGCAGAACCCAAAGAATCAAACTGCCACCCTTCCTCTCCGAACCAACAGAAATCAACTGCAGAGTACCCCAAGGATCATCGCTCAGCCCCACGCTTCAACATCTACATGGCCCCCCTTGCCACCATAGTCAGAGAGCACGGACTCAGCATAGTATCCTATGCCGACGACACCGAGCTCATCCTCTCCCTCACCAAGGACTCCATCACCACCAGACTCAACTTCCAGGAAGGAATGAAGGACGTCACATCCTGGATGAGCAACAGCTGCCTCAAGCTCAACTCGGAGAAGACAGAGGTCCTCGAGCTCAGACCCTCCCCCTCTGCATGGGACAACACCTGGTGGCCCACCGCCCTCGGCAGCCCTCCCACCTCCACAGACCACGCCCGTTACCTAGGCATCGTACTCGACTCCTCCCTCTCCATGACCCGACAGATCAACGCCATCGCCTCCAGCTGCTTCAACACCCTCTGCATCCTCCGAAAGACCTTCAAATGGATCCCCCCCGAATCAAGGAAGACCGTCACCCACGCACTCATTACCAGCAGACTGGACTACGGAAACGCCCTCTATGCCGGGATCAACAAGTCTCTGCTCCTCAAAATCCAGACCATACAGAACACCGCAGCCAGACTCGTCGTCTGCATCCCGCGACACGAGCGCATCACCCAACACCTACGGAACCTCCACTGGCTCACCATAAAAAAGAAAATCACCTTCAGGATACTCACCTACGCCTACAAATGCCTTCACAACACCGGACCCCAATACCTCAATGAGAGAATCTCCTTCCACGCACCCAAGCGAAACCTTCGATCCGCCGACCTCGCCCTCGCCGAAATCCCGCGGATCCACACAGCCAGAACAGGGGGAAGAGCTTTCTCCTACATCGCGGCCAAGACCTGGAACGAGCTCCCGCTCGACATCAGACGCGCCCCCTCCCTGAACATCTTCAGGAAGACGCTCAAGACCTGGCTCTTCGACTGAACAGAGCTGCTTACCCCCCTCCCAACCCTCCCCAGCGCCTTGAGACCCTCATCGGTGAGTAGCGCGCTTACAATTCCCCTGATTGATTGATTGATTGACTTTATAAAGATGCCACTCTGCCGAGGGTACAGATATGTACTGGCAGTGATCTGGGTGGAGGCCTAGCCAATGTGCAGGTGTGACACTATGAATGTGACAAAACTATTCCTCAAAGAACTGATCCCATGGTACAGGGTACCAATGTACATAGAAAGTGATTAGGGTGGACATTAAAAAAATCTAATCATTTAATTAATATGCAAGGCAGTGGACAGCACACAGAGTCTGTGTTGTGCTTATCACCCTCCATCTTCAGGCATAATGGAACGCTTGAAAGATATAATGAAAAACAAGGTTGTGAAGCTGTGTGCATCCACTGCCTTAAAATGGCGCGATACCCTACCTCTGGTGCTAATGACTTCTATTGCACACGGAATAAAAAGACAGGTTTGTCCCCTCCATGAGATCTTGATGGAGCAGCCATTGAGGATTCCTGACATGCCCACAATTGCACTGCTGTTGATAATTGAGGATTTGATCACAGACTATTGCAAAAGACTATCTGGTGTGGTTCGTGCTGTGTCTTGCCCGGTCCCAGGGACGTCTTAAGGATTTTGGGGACCCTGGGCCAAACGTATTTTGAGGGCATCCGTTTGGAACAGATTTTAATTTATGATCCAATTTCAGGTTTTTCATGTCGTCTTTGTCTTGGTCACTGAAACTGTCCAGGCACACTAGTCTAAATTCTAAATGTGTTTCCATCTAATATTCAGGGATGGTGATGTGTGTTTTCAATATTGTAATATAGCAGCAGCTCACTAATATTATTGCAAATAATCTGTGTGAGCCACTGCCATTTTTCAAATGTGAGGTGCTGCTTCAAACCAAAAGGAACTTTTTTATGGATGTTGCATGGTGTTTAAAAACATAAACACACCATTGCTCTGCATTACCAGTATTAAAAATGAAGTATAAGAAAGTGGTATTTAAAACAATCTATCTTTAAGAATCTTTCAAGGTTATCAGGGCAGGACTGTGTGGAGAACAGAGCCAGATCTGTCAGAGGGCCCCCCAAAAGGCTGGGGCTCTGGGCCAGAGCCCACTTTGCCTAAGCCTTAAAACGCCTCTGCCCGGTCCAACAAGCAGCCCCAATGCCTTTGATTGCTGGCTGTCATAATCTAGAATCCAGGGACAGGGTCCTAGTGAAGAACAACGTCCGAAAGAAAGATCTACAACCCTGGAAGGGGCCCTACCAGGCCCTGCTGGTTACGAACACTGCTGTGAAATGTGACGAGCTGCCAACATGTGTACATGATACCAGACTAAACGTGAGAGCACCAGCGAAGAGTGACAAAAGACAAAAGACAAAAGACCCAGAGACTGTGAAGGTGCCCCCCCCTCCTCCCCCCCCCGTCAATGGTCAGTGCTCGAAACAAAAGGCCAGACAGGGATTACAGTTACACAACGCCAGCAAAAGAGGAGTGTCCAAGCAAGTCAATGAAGAAAGAAATAGGGCTCAGGGAAAGAAAATTATTCTGATCATCATGGGGGCTGCGTTCGCCACCTGCACAATTGGACTGATCCTCACTTAGCTAATGCCAGTGATCCACCCAGTGAATACTGATAGGTGCTCCACCAAAGCGATGCTTCAAAAGGTGAAAGAAAATTATGAAAAAAATGTGTTCTCACCGTCAAAATGAGAATCGAGAAAAGCTATGTCAGGTTGATCCAAACTTATTCTGTTATCAATATGAAAACCCCCTTGGCTGAAGGAGTTATATATGCACAAAGGCCACTTTCTGTTTTGCTGTCTTGTGTCATGTTCCATTCTTTGCTTACACACAGGTATCCGGAACATTTCATGTGGAATCAAGAAATCAAACGGTTAGATGAGACACCGAAAGAAATTAAAATGTCAATGCCTGGAGATGTGTAATGCATTTAATCTGAAATAGAGAAATAATTTTTAGCTGCTTATTAAAAGGATACTTGACATTACCAGCATATTAAACAGGGTGTGCTAAAATTCTATAATGAACCTATTTCATGGAAAAACGCTTTGCAACTAACGCATCCAGCTTTGAATTTAAGGTGTGAAAGGGTAGAAATGCTTTGCATAGCCTCTAAGGGTAATCTAAAAGTGGGTGAAAGTAACTGCAGACAGACTTTTAACATGCCAGAGCAATGTATGCTCTACAATGAGAGTTATCGAGAGATGTATAGTTTTTGTGGAAAGAAAGCCTATTTCCTTACTATCTGGGTGGGATGGCACTTGCTATTTAGCTTCAGTATCCACACGCATATATCACACTAAACAATTAAGGGACATTCACTGTTACTGCCAAAGTAGGGATGCAGAGAAAGACACTTTAGGCATTTTTTCAACAACGGTTACTCTGCTATGGGTACTATTGAATGCAGCAGGAATAAGGAAGCAAGCTCAATTAATAGAGAGGCTGGCTAATGACACAGTTGCTGCTTTTATCTAACATTACTGAAGAAATGATTGCAATGTGCAGCATGATTTTGAAATACAGAATGGCTTTGGATTTTGATTTTAGCGAAAGAGGTTGGGGTCTGCAAGGCCTTCCGCACACAATGTTGCACGTTTATTCCTGACTATTTGGAACATACAAGATCTTATATTTATTATCCCAAAGGTTTTAAAGAAAGAGCACGAGATGGGCCTACCAGGATTTTGGGAAAAGATCAGAGATCAGCTAGGTAGTTGGAGAAAGTGGATCCCAGGCCTTCCGGAACTGATGATCGTTGCATTCCTACTTTTCTTTCCACTAATATGAGTAGCACTTAGTCTATAGTCAATGAGTTTAAATGTGGGAAGGAACTGCAGAGGTGCCAAGCAGGGAATAGGTGACAAAGAAGTGGAACTACAAAGAGAATGCAAATTCTAGAAGGAGGCCAAGCATTTAAACTATATTGAGTGGTGACAAAATTGGCTTGCAGCGCCAAAAGAATGGAATTGTATGCACCTGGGCTGCTAACTTAAAAGCAAAACCAACTCCATCTTGCCCGAGTCAGGTATTAGTACAGCCCTAATACAAATTCCAGTGACTAATAGTAAAGGATGTTTTGCAGAAGTCAGGACGGCATGGGAAGACTATGGAGTGAGCTATGATGTTCTTTCTCTAGCATATGCAAGAGCTTCTCAAGGTTTCATCTGCGGTGGAAAGGGTGCACTGTTTAACAAATGTTATCAATGTACAAGGAAGGCGTTATTACACCTATAAGGAATGCACATCTGTTTGTCTTGCCTGAGAACTGAACTGTTGAGTAAATTTCCTTTGCTGGGCGAGGGAATAGCTGCCTGTCCTTTAGAGTGTTATGTCAGACATTTTACTGGAGCTCCAGGAGCTCCCATATCATTCAGCTGAATAAAACTTCACTCTCAAAGAACAATCCTGCATGTGAATTTTATATAAGATTCGGGCATTGACAATAGATTCAATTGAAAAACCTGTGAATGGGAGTCTTGAGCAAAAATGCAATTTTGGAATATATTCAGCATTCAAAATGCTCAACACTAACATAGAAATTGTTGTCGTGGATAGCAGGGTTGACTTTGGGGTGCCCTTCATTAGCCTCAGTATATTACCTGAATTCAGTTTGTAACATGTCAGATACATTTTATATGATGATCTTTCATTGAGTTTTCAGATCAAAGCAATTTCATCATCCGACTCCTTTCTGATCAAGGAAGTCCCAATATCTTTCCTTGTATCTCTAAAAAGGAAGAATATCATCTGTCAAGCCCAGCATAAGGTCTTGCCAGATTATTAGAAGTTACATTAACCATGGGATTCTACACACCCTAAATCACAAAAAGAATACATATGGTAGTGTAAAGCGATAATAAATAGGGAATGATAATTATCTGTAAAATTAGGGCAGGAAAGCATATCTGATCCCAAAAGCCCAAAAGAGCTTACAGGCTAACTGCAAAGTATTCATGATCTGATCACTTTACAAAGAGGAACCCACAAGTGAAAATTTCCATTTACTGTTCTAAAAGCTTTACATTGGCATTCCGAGGGTACACATTAATGGTTTATGCACTGGCCACCTGACAGTAGACGACGCTACTGTTCAATTTCTTCAGGCATACTTGACAATTTTACTCTCTCCCACAATTTTCAGTCAACAACCAATCACCGACTTGAGATTCCATGTTTTGCAGGACGTACCTCTGGAGCTCTAACGGAACGACTTACGTCTCCAAGGTACAAATACGATTTCCCACTAGTCTTCTCATGTCTATGCATTTTGTTTTCTTGCTTCAGCTCGCACCAAGAAATTGTATTCAATTTGACAAAACCAGCCACAAAAATTAAATATTCCAATTTAGTCAGTTGTACAAAAGATTATTTAATTGTCCAACTTTCAGCACAAAGCTTACAGGGACAACATTGCATTTGCATTTGACTCATGAGGGACACCTAGTAACGACTAGTGGAACTGCAGCTTCATGAAAGGGTTTCAATGCTTTTGCATTTTACTCGTGAGGGACACCTAGTAACGACTAGTGGAACTGCAGCTTGATGTACTAATTTCAATGCTTTTGCATTTGACTCGTGAGGGACACCTAGTAACGACTAGTTGAACTGCAGCTCTTTGTAGAATTATTTTGATATTGGATACTATTATATTCACTGCCCACTGCTAATCTCGTCCCATAATGCTTTGCAGGGCCTTTGGTTGGGATTGTATTTTTGCCCATAACTGTGCTTGGGGTGGTCCTAAGAGGATGGGACCACCACCGAATCGTTCAGCAAGATGTGCTCTTTGTTTTCAAGGCATCTGCTTGGCTCTCTCCCTAGGTTAGGGAGGATCCCAAAATCATCACCTCTCTCACTGCTTGCTAAATTTTTATTTTCACTTTTGTGAAATGACTATATGCATTTTAGCATGTAAAGACAGAGATACTTGTTATTTTGCCAAAAGTATATTAGGTTTCTGTTTTATTAATTGGGAGTCTGACAGAACGGAGCGAAGTTGCCCACATTTATTTAATAGCACTCTTCCCATGAGTTTAGCTGTGCTATCAAGGAGGAAGATTGGCGCATAGTTTCTGGCGTCTAGTTTATCCCCTTTTATGTAAATTGGAATTAGAACTGCTTTATGCCAGGAGGAAGGCGGTCCCTCTTTGGCTATGGCATTGAATATGTTGGTAAGCAGGGGTCCCCAAAGATCAGGGCTATCTATGAAAATATCTCTTGGGGTACCATCTATACCCGGTGCCTTATTATTAGAGGATTGTGCCAAGGCAGCACCTATCTCCATGTGATTAAAAGTGATGGCAATATTAGATGGGGGGGGCAGACTCCTCGTCAGTCGCTCCGGTGCCCTCTCGCAAACCATTAAAAAAAATTCAAAAAATGTTCCACCCATGAATCCGCATCCACAAAAGTGTCCAAATTAGGAACAGAATTGGAGTTTAGAAATGGAGCATTAATCGTTGACCAGAAGTCCCTTGCATTGTTTGTAACTGAGGCTTTCAGTAATTTTTCCCAAGCTTCTTCTTTTAATATCTTTAATCTATTCTTCCTGGCCGTAGAATAACTTAGCCGGGCCTGTTTCACAAGGGCGGGATATCTTGGCACACACTTGAGTGACTGATGTAGAAGGGAAAGTGATTTAGTGCAGTTATGGTCAAACCATTTCGGGCGTATGGTTTTGTGTGACCCGCCACTCTTTGAAAGGTTCTTTCTCACCTGTAGCAGAATAGCCTCAAAGGCCTCAATAGTACACTGGGGGTCCTGTTTTGGATCTAAACATATTACTATTTCCTTCATTCTGCTAGATACGACCTGGGGGAATGAGAACAGCCTTGTCAATGCCCTCCCATTTATGTGTTATCCCATTCTTCTTAGCTATAATGAGTTTTATGTGTGAGAAGTTAGGGCCATGAATACCTAGCCATTTCATATCCCAAAAACAGCCGCATGATCACTAAAACCCAGAAATTCAACATTCCTGTTTCTAAATGCTCCTCCCAATATAGCAGAGGCTATTATAAAATCAATTGATGTGCTATATAGGGTTGAGCAAAAGGTTTCAAGCAGGAACCCGGTAGATTCCGACCGGGGGTTCATAATCTCCAAGTCTTTGCCATATTGGTTATGGGAAAAGTGTACATACCCCCTCCGTCCTCGTCTGTTAAACCACAGATAGAGGTTGACGCGAGAGGGCAGGGGTGCACATTAAAATCGCCCAACCGCAATACTGTCGGATCTTTTTTACAAGAACCAATTAGCTTATTCATATTTTCCTCCACTAAAGCAACAACTTTGTACATATCACCCCCAAATAAATTATTGTAAAAATTAATCAATAATATGGTGTCACCTTCCGGTAACATGTTAAAATATTGACATTCATTAAAAAATGATAAAACTTCAAATCGCAGGGTGTTCTTTAAAAATGTTACAATCCCACCCCTCGCCCTTCCGGAGGGTGAGGCATTTGCAGGGGTACAGTATGACCTGTAGCCATATATATTAACAGGACCCACTGCCCAGGTCTCTTGCAGACATACTGGATCAAAAGTGGAGATATATTCTAACCAATCTGGGTCCATCAATTTCTGCCCCAGGCCTGCAATGTTCCATGTGATGGCTGAAAAAGTATCCATGTCCTTTAAAGGAGGAACTTCCTCAACTTGGTTCTCCCAAGAATCGCATGGAACAACATTCTGGGGTTCCTCCCTGGTACACAGTCAATCACAGGCATCCAGGTCCGTCAATGCCAAAAAGCGATTTGCAGTTGGTAATAAAGGGGTGGTATTTCCTCTGTACTGCAAGTGAGTTTGAGTCTCCGCTCTGGAAAAAGGAAAATCATGAGCCCTATTACCATCTATTCCTTGCTGATTCATCACTGGTTTATAAAAGAAGCCGAGAGGTAGTGCAAATATTTGTGCCGTTGCTGAAGGGTTATCGGGTAATAGTTGTAGTAGCTTTTCAGCCACAACCGGTGATTTCAAAGTTACAACCACGCAGTCCCCTTGAATAGATTTGGCTTGCTTCCCCAGCCAAGAGACTCTGCGGGCCATTAGGATATTACAGAAACCCTCTGCCCGTCCATTCGTAGTTTTGTAAATCCAGTGCTGAGCTTTGTGGATTAGTTGGGTAGTAGTTTCTGTTTGGTCGTTTTTTTAGAGTTGGTGTATTTGCTAAAATGACTACGTGGGGGCATGCGGCCGGGGTGAGATCTAGCCTCTGCCCCTCTCCTAAATTTTGTGAGAGGTTAGGGCCCTCCCCTATCCTTACTGCTGAGGTCTCCTGTTCCAAGCCCCTTCTAGCCAGGAGGGGGTGAGACACTGACGCTAATCCTGGACCTTGAGCCACTGATAATACCGGGGGGGAATTGCAGCATTGCACCGCGATGGGAGCTGGGATACAGAAGACACACTATGGGTTTGCTAAATCACTGTCGGGGGATTTGTACTGATGTTTGCCGTATCACTATGGTCACCTACTACTGGATTTTGCAACTGCCCTGGGGGTTCTCCCTAGCCCCACCCTCGCGAGATGGCATATTTCTTGATGGTGCTATCTCTTTTATTGCCTTTTCAATTGACTCTAACCGCTTAGTTATAGGAGTTCTTTGAATTTTTCTAAAATGTCTACCATATTCAAAGCCTTAGGTGGAACAACTATCGCCTGTTGTTGTGAGTTCTCCCTGTTACCGCCTAATACACTTTCAGGACCGATTTTGCTTTTTCTTGGTCTCTTAGGGTTGATTGTGGGAAGATTTCTAGAGGGACCACGCTTTCTTTTTTGCACTAGTACTGCATCCGCTGGAATTTGTGTCTCTGATAGGGGAATGGAACTTCTCGTCGCAGGAGTAGAGGGGATAGTGGGGCTTATTACGCCCGAGGTTGACCCCAATAAATTAGGCAACTGACCTTCATGTATCGATGATGGAATATCTTTATTTACAGCAATGTCTGCACCTAGTGATAATCTCCTCTCTGCTCGGTCAATCTCTAAGGCTATCGCACATGAGGCCTTTGCTAAAAAAGTATCCAAACAAGTGAGATTTACCCCCTCCGTCGAAGTGTGGGCAGCTTTACTCCTCCTCGTTCTTTTTCACCATCTTGTAGCCCTTTACTCCAGCCAAACGTTAGAGGGGGGGCCCAGCCCAGCCTCCTCTGGGCTCCGACGGGCACCTCCGGGCGCGGGCTGATGGTCACGCTGAGGCTCTCGGGCTGCAAGGGATCCTGGGGATTGAAGTCCCCCTCTGTAGGCAGTCACTGGCAGCAACAGCTGAAAGGGGCGAAATAATACATGGAACACTGCCCCAGAGAGATGACACAGTTTCTTGAAAGAACCTAAAGTAACTACATTAAATGGTAGAACTAAAGAAAGATTTAATGCTTACAGTGGTCATTAAATGAAAATTCATGTTTCCAATGACCAAGAGATGCTGGCAGTTGGCCATACTGTAAGATTTCGCAAAGCATTCATCAACTTCATCAACTATTCAAGAACTTTTTCGAAAGAGGCAAAGTGGAAGGCTCAATACTTGACAACTTTGATTGTGGTCACAAAACAACAAGGAAACCGCAGAAGCAGCGCAGCATAGACCCTTCTTACTCTTGGACATTGACAGGAAATACTATGTGAAAAGATAAATTATCTTTGGATATAAACACATTGATACAATTCTTCAGAAACAGGCTTTCTAAAGGTAGACAGTGGGAGATATTACACTACCAGGCCTAAAGTGCAAGTAAAGTAGACTCTTCCGCTATCCTCATATCATTAGTCTTGAGGGAACTTCCTTCAAGGGCGGCTCTGATTAATCCACTTTGAGCCAAGCTCATTAATTATAAGTCTCTATCACCACCATTCTTTTGAGATAAAAGGGATCTTATCTTACTACTTCAACCTAAGCACTGGGATAAGGAGGGGTGTCCGTTATTTCGCTTCTAATAATGCTTGTCATCGAAGATTGATTTGCATATAGCTGGTTCCAAACTGAGGTGGCATGGTGTGCAAAATAATGATGGATTGGGATGCAGCCCAGAGTTTACCAGTGGCTGAGATTAATTCAAGCATTCCATCCACCACTTTTTTGTATACACTAGTGTGTCGCCCTAAGTGGAACAGGTATGCCCAGACGTGGGTCCCTTGCACACTGTGTCACTGGAACCAAGCTATACCCTGCTGATGAGCCCATAATTTGAACGAAACCGGTCCTGGGTTGCTTGTGTTTCGGTTCAGGGAGGACCTGGCTTGGCAGTTCTGACTAGACTGTGCTGATTGGAGCAGTGTCAAGACTGATTTGCATTCACCTGTGTCCAAACTGAGGTGACATGGTGTGCAAAATAACATTGAAATGCGGCCCAGAGGAATTACCAGTGCCTTAGATTAATTCAAGCACTCCATCCATCACTTTTTGTATACTTTAGTGTGACAACTGTGTTTGGCACACATTTAAATAGCTTGCAAATGAACTGTACACATATTTCAAAATATATTTTGTTAGTTAGGAAAGCACTTCTTTGTAATTCTGAAGTGAGACAGAAATAAAGATTTTAATAGGATGAAAACAAATCAGAATATTTTACTTGGTGCTGTCATTACAAGCTATTTAGCTTTAGCAGTAAAACTGCATGTCAGTGGGATAGTGTGTGACCATTTCAGTGGAAAATATCTGTCTGTAAATGACAGTGAGCTACCACACCATGCTTTAGTAATATTTTTAATAAATGTGAAAGCTTTTAATTATGAATTGAGAAACATTCCTGCCGCAGCACCAACAAATGCTATTAGTGAACAAAGAGGCAAGTCAGGGGTCATGTGTACCCTAATATGTGGGCTATATTTTTTACTATATATGGAGTAAAAGCTTAGTCTATTAAATCAGGCAAAAGAGTTTATTTGAAGGTGCTCTCGTATGTGATAATGAAGAAAAGGGTGACTCAGTGAAATAAAATATTTGCCTAGGATCACACAATGTGAGACAAGCTTATGGGTCAAGCGCATTACATTTAGGTCTAGAAGATTATTTGCATCACTCGACATTCAGGTCTGGTAAAATTTTTCTGATTTTTTTTTAGGCTTGCTCATTTGTCTCATCAGACCCCTACTAGAAGTCTGTCCCTCCTGGGTCTGCACTGTCAATAAAAAAAGTTTTTGATTTGCCAAGATTAGTCCTCAAGCCCAGATCTGCCTTAAAGACACACAAGAGCAGCTATTCATTCACATTCAGTGTTCGAGAAATAAGGACCGCATTCCCTGCATAGAGTAGTAAAGGTATGGGGCAAACACTTACCTTAGGCGGATAAGAAACAACAAAGGCTAGGACTTAGGGCCTGATTTAGATCTCGGCGGACGGGTTACTCTGTACAGCACACCAATGAGGTGTCTTTGCCCAAAGAGAATTAACTTGAGCTAAATGAACAAAATAGCTTATGATATGGCCACAGAATGTGCTGCACCATGCTGCACAATTTGTGTTGACTTATCACATAATGTAGGCAATCCTGCTGTGTATTCTGAGCCTACATTGCCGCATAATTCCGGAGGCCCTGGTTACAGTCCATAAGATCATTCAGGTCAGGAATATTTAACTTCTTTGCCACATTTAGTCAAGAAAAAACTTTCTGAAAGTAGTCTGATTGCGTCACAATGTTTACAATTTGCAATGCTTTCAACGAAAGCAGAAGGAAAGACAAAAAAGCTCTTAGAAGAAAACTTTTAGTTGTGGTTAATAAAAGTATTGATTTTTTTAGCTACTTGCCATCGGATCCAGACTGACACAGCTTTGGGAGCCAGAAAAGAAACTGCTTTAACTCCTATTTATTTTAGTTTAAGAACCAGTGATAAGAACATTCTGGACTCCATGCTGAGAACAATTGAAAACTGTGCACGTATGAGCCTTTTATATGAACTGCTACAATATGAACGTGAGTGACAACAGCATGACAAACAGTAATGACTTGTTGACAGTATTGCTTTAAACCTTTGTTCTTCTGCAGCATGAACAGTCTGCATTATTGACTAGGAGCGAGCGTTGGAAGTGTGTGAAATATGAAAGCGGGGTTCCCACATGAAAAAAATATGTTTCTTGCAGACAAAAAATAAAAAAAGGTAAGTGTATTTGCAGTATTCTTTTTTCGTGCATGTTTTTTGACTTGAGAAAATTGAATACTTAGATATTTTCAAGAGTAACTTGGAAAACTTTAGAGAAGTCCAAAAAGTTGTAAATCTGCGCATATGCGAGGAGGTACATTTGCACTTGTGCGACTTTTTTCCAAGAATTTGTCCCACAGTTTTGCTCACTAAGAAGCACATGACTCCCACTTACACACTGTCGCGCAGTCCATTCCTCAGATTCAATCAGGCCTCAGCAATGACCCTTCAAGACTCAACCATCCTCTGTTCTCCTTAACTAGGCTGCCTGCCTCAAATCAGCTCACTGCCATATCACCCACGCCTCTTTGGCTCCCTCTGCTATCTCTTTGGTACCCCCATTTCCCCTGTCAACTTTTTAGAGGCTCTTTTGGTCCTTCCTCCACAACCACTATATCAACGCCACACAAACACGAAATTAAGCAGCTGCTTCTTTCAGACTTCCAGACCTCAAGTAAGGCCTTCTTCAAAATGCAGATAAAACTTCTGTCAACCTACACACTGCTTCTATCAACCTACCTGCAAGCTAACATCTAGCTACATATGCCTCCTATCAGTGGTATGTACGGCCTTTTATAGGTTCCATCAATCCCCCAAAGATCCCCTCATCCTGCACAAACGTCATTAGGTACCCACAAAGTCACATTCTAATCCTGCATAGTTCCACATGATTGTACTTAATGACAACAAAACACATCAAGCTTGCGCCGACTCTTGAGACTCTTCTCATGTCTTTTCTGCACATTTCCTCCCCTACCTTGCAGCTTTACAACCTTCATAATGCAGTTCTGCATTGACGTTCCCAATGCCTGCGACCTTACAGATGCCCCATACTTCCTGTCGTCTGCCCCACTGTTCTGCTGACCCTTCTTAAAAATATGAAAGTATACAAAAGGTGATGGATGGAATGCTTGAATTAATCTCAGTCACTGGTAATTACTCAGAGCCACATCCGGGTCCATTTTTATTTTGCAAACCATGTTACCTCATTTTGGACCCACCTATATGCAAATCAGTCTTGACACTGCTTCAATGGGAACAGCCCAGCCCGAACTGCCAGGCCAGGTCCTCCATGAACCGGAACACAAGCAACCCAAAACCAATCTCAGGTTGCTTGTTTCCAGTCCAGGGAGGACCTGGCCTGGCAGTTCGGGCTGGACTGTTCACATGGTGAGCAGGATCAAGACTGATTTGCATATGGCTGGGTAATGGCATGGTGAGCAAAAAACAATGGATTTTAGGCCGAGATCTCTGTATTGGTGGTGAATGTTTGACATTGTTCTGCATTCTGTCCATCAATTGTTCTTTTTGCATTTATCACCCCGAGTGGCACGGGTATGCCCAGATGTGGGTCCCGTGCTCTCTATGCCACTGAAGTCAAGCTAGCTTGGCTAATGAATGGTGATATCGCAAAACCATTCCCAGGGTGCTTGTTTACGGTCCATGGAGGACCTGGCCTGGCAGTTCGGGCTGGACTGTTCCAGTGGGGAGCTGGGTCAAGACTGATTTGCATATGGCTCAGTCCAAACTGGAATGACATGGTGAGCAAACAAACGATGGATTTAGGCCAAGATCCCAGTACTGGGGGTGAATGTTTGACATTGTTCAGCATTCCGTCCATCAATTGTTCCTTTTGCAACCTTCATAAATATATAGCAGCTCTTAACTTGTCTCATCCAATATTTCAGTCCAGACAACTCTTTTATCCCCGACAGCCATCTCTTGCAAGTGAGATGACTACCTGACTGCTACTTACATGGACGGTCCATAAATTTCGCCCAGGGTCCGTTGTCCCCTCTTGATGTTTCTATGCGAGACATTTGACAGTAATCCAGCACTTCCAGGTTGCATGAAAGCCAGTCCCATGGCCGAACATTTTCTACGGGTCTTCTGGGAAAGGACGGGACTGATTATGTGTGAGGGCTGCATGTGCCTCTGGGGTGTGTAAACACTGTCCAGGAGAGCTCACGCGGAAGACATGGGGGAGGGGGGCTCAGTCCAAAACATGGCACTAGCACTTTTGCTGGGTGGTGACAGCAGATCTCTACCTATGCAGGCCCTGCATAGGGTGATGGAGTGTCCTAAGGGACGCTAGGGGCATGAGCAGGGTTTCCCCTAGGGTTGAGTCCGGGCGGTTGAATTGAGCGATGGTTGGACCTCCTCTCTGGCGGACGCTGGTTAGTTCATGACTGGCAGAAGGTCCACAGCCTGTCGGGTAGGACATAGTGGCTTATGCCTGCAGTGCTCCCTAGTGGCAGGCAAGCAGCAATTACACTGGGAGATAAAATAGCTAGGGGTCTGACGCAGTTCAGAAGCATGAGCTGGGGCATTAAAAGACTTGGCATGTAAGTAACACAGCTTGTCAAAATATGATGAGGAGTTGTTCATATTAGAAATATTCTTTGTCTTCAATTCCTGCATTTACTTTTGGAAATTACTTTCCATTGATGTCTTTTGATTTTTTTTGTTAAACATGATTTTCGTTGCACTGATATCAATACAATGAGTGACACAACATAGTTCAGATTGACACATTGACTTCATCTCTGGTCCATATTGTTAAGTGTGGAGCAACATTATTATTTAGCAAACTATACACAGGTGCGGTATTTATTCAGGTCACATCCTGTACTGAATGCCTTCGATGTCCATTCAGGTTTACATCCTGTACTGAATGCCTTCAATGTGCATTCAGATTTGACGCTTCAAATGAGACGTAGTGAAGTAAAAGGTTGTGCCTATGGCCGCACAGTTTGATGAAATGAAGCTGGGATTTGTTTACACGTTGTTGCATTTCAGCGACCGGCGGAATGGCTAATGAATACCAGTAGCGGCCCGTGGTGGGCGGTGACGCAGGGCGGGGGAGGGGTAGGGTGGGAGGTAGTAAACTATGGATTTCGGCCGCACTGAGGTAAGTAAACAAAAGAATTAATAAAACGAATTTTGTCGCGCGCGCTGCATCGCATTTGGCGATGCAGCGCCCGCAACGAAATTCGTTTTATATGAAATATGAAAGTAATTTCAGTGGTGGATATTAGTCAGTTATTTGGAGTGAGAAGGATAGCGGATGGATAAAAAGGGAAGAAAGGTTTGCATTATATAGCACTTGTTACCCCTGATGGGTGTTGAAGCGCTTTTCTGGCAAGTAGCACGCCACTCCGGAACCCATTAGGATTAGTGTTGAAAATTAGTATAGTAAAATATGAAGTAATTTGAGTAGTGGATATGTTATTCAGTTATTTGGGTAGAGAAGGGTAGGTGGCGGGATAGAAGAGGGAAAGAGGTTTGCATTTATATAGCGCTTGCTACCCCTGATGGGGTTTTGAAGCGCAAGTAGCATGCTACTCTGGAACCCATAAGTATTAGTGTAGTAGAGAGAGTAGAGTAGAGTAGTAGAGAGAAGTTTGAGATGAGTCAGAAGGTTGGGCTAGAAGATATATTGAGAGAAATATAGGCTGAGAAATAGGGTAGTGCCTTGGAAATGCTAAATTAGAAGAAAGTGATAAATATATAGATTCATAAGTACATTGAAAGTATATAGATACATAAAGGAGGTAAGTATATGTAGATTAAAGATATTGATAGAGGCACAGGATGTGAAATAGGGTAGTGCATTGGATATGCTTTTTCAGGAGAAAAGTAACAGAGACACAGATCCAAGTACATGGAAGGTACATAGATGCACAATGGAAGTAAGTACATGTAGACCAAGGGAACAAAATTGTTCTAAATTGTCCAATGGATGAGAGGCGGTTAGAAGAGAGTTGCTGTGTTGCTGTATCTGTGTTAGGTGTGGTGGAAGAGAGAAAGCTTGGCATTGGAGTTGGTTCCTTTGTGTTGTTTGAAAGGTGGGTGTATGTTTGTATTTTGTGATGGTAAGTATTATGGGGTGTTGTGCTTTGAAGATCTTGTGCTGGTGTGTGTGATATGTTTTGTTTTTGAGCAGTAGTGAAAAGGGGTGCTGATGTATATGTTTCATGCAATGGATTTGGTTGTATAGTATTGTTTGTGAGAGGAGGTTGTACGGTAGAGGGGGTGGTGATGTGTTTATGAGTAGAGTGTATGATGTGTGTAGGTGGGAATGACATAGAGGTAAGAGTGTTTGTCTTAGACTGGTTTGTTGCAAGAGTTAAAAAGTGTGGTGGTCTGCAGTGTGTGTGTTGTACGTTAGTGTTATTATGGTAGAAGGGAGAGGAGGGTGTTTGTTGGACAAATGATGGAAGGATGATTATATGTTTGTTAGTGATAAAAGGTGGTATGTTAGGTGAAATTACAGCAGGGAGCGTGTGTCTGGATGGGATGTAGTTATGTATGGTGTCGATTGGCGTTGTGTTAGTGATGAGTGTATTGGTTAGTGGTATAGGATAGGGTTGTGTACTGTTTGTAGGTGATGGTGCATATGTGTGGTAGTTGGGATAGTAGGGTGTATAGATGTGGTTTGGTTGGGTTAGTAGTGCATGCTGGTACATTAATCTGTGCATAGTGTTGTGCGTGGTGTACATTTGGTGTGAGTGTGTTGCTCTGTTTGTGGATGTGGATGTTGTGGGCTGGGTGTTGCTAAATGGGAAAATGGGCAGCATTTCTGGCCCTGGCCAGTCTCGAACAGGCTCAAACAGGCAACTGCCCTTGTCCTCTCTGCCCTTAGCCTCGACGCCCGGGCTGAGACACCCTAACCCTGGCCTTTTATAGCCCTAGTAATCAGGTGACCCCGTCAGCCAATGGGAACCCTAGCCCTAACACTATTCTATCACAACACTAGCCCTAAAAATCTAGAACCAATAGGAGACCAGGACCTTACAGCCAATCTTAGCCCTAGTCCAAGCACCCAATCAGTTCAAAACCCTGATCTCTACGTCCAATAGAGGCCCTAGCCCTACCAGTAGTCCCAACCCTAGTCCAAGCAACCAATGGGACAGGAAGCCCTAGTCCCTACTTCCAATAGAAAGCCTAACCCTACTCTTAGTCCCACACCTAGTCCAGCAACCAATAACACCAGAAGCCCTAATCGCTACTTCCAATTAAAGGCCTAACCCTAGCCCTAGTTCCACCTTAGTCCCAACAACCAATAACACAGGAAGCCCTAGTCCCTACTTCCAATAGAAATCATAACCCTAGCCCTAGTCCCAACCCTACATTGATTGAATCACAGACCCAGAAACCAATCAGAACCCTCAAATACCCAACCAATGAGGACACTAACCCATATCCAATAGAAACATCAGATACAACCACCAATCAGTGTATACATGTACCAACCAATAGCAGACTATATAAGGTCCCAGCAACCTCAGACAAGGTTTGCTGGCCAGGGAGTTGGAAGCTGCTTCTCCTGTTCAGAATCTCCTAGGAGACAGACAGGCTCAATCCACACTTTGGACTTCTGCAGGTAAAAGGCCTCACAAACTTAAAACCTAACAATACTGTTTGAATAAAACTTTACTCCCTCTCCTGGCCAAAAAACAAAGTGCACAGTCATATCATTATTTCTTGGCAGATACCAGCGCCAAGTCTACAGTCCAAAGCAAGGAATCTGAATTTCATCTTGAGGTAAGTCTCACTTTGGCGTATTGTCTTTTCACTTGTAATCTTCACTCAGGTAAGTAGCTGTTTATTATCCTTACAGTGATAGGTAAAGCAGCTTGGTAGCCCATCCGTAGAGCCTCGCACACACTCAAGCCCTTGCTGCCTTGCATGCTGTGCCGTTTTGTGGAATCCTTACGGTAACAACTAGAGTAGTTTGGTGGAGCGCCTAAAACCATTGCATGCACCTCTGCCCTTCCCCATCATTGTCACATGGCTTCAACAGTGTATCCCAAGCATGAAAGCATGATTTGCCCCGTCTCAACTCTCCTCATGTAGATAAACAAGTGAGGCACACACAACGGCACAATGTAAATGTAGTGGTACTTGTATAGCGCACGAATCACCCCATAAGGGTCTCTCGGCGCTTGTACACATACCGCTGTGGAACCCTTCCTGGCTTTCCCTGTGAGGTGTCCACTCCTGGGCACCCCCAGGGTGAAGCCAGGCATCCTAGCGTTGTTGGGGCCGTTGTGGAGATTAAGCAAGCTATTGCCCAGAGTTGCAGAGTGGGACCCATGGTTAGAGTAGGCACCGAGGCGAGAATTATCGGGTCCAAGGAAATTGAGCCCAAGAACCGCCAAGGCGGGAATTGAACCCTGGTCCCGGGCTAGACCTCTGCATCAGGGTCTGCTGCTCTAACCATTGAGCCACACTTCTCCACAATGTAAAGTGCTGGTAATGCCCTTTATGTTGTTCAATGTGCTTGGCCATCTAGAAAATGTTTTCCTTACATTCAGTATCAGCAGCAGTTAAATATATAAGTATTTTTAATCGAATTGCATCAGTAGATCATATGATATGTTCTGTGAAAGGAAAGTTATATGTATGTTACACCAATTATGAAGGTGATATTTGGCTGCTAAAAGTTCTAGACTTCAGGCCAACAAGGTGATTTCCTTTTTCTCTTAAATGTCCTGGATCAGATGAACATTAGTCTTGTGATTTCTGTACAAAGGTGGGCGGCTTAGAGCGACCTTACAATGTGAAACCCTTGTCTGTTTGGAGAGGTCCCCATTGTATAAGGCTTCTTGTACTCACCAGTTGAGTACAATGTGGAAGTAGAACACAAGTTATTTGACAGACTTTTATCAGGAAGAAAACACAATGTGATATTCAAATCCTGAGCCAACATCAAAGCCATCATTTACATCAGGTTTTGAGGCCGATAAAGATGTACCAGAGGCAATATCGCTGCCAGGTTTTGAGACCTTTGATGTGGATTCAGGTGCCTAGACTCACTCCACTTCAAAGACTCCACTCCAGAGCACTTTGTCAAATGCAGGCAGGAAAGAGCACTTTAGCATGAGAAAGTATTCACAAAATATGTACAAGGGAAGGAGTAGTAAAGGTAATAGGGGCTTTTTATTTGCCTAAGTTGGAGAGTGAGATTTGCACGCACAGGTACGCAGCAAAACAAAAAATACCACAGTGTGGGCCAAGTCAACACCACTTTTGTCATGTCCACCCTAGCCAGAGATAGCCAAAGTAAGCTATTGCTTCCTTAATGTTTTATGTTTTTACACTTTTAGTTTCTTACAGCAAGTTTCTGACATTTATATGTATACTTGGTTTACATTAGAAGTACTCAATTTCCAGGCTTTCTAGTTGTCCGCACACTTGCAGCGATTCTTCACCAATGCATTATACAAGTAGTGCTAACATTTACAGACACTCTTCCGGTCTTCCTGTTCCCCTGGAGGTCAGTTATTGACTACTGTTATCCCAGGGTGTTCTCACCCTACAATCGAGTGTTGCTCACCGAAATACAGCTGTGGTTTACTTGCCTACTGAGAGATCCAATTCAGTGCTGTCAGAGTAAATAGGAAACCAAATCCGGTTAATAATATAAGTCGTGGAATAAGGGTTTGTTCCACAGTTTGCACCTTTCTCGGTGGAACTCTGTTCATCTCTACCTCAGGTTGTCACCTGTCAAGGTAGCTGTCTGGTGCATGGCCCCTTTGGTGATTCTTAGGTGAGAAGCACTATATTGCACTATTTAAAGTTTACAGCTCTGCTTACCGAGGCCGAATGTTCTTTACACGCAACTCTCTCTCGTTTGCTTCAGATCCATATTATGGCTACTGTTGGGCTGGCAAGCTCGATAATTACTTGACCTGAACTGCTGGGCTCTGATAAGTGATTGCCCATCTACATTTGATTTTGCAATTCATTGCTTTAATTATTTCCATGATAATTGGAAACTTTGTCCTTAAAAAGTTGACTTGTATGCTTTCTCTTTAAAGTTGGGCACAGCAAAAGAGATGAGAGTCTGTAAAGCATCACATATCCTACTGCAGTCTTGACTGCGTGCTCAAGTTATCTAAGGGAATTGGACCCCACTCATCAAATGCAGAAAAGGCGTGGTGTGACTGCATGAATGCATTGGGTACCACCACGAAATGTGACTGCACCTCTGTCCTCGGAGCAAGCAGATGAAGAGCTACAACATGGATATTTCTGAATTAAAATAAATCTGCTTTTGGTTAGTCCTTTATTTTGGGGTCCTGCGTACACCTGTTGACCACACATTGGGATGGATTGCATGTCAGTGTCATTTGTTGTCAGCCTCTTTGACGTAAACCTTTTATTATTCAATAAAACTTTAATATAACAAAATCTGCTTTTGTCGAAATACCTAATGTTAATGTCTTCTGTGACCTATACTTAGATAGACCTTTATGTTGATGCTACAAAGACCACTTTCTCAATTGCAAAGCAGATTACAACAAGATTAAGGGAACATATCTTGAAATTCAACAACCTATTCCAGTACCGTGCTGACAATGTAATGTGAGTTATGGCAAGCACCATTATATTTTTCAACTACTGCATAAGAAAATAGGCCTATTTTTATAAGCACACTGCGTTGGCCATATCCTGCATAATATTTGTAAGTGAACCACTGATAGCTTTTCTATTCATGTTGAAGTATTTGTTTTAAGAATCTAAAATCATTTCTTTTTTGCTAAATGAACACTTGAATTAGCAGTTTATGTTCTTTTGGGAACTTGAAATCATCGCCTTTGTTCACAGCATGCTGAATTGTTTTTAATGATGCTATTCTGGAGTTTGAGAAGGAGGAGTTGATGCCCCGTGGGTCCTGCCATCCCCCATGTAGGATGGAACAATATGAAGAACCAGAGGGAAAATCAGTCATTTGGGGGCATATTATCAAGGGCTTTATCGCCGCTTTAGCGGCACTTTTTGCCGCTAAAGCGGCGATATTTTTATCGCCCTATTAGCAAGCTGTCGCTAACAGCTGTTAGCGACAGCTTTTAAGCGATAGCGACCGGGTTAGGTGCCACTTTGCATGCCAGCGATATTTATCGCTAATGACATGCAAAGTAGGCGTTCCCAACCTGGCAGCGACTGGAAATAGTCGCTAACATCGCTATCGCCTATTAGGGAGGCCAGCAAGGCGATAAAGAAACCAGCGCTAAACACTATTAGCGCTTGTTTTTTCACACCTGGTCCAAACCTGACTTAGCCATGTAATCCAATGGGAGGTGGATTACATGGCTAAATCCCCTTGCCCTATCAGCAAGCTATCGCTGGTCACAGTGCGATTATCGCTGGATTTCCAGCGATAATCGCACTGTTTTCCAGCGACAGCAGGGGTTTCTATCGCATTGGAGATAAGCGTTGCTGATAGCACGCTATCTCCGCGATAGAAACCGGCGATAGCCGGCGATAATTATCCTAGCGCTAAATGCGCTTAGCGATAATTATCGCCGGTTATTGCTAATAGGCCCCATGGTTTTCTAATGCAAAATTCTATTAACTATCTTGGATCCACTGTAGGCATGAGTATTTATGATGCATTTTTAAAGTTTGTTTGGGCATTGCATAATCTACTTGGAAAATTGGTTTGAATCTATTTTTTTTTTTTTTTGAGGCTCACTACTTAACTATGACAGTATTTTGCTCTTTAATAGCGAAAATACACTTTGAACAACTGTGCAAAGTCACTAATGCTGTAAACGTTTGCTATCACCTTCAACTTAAAATCTCTCAATCGAATAAAGTTAAATTGCACCATACTATGAGTAATTATTGCCTTGACTTATGTGCACAGTAATGGCGCCTCGATTTTTATTTAAAAGTTGCCATCTGAAGCCCCCAGTTCATAAAAAGTCAGTCTTAATCTCATTCCCAGGAAGCAAGGCTGCAACTGAAAGACTATTTTCTTAAATGAAGCAAGAAATAGAAGCAATGTTGCCATCATTAAGGCTGAGCTTCAGCTCCAGGGTAACCTGAGAATTATGCTCTGAATTTGAATTTTTCCCTCAGAAGCAAAACTTCTGAAGTCTGCTAACTTTGAGTAAAAGTGCATCTAAGAATGTTGCTATTCTTTTCACTTGTTGAATTTGAAGTTTATAGGCACTAAAAGCAGATGTTCACTCGAATGTACTTCTTGCATACTTAAACTAAATCAGTAGATACCCCCTTCTAGCAAGCTCAGTGCTTCCTATAGACTGGGGGTGGCACCCAGGGAACCAGTGGCACGTGTGGGTCAGCAGTTGCCAACGCAGGAGTATCACGATAAATGTCAACTCTTCACCACATGGGCTACAGGAAGAGTCATTTCTCCACACTCCACAGAGAATACTGTGACCTTTGTGGGGAAAAGATAAATGGGCAGGTGTTTCCCACCCCTATCTCTTGAATTTTACCTACAGAAGGAAAGGGGTGCTTAGCATGACACAAACCTGGCAGAGAAACTCTTGTTCTTACAGAGGAAAGATTCAGGTCCCCTGCTCAGAACTCCCAAAATCAGTGCACACACAATCATGATGTTTATTATTTAGAAAAATAACATTTGTGTTACTGTTATGGAAATCACCTGAGTACGAATTATCGTCATAGTAACAAATATGTTTAGAATTTCAAATGTTCTCAGAGTGAATAGGAGCTGCATGCCAAGCATTGGTCAACACACATCTCTGACCCATTAGCCTAAAACTCCCTTATTGCTTCTCAGGATCATATTGAACATTGCCTAGATGCTGAGCCCGTCATACTCCACCTTTCTGTACACCAGAAGGCTTTCAGTTCAGTGTCCCAGCCGACAGCATGCCTCCAGGCAACTGGTCTCTCTGTCTGCCCCAACCAAATTAGGGTGAGCATATACACCCTTTGTCACTTATCTCTTTAGAGTAGGTGGGAGCTTACTCGCTCTGAAAACTGATTGCAACGCCAATCAGAAACAGTGCTTTCGTTGGACACATAGTGAAAGTATTAATTTTGCTTACTTTTCACTACTCCAATCATGAAGCCCAAGCTTGTTACAAGGTCATCTTGCAAAGTTCATAGCTCAATGCGGCTACTGTAAATATTCAGCAAATTAATGTATAATTTCCCTGTAGCTGAAGTAATGTAGAAGAGAAGCTGTTGCAGTTTTGCATACAAAAGACATTTCACCAGCATGCATAAAATAAAGCGAAGAACTTCAGGCCTACTGCACATATGCTAAGTGAATGGACACAAAGTACGTCATTCATTATACAAATGCAGACAATTGGACTGTATTATCGGCGGCCTGCAATACATATTGCAATTGTCAGACACATATAAAAGAGTGCTGCATGTGACAAGAGAAGCTCTTCAGGTTTCAGCTGGGTAAAGATGCTCAATGCCCCAAGTGTCATCTACACAGAGCCTGCAACTTAAAATGCTGACCAGCTCCCGGTTGTTCAGGATTTCTGATAGAATGTGAGTACAGGGGCGGCTCCTCCATGTGGGCGGAGGAGCGTCGCTCCACTGCTTTCTTGCAGTGCGAGAAGCAGAAATATAAAATGGCATTATAAATACCATTTTATGTTTCTGCTACTCACACTGCGAGAAAGCCGAAGGGTTTGGTTGGGGGCGGGCGGGCGGTCCTGCTCTACGGCAGAGGAGGAGTGGCTTGCCCACTCTGAGGGCGCTGACTGTTTGGTCGGCCCCAGGGCTGACCAAACCAGTCATACGCACTCTGCCTTTTCTCCATGTAGGCTGCATGCAGCCTACATGGAGAAAATGGCCTCCCCATAGATGCCTGTGTGGTCGACGTCCCATCCAATCACAACGCTGCCATTGCAGCATTGTGATTGGCTGAGAGGAGGGGAGGGAGGCTGCCTGCTTCCTGTTAGGAGCAGAGAGAGAAGCAGACGCGACGCAGGACCGGGCCGGCGAAGGCAAGTTAAACTTTTTTTTTTTTTTTTAATTAAACCTCCCCCCCCCTTGCTCCACCCCCCACCCGCGAGTCATGCCGGCCGCGACTGTTTGAGTATGATGCTATCCTGAGGAAAACACAAACTTAATGAATGGAACTATCGAGCCCAAATGGCAGGGCCAGATGCGCTTGAATGGAAACATAAGCAACTCCAGGCTGGTTTGTCTTAGTTAGTCCTCATTTGTAAGGTATAACTTGAGTCCTGTGACACAGTGAGTATGGACCCACGTCTGGGCGTATCCGTCCATGTGTGGTGTGAAGTGTTGCACCACAACGCCGTCTTTAAACTTTCTGAGTTGCTCTTGTCATATGCGTCACACTTTTCGGTAATGTGGTGTAAGCACCTGGATACCCTCACAGGTGACAAGCAGCGCTCAACAAATACACGTTACATTATATTATAATGGGAACTTCTGCTGCATCGAATCCTGAACATGTTTTCCTTAGGGGCTAAAGGACATTTCCCTTTGTCATTGTTTGTATTTGTGAGAAAGGGCCCTCTTTCTTGCATGGTATGCCCCCACTTTTTGCTGAATTGCTGATGTGCTTTGACTGAGTGTGCCCTGGGCTCCTGCCAATCAGGTACCCAGGGCCTGTGTTCCTTCCCTTAAACTACCTTGAAGCCTAAACCCAATTGGCATCTCTGGCCACAGGTAGGCCCCTGGTAAATGGTACCACTGGTACCCCGGGCACTGTGACCAGAGAAGGCCTCCAAGGGCTGCAGCACTTATTGTGCCACCCTTAGAGGCCCTGTACCCTGACACACACACACTGCCTTTGCAGGCTGCGTGTCTTGGTGCAGAACAAAGTGAAGAGTCGACATGGCACAAATCCCTGTTGCCATGCCCACAAACCACTGCCCTGGCATACATCAGTCACCCCTCTAGCTGGGTGCCCTATGCCAGTGGTGAGGGTACAGGTGCATGAGCCCTGTGCCCCTACAGTAACCCAGGTCCATTCCTGGGCACTGTAAGTGCAGTGCTGCCATTAAGAGTATATGGTGCTGGGAGTTCGTCATTACGAACTCCACAGCACCATAATGGCTATACTGAAGACTGGGAAGTTTGGTATCAAACTTCTCAGCACATTAAACCCACACTGATGCCAGTGTGGGATTTAATGTAAAATGCACAACAGAGGGCATCTTAGAGATGCCCCCTGAAACACGACCAACTCCCAGTGACCTGACTGAGTGGCTGCCGAGGCTGCCACCACCAGACATGTTTCTGGACCCCTGGGTCGAGAGCTTGCTGCTCTCGGGGCCTGAAACAATGCACATCCTGGGACGAGGTGCCAAGCCTCCTCCCCCAGGATGGGCAGGGTTCACGAGGAGAAGCTTCAAAGGCATACCGCCTTTGTGAGCTTCTCAGACCACTTGCTGTACTCAGCAACTGGTCCCCACTGGTTCCACCCCCCCCCTTTGGGCGGGAGACCCGGCGGGAAAAACAAAGTGAGGAAGAGAGGTGTGCCCACCTCTGCCAACTCCACCCCTAAGGTGGGGGAGGCGAGGTGAAGCACAACCTCGAGTCCCCACCATTTTGAGGATGGGGGGACCTAGCCAACCCAGGACAGGCTCCTGCCCCCCTCCCACTGGAGAGTGGCAGAGTAGGGGGTGTACCCACCCCAGGGAAGGGACCCATTGGTCCCTGCCCTTTACCTACCTGTAACGCCCCTAAATTCAGTATTTAGGGGCACCCTGAACCTTCCTTCCTTAGATCCCGATTCCGAAACAAGAAGAACAAGAAGAAAGAAGACCTGCCGTGCAGCTGCTAACAAGAGGACGACACCAACTGACTTGGCCCCAGCCCTACAGGCCTGTCGACCCTCGAACCTGCTCCTGCTAAACCCAGGCGTCTCCTGTGGTCAGCAACCTCGAAAACCCCAGAGGACCTGACTGCCTTGCTCATCTACAAACAGGGACTCCCACGAGCAGTGGTTCTGCTCAAACAGCAACAACCCCTGGTGCCAGCCAGGAACTGCAAATCCAGCACACTCTGCACCCGCCGAGCCCGGCCTGTGCCTGAGTGAACAAAGACCACGAGGACGTCCCCCTGGCGATTGTGATCAAGAATTCAGCACCCAAGGACCCTCCTTCGTGCTCCTGACGACGCCTGCAGCCTCAACTCCAGGGACCCCCCCAACCGCGACCAGCAGAGGGTAAGATTTCCCGACACCAAAAGACACCCCTGCACCCAGCGCCCTGCGGCCTCCTGTGCCCAACTCCGGGGTGCCTACCTATCCTCCAACTACCCAACTTACCTCTCGAAGTGGTGGTCGCACCTGAAGAATCTCCGTCCCCGAGCTTGCAGCCTTTGTTCAACTTCCAGCTTCTCCATTGAAATACATTGAGCGCCCGACGGCTCAAAAGCACCCTGCACCCAGCCGCCCGAGTGCCCCTGGAAGTGCAGCATCTATCCTATTCTACTTTCCCACTTGCCCTGTGTAAGTGACCAGGAGCCCAGCTCCCACAGCCGCGTGGCCTGCCTGCTAGCAGCCACCAGCCAAAGGCCCCCTGCCCGCCATAGGCTAACATTGGGCCTACTCTCTCTGCACCCGGCTGCCCCTGTGCCGCTGAGGGTGTAACAACTGTACCTACCTGACCCTGGGAGATCCCTGAGTCTTACCCCAGAACCTTAACTCTACCAGTCGAGTACTTACCTGAAAGCCGATAACTCACTTTTTCTCCATAGGGTAACATTGACTGGGTTACACTGAAATTTCTTCTAAGTGTCGAGTTTTGAAACTTTAAAATATTCACTAAAAATCGTCCGATCAACGAAAACGAAATTACTCACCTGTTATCAGGAGAGATCCCAGTCCTGGATCTTGGTGCCCAGCACTGACCCTGAAAAGCAATTACAACCGTACTTACCGATAACTTGATTTTCCTCCATAGGATAACATTGCCTGGTTTTCTCCAGAAATTCTTCTAAGTGTCGATTTTTGAAACAAACAAATATTCCTTAAAAATCGCCTGTGTAACAAAAACGATTTCTTCCAACTGTTTACAGGAAATGCACCAGGGCTGAATCCAGGATCCAGCCCTGAGTAACAAAATCATACGCAAAGTAATTGATATTGCATTTACTTAAAATTCCCCATTGAGCTCAATGTTATAATTGTGTTTGAATTGTGCTGCCTATTGCAACAACTGTAGCTATTGCATTTAAAAGTCTATTGTGTATTGAAAGTATATAACTAAAGCATCTCATTCTGAGAAAGTATTTTTATACCTACTTGTGGTTCTGAAATAAAACAGCAATATATTTTTATATACAAAACAATTGGCCTAGAGTTCAGTTCTTGAGTGTGTGAGACCATTTGCTGACTGAGTGTGTACAACAAATGCTTTACACTGTCCTCTGATACTGCCTTACTGCTCGACCAAGCTACCACTTTAGAGAGTAAGGTTATATCTAACTTTAGCCTCTGCCAAACCTCTGGGGACTGTGGACCCTGTACACACTGAACCTTACTTTGATGCAGTATATACAGAGCCACTTTCTTACAGTATTGCATTATATTTTAGAATTGGTATGGTATTTCATGACCTTGACAAGGCTGGGAAGCAATTTCTCATTGTATTACAGGTCCCCTTTCAAAGACCATGGCTGATAAGGTGTGGGATGCACTCCGAGGTCTTGGGTGAGATGCGTGAGACTTGAAGATCTGCTTCCAACTTAGTGCAGCAAACACATAAAGTTTGGTTCCGCAAATAGCGGAATGTCCTGCTAGTACACCTATGTTACATTTTACACAGTTGGAAGTATACATCTGGTACCTTGTCTAGGACGGAAAGCGTACAGTAATTTTAGGTCAAATTTCTGTCCGCCATGTGTTTGCTACTAATAGATTAACCTCGCCTAGCAATAACAGTTGGAGTATCAAAGCCCAGGCACTGGGTCATTGGGACACAGGTACTGTCATCTAGCTCCCAACATAAGGAATTACACCAAACCCTGGGCTAAAGCTTTTAAAGTGCATTTATTACAAGAGATAATTAAAAATTAAAATTATCCTTATTATTAAATATTTGTACGGCACGCAGCTACCCCAAGGGGTTTCCCGGCACTGAGCAAGGTAGGACAGTAAACAAAAAAGAAGGAAGTACGTGGGAAGACTGAAGTTAAAACAGACAGGTTTTCAAACCCTTGCAGAAGGCGCAAAGAGAGGTCTCACCTAGCAAGTAGCGGGTAAGGAGTTCCATAAAGTCGGTCCCAGGTATGAGAAGGACCGGCCTCTCATACGGGCAAGTCTGATTTTTGGAACCACAAACCGGATATGTTGGGCGGAGTGCAGGGGGAAAGAGGGATGATAACGCTGGACCAAGTCCTGGAGGTATTTTGGGGCCGAGCCGGTTTCGATTCTAAACATGTAGCACGGGGCCTTAAATTTCACCTGATTCAACACCGTCAACCAGTGTAAGTCTCGTAAAACCTCCGAGACAGAGGAGGACTTTGGAAGACAAAAAAGAAGTCTTGCTGCTGCGTTTTGCACCAGCTGTAGCCTCTGGATGGTCAATTTATCGGCAACCAGATATAGAACGTTTCCGTAATCCTGTCTTGACGTAACCAGGGCATGGATCACAGTTCTCTGTGTTGGGAGAGAGATCAGCCATAAAATCTTCCTTAGCCATTTCAGGACTGCGAAATAGGTGGATGATACCTTGGCTACTTGTTGTTTCATTGACAGATGTTCGTCTACAATGAAACCCACGTTCCGAACATTGTTCACCGGCACTGGTAGAGCTCCCAATTCAGGGGGCCAGTGTTGCGGTCCCCAAAGATCATGTCCTTTGCCTAGGATCATAACTTCAGTCTTGTCTCCATTTAATTTGAGCAGATTGCTTTGCATCCTGAGCTCAATCCTAACTTAAGGTCTGAGGGCTCTTGTCCTTGTGACGAGGAGAGGGAAAAAATTATCTGGGTGTCGTCAGCGTTGGAGAAAAGGGACAGTCCTGCATTTTTGACAACCTCTGCTAAGGGGCGGACATATATATTAAATAACAGTGGACTCAGCAACGAGCCCTGTGGGACTCCGTATGGGGAGGCATGAGAGTTGGAACAGACCGTCGTTGAGGAGACATGAAAGGTCCGGTCCTTGAGAAAGGAACAGAACCATTTCAAGGCCATTCCATCCAAGCCCAGTGACTGTAGGGCTCTCACAAGGATGTGATGGGACACCGTGTCGAAGGCGGCACTGATGTCTAATAGGATGAGTGCCGCAGTTTCACCTTCATCGAAACGGTGTCTTAGCATTTCACCTACAATAATAATATACCACATGAAAGACAACTGTAACAAAGACAAGCAACCTAGTTGGGTACTTCCCAGTCTTTGTGTGGCATTGGTGCATGGAGAGCCACTAAGGGCAAGTGCACCACACTCCTGAGGTGCACCCTGGAAAGAGAAGCTGTGTGATGTGGCCCAAGTCTCACCTAAGTATGTGTGTTGTGAAGGCACTTCTACTATTTCCTCAGACTCTTCCTGCCAGTCACTCAAAGACAGGTCACCTGAAGAAGTTTCCCTTCCTCAAGTTTCCATAAAAACTTGCTCAGTCCAGCCGTATCGAATCTGCAACTCTGTGGTCACTCAGCTAGCCTACAATGTTACTGCCCCCTGCTCCATGGCAGGTTTCTGTCTCTAAAACCCTCTCATTTTAAATATGCAAAGAAAAAAGAAATACTTCTTCCCCATCTCATACTTTCATGTAATTGCAAGTAATGAAATTCAGTCTTTCCACATTTCATGGTTTTCCTTAAACTCTCTGTGCCTGCTAGTGACAAACTTTGAGTAGGACGGTGCAATCACAGCATCTGTGACAATAAATGCACAACTGGAAGGACGCCTTATAATCATAGAACTTCACTTATACCTAAATTAGCCAAATCCTAGCCTCCTTTTGTTATGCAGCTTGCATTTAGCTTTCATTTTTGTTTCTCGTTTTTATTTTGCCTCATTTTGTAATGGTGATTTGCTTATGTTTTCCTATTGCGAGAATGGCCCTTGCACGAATTTATTTCAGATAGGCATTGTCGCCCTGTAGTCTGTACATTCAGTTCCAGAGTCGTACCAATTCAGAACACGAGGCATTGCTTTATTTTCTGTGCTTGTATAGAGACAACTCTCCTGTTTTAGTCTAATCAAAACACTGTCCTGGAAGTTCGGCACAGTGTAATAAGCTTGCTGTTTTGTTATTTAAACCATGTCCGTGCTGAAGTAAGTGAGAGGTGCACTCTGCCGGAGTCATCATGGAACCCTGCTCTAGGATGCAGTCCAGCTGTCCCTGACCTTAATCCTGAGAAGACCAATAGCTGTACACTCTGATGTGCATTTGTGGATGCACTGAACCTGGCTTCCTGACATACAGTATCAAGGTATGGGGTTAGGTCATTCCAACAGGCCAGGCAGATAGGTACTCCTGATATGCTCTCTTTAGCATAGAGGCTAGCAATAGACGGGAGTAACTTTAACAACTTATGAACAATTCCCATGATTACATTTTTTTTTATTTTTCACTATTCTAATAACGCTCATTACAATAATGTGTCTCATCTTTCTTACAATTGCAGTTCTTGTTTTATTTGCAACGATTCGAGCTTTTCAATAAACATTTGAAAATGCAATATTGTATCTTTTCTTTGTGATACTTTGGGTATGCAAGAGTGGCAAAGAAAAGGGTTAGATCTGTTTCCACAATGTCTTTGGAAATCTGAGAGTCATGTTCTAGGTTACTGACAACATCTATAACTCTGTAGGTTTAGGACTTTAGATGCGGTACTGTGAGCTAGCCGAATAGACCAACATTTACTGATTATATATCAAGACTCAGTCTCTGTATTATGAAGTTTTGTTGTTCCAAATATACAGTCTTACTAGATTAGTAGGAACCGTATAACACGTTAAGATTCCACCCCTTTGGGCCTTGTGCCCCCATCCACTTTCAAACATAGTGATCCGACTATATTAATTGGGCTAACTATATCCTCAGTCCCCAGAGACTTAACTGTCTTCCTATTGCCACCCTCAACTTCCTGTTATTTATAATTCCACGGAGCGCGAATCAGAATAGAGTAAAGGAGACCATTTTATCTTCCAAAGGGGAAATATTTACAAATAGAACAAGGTCTCCTAATTCAAGAGGACGGCGGAGCAATAATACTACTCCATCAGAAAACTCTACAAAAAGGAACCCTTTGGGGCTTTACGGAGACTCTGACCTACAGCTTGTATGTGGCATGCTACATCATTGGGTCTCTCATACAGAATCAGGGAATATCTGGATGGACTCTACCTACTTAATGTATTTACAGTGCCATAGGGACACTAGGAGCGTTAGTGCTCTGGCATCGCGGGGCAGATTCCATTTGTTAATCTCTACAAATTGTGACTCACAACTGGATTCAGACAAAATTGATAGGGATCCCCTTGGTTGTGATGAAAGTCGACTGACCTTGAAGACAAATCCAAGCCGTCACAAGTAAACCTGTGATGATGGTGCCTTAACCAGCTCGTTGTGTCCATAAAGTACAGTACCATTTTAAACTTTACCAGGGTATACCCTGAATACAGCACCAAATGGGTTATACCCTAGATTTGTGGTAGTTGCTCTGCTGATGACTATGAGCAGAATTTACATGTATAGATGAAGGAAAACAGCCCTCAAGCTTGATGATTGGCTGCAAGACCTCACTACCAGCAACAATAGGCAGGTCGCTCCCCCACGCCGCACAGCTCCACCAGTGTGACTGTGTGCCTCTGCTGCTTGACACCGTCGCTGCCGCAGGTTCGAGGCCCCTCTGCCTCGGTAGTCCGGTACTGCTGTATTCATTGTATTGCTGCCTCTTGTGTATTTTTGTCTCCCACTGACCTAACTTTGCCTTTTTTTCCTTTTGTTATCTCTGTAACCCCCTTGTTTTTGCCTTCTGTGCCCCCTGGTGCCCTTTGCCTTAATTCGCCTGTTTTTCCCACCACTGCGTCCCCTGCGGCCCCGCCCCCCTGCACGCCCATTCGTCGCCCCGCTCCCGCCTCCCAGCTGCTCCTCCCTCCCATCTCCCCTTATATGGCGGCCACTACGACGCCAGCACCCTCCACGCTCTCAACACCGGACGATCCCACACCTGCTTCCAGGCCACCCCGAAGCACACCCAGGGACCCTTCTCCTGCTGGAGCTGCAGCTTCACCAGCCTCCGAGCCACCAACCCGCCCACCGAGACAGGACGCAACCACCTCAGATGCATACTACTCAACACCCGCTCCGCACGCAAACACGCCGTCGAACTCTGGGACCTGCTCGACTCATCCTCCCCGGACGTCGCCTTCCTGACAGAGACCTGGATGAACGCCTCCTTGGGGCCGGACATCGCCATAGCCATCCCGGACGGCTACAAGATCACCCGCAGGGACCGCACCAATGGAGTAGGAGGAGGAATCGCCATTGTCCACAGGAATACCCTCAGGGTCTCGACCAGCACCGACGACACCCTCAGCACCGCCGAAGACCTGCACTTCCAGATCCACACTGACCCCAACACCACCCTCAGAGGGACCCCCCGGACCCCGGCCACAGTTCAGCAACTCCATCGCCGACTTCATCAGCACGCACGCCCTCGCCTCCACAGACTACATTCTCCTCGGAGACCTGAACTTCCACCTCGAGAACAACAACGACAGCAACTCCACCACCCTGATCGACAACCTCACCAACCTCGGACTCAGACAGCTCGTCACAACGCCCACCCACTCCGCCGGCCACACGCTCGACCCCATCTTCTCCGCAACCTCCCACGTCACCTTCAGCCACACCACCGAACTCCACTGGACCGACCATCGCTGCATCCACTTCACCTTCCGGAAACCCACCACGCACCACCGCACTCAACAGATCCCCCGCCGCAGCTGGAGCAAAGTCACCGAAGACCAGCTTAACACCACCCTCGCCCGAAGCCCGCCCGCCAACCCCACCGACACCGCCGCCCGCAACCTCAGGCGATGGATCGACGACTGCGCCAACACTCTCGCCCCGATCAAGAAACCCTCCAACAGACGCACTGACAAGAAAGCCAGCTGGTTCACCGCAGACCTCCAGGCCTCCAAGCAAAACTGCCGAAAACTCTAGAAGGAATGGCACCACGAACAAACACCGGACTGCTATGCAGCCCACAAGAACGCCATCCGCAGACACCATCACCTCATCCGATCTGCCAAAAGAGCCTCCTTCAAAGACCGGCTCGACAACAACGCACACAACAGCAAAGAGCTCTTCAACATCGTGAAAGAACTCTCCAACCCCAGCTCCAACACCAACGACATCCCACCATCGCAAGACCTGTGCAACTCCCTAGCCACCTTCTTCCACCGCAAGATCACAGACATCCACGACAGCTTCAACAACGAGACCACCCTGACAGCCACCAACACCTCAGACCCTCCGGCCAACATCCACATCGACCCCCTGCTCGCCTGGACCAACGTGAACGACGACGACACCATCAAAATCATGAGCACCATCCAGTCCGGCTCCCCGTCAGACCCTTGCCCGCACCACATCTTCAACAAAGCCAGCGCCACCATCGCACCCCATCTCCGCAAGGTCATCAACACCTCCTTCGAGACCGCAACCTTCCCAGAGAGCTGGAAGCACGCCGAGATCAACGCCCTACTCAAGAAACCCAAGGCGGATCCGAGAGACCTCAAGAACTTCCGGCCCATCTCCCTGCTCCCGTTCCCGGCGAAGGTCATCGAGAAGATCGTAAACGGACAACTGACCCACCACCTCGAGGAGAACAACATCTTGGACCCATCCCAGTCCGGGTTCCGCAGCAACCACAGTACCGAAACCGCCCTCATCGCCGCGACCGACGACATCAGGGCCCTGCTGGACAACGGTGAAACCGCGGCCCTCATCCTCCTGGACCTCTCAGCCGCCTTCAACACAGTTTGCCACCGCACCCTACGCACCCGCCTCCACAACGCAGGGATCCGAAACAAGGCTCTGGAAAGGACCACCTCCTTCCTCTCCGACAGAACCCAGAGTGTCCGCCTCCCGCCTTTCCGATCCAAAGCCTCCGAGATCATCTGCGGCGTACCCCAAGGATCCTCCCTCAGCCCGACACTGTTCAACGTCTACATGGCACCTCTCGCCCACGTAGCCCGACTGCACAACCTCAACATCATCTCCTACGCCGACGACACCCAGCTGATCCTCTCCCTCACCAAGGACCCCGTCACCGCCAAAACCAACCTCCACGAAGGAATGAAGGCCGTTGCCGAATGGATGAAGAACAGCCGACTGAAGCTGAACTCAGACAAGACAGAGGTCCTCATCCTTGGCTCCACCCCCTCAGCCTGGGACGACTCCTGATGGCCGACCTCTCTGGGAGCAGCACCGACACCCACCGACCACGCACGCAACCTGGGGTTCATCCTCGACTCCACACTCTCCATGACCAAGCAAGTCAACGCCGTCTCATCCTCCTGTTTCAACACCCTCCGCATGCTCCGCAAGATCTACAGATGGATCCCCATCGAAACAAGAAGAACGGTTACCCAGGCCCTCGTCAGCAGCAGACTGGACTACGGAAACGCCCTCTACGCAGGAACCTCAGCTAAACTCCTGAAACGACTACAACGCATACAGAACGCCTCTGCACGCCTGATCCTCGACATCCCTCGCCACAGCCACATCACACCCCACCTAAGAAACCTGCACTGGCTCCCCGTCAACAAGAGGATCACCTTCAAGCTCCTCACCCATGCACACAAGGCACTCCACAACACCGGACCGACATACCTCAACAGACGACTCACCTTCTACACCCCGAACCGCCAACTCCGCTCTGCCGACCTCGCACTCGCAACCATCCCCCGCATCCGAAGAGCGACCACCGGTGGCAGATCGTTCTCCCACCTCGCCGCGAAGACCTGGAAGACCCTCCCTATCCACCTGCGGCAGACCCAGGACCTACTTACCTACAGGAGGCTACTCAAGACCTGGCTGTTCGAGCAGTAGCAGCACCCTACCCCCCCCCCCCCAGCGCCTTGAGACCCTCACGGGTGAGTAGTGCGCTTTATAAATACTCTGATTGATTGATTGATACTAAGTTGGGACCCCAAACCTCAAGACTTAAGAAGAATTGGGGACCCCATAGAATATATCTCAGTCAGAACAAACCAAATAGTTCTGGGGATGTTGAGTGTGGGTGAGGACCTGTCGGCTAGAGTGGGGACAGCTGACGTGTAAAGCAGTGTAAAAAAAAATGTCCATCGCAGGCCAGTGACTGCCTTTTGATGCAAAAGTGTAGGGCTGAATACTTTTTTTTCCTCACTAGCTGCTAACAGTCAGAAGTGGATCTGTGTACTTGTGATCTGGACACTCTGATTGCTTATGAATGAATGAATTAATTAATTAATGAGCAGGTTTTGTAGAGCAGGCAGCTACTCCAGAGAGTGTATTGGTGCTGTAATCTGAATCTATCTCTATATTTACATTGAATTTGTTATGTACGACTTGAAAAGGACCTATAAAGTGTGATATGATGCGCTACTGTAATGCACCTAGCGTTGTTGAACTTAAATAAATGTTGTTTTCTTTAATAAAAAACTAATTATCCAGGGCATTCACAGGCTAAATAATGCCACCTCCCAGGTTGAATCATCAAACCTGTGGAATTCCCCAACAATCCCTGCTAGTATCTCTGCTGTCACTAGCCTGCCATGTTACCTGAGCTCCTTTCCCTTGCCCAGCCTTTCAGCAATCTCTCCCCAATTTCTCCTGCTCATATATTCAAAAGAGTTAACAGTAAAAAGCAATCCCCACCAACTTACTGACACAGAGGAGAGCCAAATCAATCAAGTTTAGAAATTTCAGAACATCTTCCGACCTCATTGGCAACCACTCCCTTCTCCTCTCCTTAGTGGCCTTCTCGTAAATTCCTGCCATTCGCATGTGCCTTCCAGGACGACCCTGCTAGGAAAACCTCCATCAGCTGAAGCACTCTGGCTTGCCTAACTCCTAAAGCTCCTGCAGCATCTACCTTCTGCATCCATCCACCGCCGGTGTCAGCCCATAGAATTTCTGCCACAGTGAACGACAAAGCATCTCCAATGTTATTTCCACATCAGGAAGGTGCCATGCTCTAAAAATGATGTTTTACATCATGCACCATGAAAAGAAACCCCCACAGCCACAATACCTTCCCATCTCTAGCTGACTACCTACTTATCAGCACAAACACTGCACAATATTCCACTTCAAAATTCATCTTATTTTTGGCTACAACATAGCACCTCTATGCATACCATCTCTGGTGGCTCTCAGCATGCCTGCAGCCAGCCCTCTACTGGACTGGAAACTAAACAAGCAAGCAGGCCTTTTCCATCTATGCACCCAGTCTCTAGAACAGCAGCCCCACCATATCCATAAGGGCCACCTTAGTGCTCATCCAATTTAGGAAAGAGTTAAAGAGAAACCTCTTTGAAGAACGATACATCACAATGCAGCATTGGTCCAATACCCAGATACTTCTCCTATCACGCATTGACTGCAGGCTTATCTTTGACCCTGTACAGCACTCATCCTGTCATTTTGACTAGGTTTGTGTTGTACAAATACCACATCCACACACATAGATCACAATAAAAGCTGCAGTTAAATTTAGAAATTTCAGGAACACAATGTTATTTGCTATGTTCACCCAGATCATTCTTCACACTTCGACTACCACACCAGTGCAACTCGAAACCTGCAATAGCATAATCTGAATAAGTCTGTACACACCTATCTTACCTAGCTGTCTTTACACCAAGGAGATCCCATGATGCAGCAAACGCTCTCTGACATTGCATCCCCATTCCTCCAAAATACTCTACCTGCTCTTACTACCCTGCATGCAAAATTTGGAAGTCCTGGCAACCTCTGAACTTAAGTCACTCTGTCTACAGTGCTACATCAGTATATTCACGTATGACCTCCACTTTGTACTGGGGAAGCCTAGCCTTTATCTTCTTAGAGACAAATATATGCCTTGTGTTCCCATGGGGGGCAGGGACAAGACTGATTTGCATATGGCTGGGTCCAAACTGGAATGGCATGGTGAGCAAAAAAATGATGGATTAAGGCCTAGATCTCTGTACTGGGGGTGATTGTTTGACATTGTTCAGAATTCCATCCATAAATCGTTCTTTTTGCATTTGTCTCCCCGAGTGGGACAGGTATGCCCAGAATTGGGTCCCATGTTCACCATGCCACCGGAGTCAAGCTAGCCTGACTGATGAGGGGTGATACCCCGAAGCCGGACCCAGGATGCTTGTTTCCGGTCCAGGGAGGACCTGGCCTGGCAGTTCGGGCTGGTCTGTTCCCATGGGGGGCAGGGGTCAAGATTGATTTACATATGGCTGGCTCCAAACGGGAATGGCATGGTGAGCAAAAAAACGATGGATTTAGGCCCATATCTCTGTACTGGGGGTGAATGTTTGACATTGTTCAGCATTCCAGTCACCAATTGTTCTTTTTGCAGCTGTTTTCTCTGGGGCCTATGGGACCCAAAACTCACCTGTCAATGTTCACAACCACACAAGGCCACATAACACCCCTCCCATTATAATCAAGCCAGACGTACAGCCTTTATAATACTAATACTTAATATGTGTTATTTTACCTTGAGATATTCCATCCTCCCCTATAGAAAATAAGAATAATATCCCCTCCTACCCTGGTACTAACAACAGGTCATTGTGTAACTTCCCATGTCTCCCAATGTCTTTTCCTAACACTGGGAAGGAGGGTGATTGTTTTTATATTTAACTTCCCCTCTCTTACAGCGTCGGGTCGGAGGTCCTACTACCTCCTTACTCAACACAACTTTTTGGCGTTTCCCTCTGCTCCTTAATGCAGAGAAATACACCCTTGCTGTGGACTGGTCTTTTCTTTCAAACACCGGCCCCGTGCCACTTGTTGCTGCGGGATGAATTTATTTGAAAAGTCTGAGCCCGGGCCGTGCTGCCATAGCAGCAGGAGCTTCATAAAAAAAAAAAATGCGAGTCGGCTCTACACGAAGACAAGCTCGCGAAGGACACCACCCGCTGAGGCCGTCGACCTGCGTGCTTGTGGTGACTCACCTATCGGCAGCAGTCCGGTAGTGTCATCTCACGGGCGAGGCCTCGGAAGGGAGTCCGTCTGCATAACAAAAACGACAACAGCCGCTGAGGGGAAAGGAGGGCTGCCGGCGTCTTTGTTATGCAGACCGTCTGTGCAAATAAAGGCAATGATGCAATGTACAACCATTGCACAGTTTAATAAATAACAAAAAGAAGAGATAAACAGACTGGGGCACAACAATAGAGAAAGGACCTCACAATTAGAGGAAAGACCCTTAAGAGATGGTCAGGCATGCTCTGTACATGCCGGGGGCCATTGTAAGAGATTGGGACACCCTAGTAAAGACACTACAGTGGCCATTTTAACTGATTGGGCAAACTGCTTGAATTCTGGCAGTTGTAGTCCAACGAACTGCCAGAGCAGCCGTTTCCTTACACTGAGCACAGTAATCTTAAATAATATTTACCTTCTGCCATGTTTCTTGAGCTTTCAGAGAATAATATGGAGGATAGACTGGAAGGACATATAAATAAGGCACTGAATAAGGTAATGGGTCACTGGATGACACAATTAATAAAAAACTGGAGGGTTGGCCAGGTGCTGTCTCAGGACACCCTGAAGGGGCAGATGGTGTGATTAAGGCCCAGAGGAAAAGGGCTGCAGGGGAAAACTACCTAAGGGTGTAAAAAAGTCCAAAGTCTCAAAACAAATGACTTCACGCTTTGGTCATGACGAGGATGGTGTCTTGGGCACTGCAGATGGTTAAGAAAAAGGCCTGGAAGTACCTATTCCCATCGATAGCGATAAAAATTGGAGGATGAAATTAGCCTATCCTATTTTTCCGACTTCGATATGGATATTGAAGAGATAGAGGTGAGGAATATGGGTACAGCTGATGAGGCATCAAAGGCCTCCAGGTCAAAAATGGGCATTGTGGACCCATTCGGAGAGAGTGTGTTTGACCCGCTCCTCATCAAACACCCCTTGTCTCTGGAGTGGGCTCCATCGCAGCATATTGCGGAGTACCTCTCCTTTTGGTTTAGGAAGGACATCCCAAAAGAGGTTAGGTCCCGTCTTAGATCTAAATGCCCACGCCCCTCCCTCCCGGATAAAATTGCTTCTATCCCAGATTTAGATGCAAAAGTGGTGGTGTTTATCGCCAAGAGAGGAAAAGACCCTAGGAAAGGTATCGATAAATGCATCAAGTCCTGCCAAGACCTTCTACTTGATATTACAGGCCCACTCACAAAGATGTTTGAGATGGCTGAAGTGGCTTATCTTGAAGACACCCTCATTGACCCCAAGGAACTGGACCAATGGGCGCAAAGAGCCATCTACCTCCTGGGGAATGCAAATACTGCATTCTCCAAAAAGAGAAGAAAAAGCATATTGCTATAAATAGGTCCTAAATTGGTCGAACTGGCCACTAAAGAAAGAGGAGCTGCCTCCGAGCGTCTACTCTTTGGGGATGATTTTATCCAGGACATGGCTAAGTACGTTTGAGTATTCAGCTCGATTCAGAAGACCCAGAAAGACATCAAGAAAGTCTTCCAGCATAGGGTTTTTGGCAGGGCCGGGAGAACACATGGTCTGTCCCTCGGCCATGGCTAAAGCTCTTCAAGACCGTACCTGGGATGTGGCACAAGATTTGTACACCCAAACTTCGCTCCACATTCGTCATTCTACCCACAGAAACAAAGACCTTGCGGGAGAGGCTTCAGAGGCGAGTGGCGACAAAGAGGCTTTTCAGCAGGTAAGAACTATGATAGACCATTCAGATACCCTTATAAAGGTGGGAGGCAGACTAGCCCAATTTTGTGGAAACTGGAATTTGGTGACTCAGGACCCTTGGGTCCTAGAGACAGTGAAGGGATACAAGATCGAATTTACAGATATACCATTACAAAGGAAAATTCCCCAGAAATGATATTCTCACAAGAAGATTCTATCTTAGTAACACAAGAGGTAGAGGATTTATTGACCAAAGGGGCAATACAAGAAGGAACGGAGTCCGGTTTTATCAGCAATATCTTTCTAGTGCCAAAGAAGGACAAAGGGATGAGACCAGTGTTAAACCTAAAAGAGTTGAATGAATGGGTGGTCTAGACCAATTCAAAATGGAAGGGGTACACCTCCTACGAGATGTGCTAAGGTAAGGGGATTGGCTTTCTCAGTTAGATCTAAAGGATGCATACCTGACCATCCCAATTTGGCCACCACACCAAAAGTTTCTCCAATTCACCTTGATGGGCAGACTTTGGCAATTCTGCAGTCTCCCTTTCGGACTTTCCTCAGCCCCTTGATGTGTCACCAAGGTTCTTCACCCCGTAGCAGGATGGCTAAGGGTGAGAGGGGTGAGACTAATTCTTTACTTTGACAATATCCTGATAATGGCACAATTCAGAGAAGTGGTCTTACGCCACACAGATCTTAACATGAGCCTACTGAGTTATTGTCATAAACAGGAAAAAATCTTGCATGGTACCAAACCAGGAAACATAGTTCTTGGGCATAAACACAATAAGGGCAGAATTGAAATTACCAGGAGAAAAGTTAAGGAAACTTCGCAAAGAATTGAGGAAACTCTTAGGGAGGAAGAAATTCCCCTTGAGGGCTCTAGTAAGAATCCTAGACCTTCTGTCCTCAACAATCCAAGCAATCTACCCAGGTCCCTTGTACTACCGGGCACTCCAAAGACTCAAAGCCAAAGCATTGAGAACATGTCAATCCTATTCTCAAATGCTGTCTCTGGACCTGGATTCAAAGATGGAACTACTTTGGTGGCTGAGGAATGAAGAAGCATGAAATGGCAGAGCCATTTTTGGGGAAAACCTGGAGATAGTGATAGAATTGGGTGCAAGTTTAGAGGGCTGGTGTGCAAGATGTGGTGACTCATCAGCAGGGGGACTCTGGACAGATCAGAAGAAGGAATTGCACATCAACTACTTGGAATTACTGGCAGGTCCATTTGCAATTCGCTGCTTCACCAAAGACTTAGGGCCAGATATAGGTAAAATCAAATTTGCGAGTCCTTAATAGCGAATTTTACCGATTCGCTATTAAGGACTCGCAAAATTGAATGTAGGTAGGACTCGCTAAAATATTAGCGATTCCTTAATATTCCTTAATAACGAATCGCAAATTGAGATTCGTTAATAAGGAATACCTACCCATTCATTCCTATGGGCTAGGAGGCCCATAGGAATGAATAGGAAGATATTCACTATTTGCGATTCGCTATTAAAGAATCGCAAATAGCGGGAGCTATTTCAAGGGTGCCAGGGTGTCAAAAGGACACCCTGTTGCACCCCTGAAATGTGCATGTGTGCACATGTGGCGCACATACATGCCCTAAGGCACGGGTACTCATAGTACGGCCCGCGGGCCGCCAGCGGCCCGGCAAGCCTTCCTTGGCGGCCCGCAGCTTTTGCAGATCATCGTACCTGTTTTTTTTTTTTTTTTTAAGTGTCAGCAAACACCGCAGCGCGGACTCTGAGAGGAGAGACTCTGCTCTATGGGGGCCGGGCGATTCTTTAAAAGACCATTCACTTGTTAATGAGGCTTTGTTGTATTTTACCTCTTCGTAGCGCCCCTGCATCTCCACTCTGATGCAGGGGCGCTACGAAGAGGTAAAATACAACAAAGCCTCATTAACAAGTGAATGGTCTTTTAAAGACCTGTGAAGTACTCGGGTGCGGCTGTGTGTGTTCCCAGGAAGCTGTCTCAGCCCCGGCTGACACACACGCGGGGTGAGGTGAGAGAGGGTGACAGAGAGAGGGTGACAGAGGGAGGGAGACAGAGACAGAGGGAGACAGAGACAGAGGGAGAGAGAGGGAGACAGAGAGGGAGAGAGAGGGAGACAGAGAGAGAGGGAGAGAGAGAGACAGAGGGAGACAGACCGAGAGAGAGACAGAGGGAGACAGACGGAGGGAGAGGGAGACAGAGTGAGACAGACGGAGAGAGAGGGAGACAGAGAGAGAGGGAGACAGAGAGAGAGGGAGACAGAGAAAGAGGGAGACAGAGAGAGGGAGACAGAGAAGGAGACAGAGAAGGAGACAGAGAGGGAGACAGACAGAGGGAGAGGGAGGGAGAGGGAGGGAGACAGAGAGGGAGACAGATAGGGAGAGGGAGGGAGACAGACAGAGGGGGAGGGAGACAGACAGAGGGAGAGGGAGGGAGGGAGACAGAGGGAGACAGACAGAGGGAGACAGACAGACGGAGACAGACGGAGACAGACAGATAGAGAGGGAGAAAGAGAGAGAGGGAGACAGAGAGGGAGACAGACAGAGGGAGAGGGAGGGAGACAGAGAGGGAGACAGACAGGGAGGGAGACAGACAGGGAGAGGGAGGGAGACAGACAGAGGGAGAGGGAGGGAGACAGACAGAGGGAGACAGACAGAGGGAGACAGACAGAGGGAGACAGAGAGAGAAGGAGACAGAGAGAGAGGGAGACAGAGAGAGAGGGAGACAGAGAGGGAGGGAGACCGAGGGAGAGGGAGGGAGGGAGAGGGAGGGAGACAGAGGGAGACAGACAGGGAGAAGGAGGGAGACAGACAGAGGGAGAGGGAGGGAGACAGAGAGGGAGACAGACAGAGGGAGAGGGAGGGAGACAGAGGGAGTCAGAGGGAGACAGATAGAGGGAGACAGAGAGAGGGAGACAGAGGGAGACAGAGGGAGACAGAGAGGGAGGGAGGGAGACAGAGGGAGGGAGACAGATAGAGGGAGACAGAGGGAGGGAGTCGGGGGGAGACAGAGGGAGGGAGAGGGAGACAGACAGAGGGAGACAGAGGGAGACAGACAGAGACAGACAGACAGATGGAGACAGAGACAGACAGAGAGAGGGAGACAGACAGAGAGAGGGAGACAGACAGAGAGAGGGAGACAGACAGAGGGAGGGAGACAGACAGAGGGAGACAGACAGAGGGAGAGGGAGGGAGACAGACAGAGGGAGGGAGACAGACAGAGGGAGGGAGACAGACAGAGGGAGGGAGACAGAGGGAGGGAGACAGATAGAGGGAGACAGATAGAGGGAGACAGATAGAGGGAGACAGAGGAAGGCAGAGGGAGGGAGACAGAGGAAGGGAGACAGACGGAGGGAGACAGACGGAGGGAGACAAAGGGAGGGAAAGGGAGGGAGACAGACAGAGAGAGAGAGAGAGAGAGAGAGAGGGAGACAGAGAGGGAGGGAGACAGAGAGAGAGACAGAGACAAACAGAGTGAGTGAGACAGAGGGAGAGGGAGGGAGGGAGAGAGAGAGGGAGAGAGATGAGAGAGAGGGAGACGGAGAGAGAGAGGGAGGGAGAGAGAGATAGAGAGAGGGAGGGAGACAGAGCGAGAGAGAGAGAGAGAGAGAGAGAGATAGAGAGAGAGATGTGTGTATGCCGGGTCTGGTGGCTCAGTGGACGAAGGCGTCCGCTGCAGGGGCCTGTGTTCAACCTCATGGTCATAGTTTTTTTTGCTCTAGCCCCGCCCCCTCCCCCACTGACCCCGCCCCCACCGGTGCGGCCCTCGGCCACAAACCACACTGTAAATTTGGCCCCCGAGAGAAAGTTTGTGAGTACCCATGCCCTAAGGGCATGAATGTGTGCCACATGGCACTTTAAAAAAAGCAACAAAGTGCTTTTTTAAAGGAAATCGCTAATTACCACCAACTTGAAGTTGGTGGTAATTAGCGATTCCTTAAGGCTAAAGTGCACTTTCTTTTGTGCTACTTACATTGCATTTAAGGAATCGCAATTTGCGATTCCTTAAATGCAAGAGCAAAATAAGGAATCGCAATTTTGCGATTCCTTATTTTGCTAGTAGGTTTAAACTCACCTACATTGCTCGCAGCCAAATAGCGATCGCAAACGCTGAAATTCTGCGAATTTCAGCGTTAGCGCTCGGTATTTAGCCACCTACATCTGGCCCCAAATGAAGTGTTCTGTGATGTTACGCATGGACAATGTATCTGTGGTCAGATATGTCAACAAAATGGCAGGCCCTCACTCCAAGGGTCTTTCAGATTTAGCCAAGGTCTTCTGGAGTTACTGTCTGAGCAAGGGCATATCAGTAGTAGCGGAGCATATCCCGGGATTGAGTAATGGTGTTGCGGATTGATTCTCCCGGAATTTCAGAGACTCCAGCAATTGGAGTTTGAACAAGAACATTTTCCTCAGTATCCAGCCATTATGGGGACCCTTCGGGCTGGATCTCTTTTCGGACAGACTGAACGCTCAACTGTCGATTTTTCAGTTGGAGGCTGGACCCTTAGGCCTTGGGGGAGGATGCCTTCCTTCAGAATTGGCAGCGCCTAGCACCTTATGCTTTCCCTCCTTTTGTCATGCTACCAAGACTACTGTTTCACGTTCGCAGGAACAAGGAGGTCACAGTAGTGATAACACTGTTTTGGAGCTCACAGGCATGGTTCCCAATCCAAGTTGAAAGGAGCACAGATTTACCAATCCTAATTCCAACTTTCAGGGAAATAATTGTAGGCCCAGAGGGAGAGTCATATCCTCTTGTAGAGCAAGGACTACTGACGCTGATGGCCTGGAGGATTTCAGGAGACAGTGGCAGATCCCAGGCCTTTCGGCAGACGCTTTCAGACTCATAGCGGAGTCATGGCCGCCTGGCACAGGGAAAGCATATAGACTGGATTGGGAGAAATAGGTTTGTTGGTGTCTTAAAAGGAACTACAATCCCGTTTCCACTGATTTAGTACATGTAGTTAATTACTTATCCGATTTATTCACATCAGCACTCTCTTATAGAACAGTTAATGTTTACAGATCGGCTATTGCAGCAGGTCACTGCCTTGTAGACGGAGTCTCTGTGGGACAAAATGTACAGACTAAAAAATCATGCAAAGTATGCAGATACTAAACCCACCTACGGCAAAATACGCTGCATTATGGGACTTTAGAGATGTCCTACAGGTCTTAATAAGTTGGAGCGAGTATTCTGGGTTATCTCTAAAACGTATCTCTTATAAACTCACTGTCTTGCTATGCGTGGTTCTTTTACACGGACCTCAGACATAAAAGCCTTAGACATCACCAGCAGGGCATACCAACCTGAAGGGGTTTGCTTTCACTTACAAAGACGAACAAAGACCATATTAACTTCTCTTTTCTACCCCCTCTTTACACAGAATGAAAGACTTTGCGTGGTGAAATGCTTGATGGAATATGAGAGAAGGACTGTGAGTATGAGAGGAAATACAGAGCAATTGCTAATATCCTATAGATCGCCTCATAGAGCAGTGTCTTCTCCCACCTTAGCAAGTTGGGTGAAGGAAGTAATGAAAGAAGCAGGTGTAGACATTACTATGTTTGGTGCACACTCCCTTAGGGGTGCCTCGGCCTCCAAAACTCTCTGACTGGGGGAGGTCTGTAAGATATCCTCAGGGCTGCAGATTGGTCCAATGAAAGTATGTCTAAAAGTTGCTATTTTAAACCTATTACAAGCGCTAGTGACAATGTGTTAAATGCACTTTAAACTTGCATAATGTTAGCTTCCATGTCATGCCATAACATTTAGATTTTTTACAGTCTGGTGGGCAGAAAATCTGGATTTTATTAAAGACACGGGGGCTAAGATTATTCTTCCACATTGGAACCCTCCCTAATGGAATAAAGTTATTGATTTATTTTTGGTTTTTTCTTTTGCAGAGTAAGAAGTTTTCACTGATGAAGTTTCTCTTTTGGAAGTTATGGATCTTAGAAACTACCTTGTTTTCAACGCCAAAGAAGGGAGAACACTGCGTGGGGGGACTTTATAGCCTATTAGAATGTTATTGAAGTTCTATATTCTTCAATTGCTGCTGCTGTGAGCTGGCAATAAAGGAGATTTGCATAATCTTAACCTCTGTGTCTTTAATAAAATCCAGATTTTCTGCCCACCAGGCTGTGAAAATCTAAATCTTCCATCCAATTAAAAACCAAAGTGAAAATTATCCTCTATAATGCTCACCATCTCCCTGTCCATATAAAAGCATAACCACCACTCCAACACTTCCTACGTAAGAGGGCAGGATCCTACTCCAACAGCCCCGAGGACTTCTTGCTACCCCTTCCTTGGTGCCCCAAATCACAGCTTTTACTTACACTTTGCACTGAACGACCATGTGCTGATCCGTGCATTTTGAACACTCCTGCCTATATATGCATACCAGGGGACGTGGTCGAGCAGGCAGTCAGGCTGGTCGCATACTCCATAATTCCATGATTAGTCTTGTGGTTTTTAGTCCAAGTGACCACAACACTCTATGGACCTGCCTTAGAGTTTGGCAAATGGGTTAAACGTGACCAATGCGCCGTCCACCTTATTACAAGTGCCTTATATCCTATGGCTCTTGTAATAAAGTGGATGGGGTAGCTTCCCATCCACAGCCCTCGAAATCTGGTCTAAGTTTCCATTTGCCTGCCCAAGAAGTGAGGAGAGAAACCAGGGTGGCTTCCACTGTGTGAGAGCATGGTCTGCAATGAGTGATGGCTAAAGAGGGATTTAGTGGGTAGGAAACCTCACCTGGTGCTGTGAGACAAGATGGTGGCTTGCAGTAAGTGGGGGTCAGCTGGGAAGCTTGTTGGAGGGGAGAGCCTGCCGTACACGCAAGGGATGTACTGCTGGACCAGTGGTGGTCCGGTAGAGGTGCCTGGTGCTGGGGAGCCCAAGTCAGGAATCTCAAGAGGTTACTGCTATATCCCATCCAGCAGGGCTGAGTTGGCCACCCTGTGGCAGCCAATGCTGGCTGACCGGTTTCACTGCTGAGACTGGCACCACTGCTGAGAGATCTGCAATGAGGTGGCACTGGGGCTGTGGAGCCCTTGACTACGGGGAAACCACATAGGGATGTGCAAGTGAATGCTCGAGGGATTGAGTTGGAACAGATCACATTTGCCACAAAACAGGCTTCTGCCTTCACTACATTGACAAAATTCCATAAACCAGACCTATCACCCCCCTCCCCCCCCTTCTTCACTAGGTACAAAGTTCACAGGTGGATCGATGAAAGTAAAAGAAAAGGTTTGCCCCTGTGCATCGCCCTTAAAAAATAAACCCGAGCTCCACCCCTCGTGTCCCATAACAGTCCGCATTGTTGCAGTACTGGATGCCGCAGTTTTCTGAAGTAGCCCGGTGTGGGTCTGGGGCTGCTTTACTCCCTCCAGGCCCCCATTTGCTTAAGAGGCCAAAAAGCACAGATGATTCCATTGGGCCTACAGACAAGGTCAACACCATCTGCAGCGCTGGGATCGTAAAGTGTGGCGAGTAAATAATGCAGCAGTGGCTGAAAATGGCTTGTGCGATACAGAACCATTTGGGCCGCTTCGATGGCTCTGCGCGGGGGAGCCTATTCGGCAAAACGCACTCTCTACAACAATGGAGAGAAACCACAGAGTGGCTCCAGCTGTATGGAGTTTTCAAGACAATCTTTGGAATAGATCTCAATCGGGACCTGACTTCAGCGCTTGATCGCCTGGATATCCTTAGACGCAGCAAAGCGAGAGGTACTTGGAGTCTTTGGTGCCTAAACCCAGCATCGATACCCAGAATAAAAAGTAAATAGGCTGTGCTCATATTACCGCTGTAGAGCTCTAAAAAGCTATTCACTTAATACACTCAGAAAATGTCATATTGACACAAATTTCAAATTTGTTTATTTTTCCTTTTGCAGAGTTTTTAACAAGAAGTCTAAGTTGACTTTGGTGGGATCCGCCTCTGCTGTTGCCAGGCTGGGCGAGAATTGATTGCGGATCCGATCGGTGGGATGAAATGATCAAAGGTGTTGAGGAATCTGCTGTGTTTTTCTAAAAGTGCTCATTTTTAAACTATTTTTGGATGTTAAATAATTAGGACTTCATTCCCTCTCCGAAATGTCGCTTTGAACTTCTCTCTCCCAGAGACCAGAGTGTTTTGACTGCGCCAACAACAGCATGTGCGGGGGCAAATGGAGCAATTTCTGGATCTGGCCTGTTGAAATGTGACAGGCAGGAGGAATGGAAAACGTAAAGTCAACACAAGGCGTCGTCCTTCAGAATGGGGACAGTTTGGTAACTGCACTTGATTCGCTAATGAGGTTGATATTAATTTGCCTGTCTGGCGTCACATCTGCCAGGGATATTAGGGCTGTCTGAGCTCTCCTTCGCTCACCTCCTCGTCTTCCTCCGCCTTTGAGGACGCCAGTAAATGACGATGCGCAATGACAAGCCATCAATTGTGCGCCACATTAGAGACGAATTTGGAGAAAGATGGAATTTCGAGAGCTAAAAGAGAAAGCAATCATGCCCCCTTCCCCCCCCCCCAAAAAAAAATGTTAATATTGCACATCTTTGACATTGGGCGAAAAACTTAAGAATGCATGTTTGCAAGATAAAGTTAAAAAAGAGACCAATCGAGAAATTTGATCACCAAGTACCCGGTGACGTACGTAAAACTTAAAGTGCATAGATCGCACGCGTCTTAAAAGGGATGCTGTTGAATGTGTTTAATGTTCTCTTCTGTATTTTTAGGTGTGGCGTAGCGACAGTTTATTTTTTCGCCAGCCTCATGTAATAAAAAAAATCCTAACTAAAAATGAATACATACGAAGATGGGCTTTCGGAAAGCCCTCTTCATCCACTGGTCCATTCTAGTGTCAGTCACGTTTCTTCCACGCACCACAGCACACCACAGCACACAGCATGGAGCAATGGAACAACCCGTCCGGGCATTGACTCCATTGCAGTGTGAGTGATGTAATTTTTCCTGATAACATCTGCCTAAAATGAATGCGCTTCGGTGGCAAGGTTTGTTTTCGTTTCTTTAACCAGGTTTCCATTCATTTCTTTAGTAATCACATATATTTTTAAGTGCACCTGGCAGCTCCCTAGATTCTGCCTCTCACTTTTTTTTCCTTTTTACTTAATTGTGATTGCCTGCCCTTGCAGAGCTCTAAAAGCTATTCACCTGTCACATTTCGGTGGTGGGATTTTTCTTTTTTTCCCTTTATTACAAAAATGCTAATTTTAAATTTTACTGCCAACTACATAACTTGGCAGGAGCAGACCTATCGTTTATAAAGGTGCATTTTTCCTGCGGTTTTGTTTGTCTTAAAAAGTTAAGGGCCGAGTCTCAATCTATTTTTGGAAAGCCATCATTTTAGGAACACTTTGCTCAATTTGCTATTTGCTCAGCTTTCTGAGGATTCCCAGAAACCCTTCTGGAACATAAGGAAATCTATGCAAGGCGTAGTCTTCCAAACATACTTCTTTTGCACTTACTCCTACAGATAGCTCTTGCACAGCAGACACTCTGCTGCAGAAGCTGTGAAAGAAATGTGCATTTATTTCTCCACCAGTTTATTTTCTAGTGAAGCAAACGTTTTCCGAGAGAATGTATGGAAAATGGAGGTGCTTGGGTGCTCCCCATCCCCGCTTTAGAAACCTCGATCAGCTTTTTTGGTTCAGTTGAGCAAAATAGGAGTGAAAAAGCATGGCACATTTGTGAACAGGAAGTAGGAACAACATTACAGCGTCTGGGGTTCTCACTACCTTGATAATGGCCACCCCTTGGCCCCCATGTAAACACCCTATATGTTCCAACCCTTTCTCCTAAAATGAGAACTGCAGTAACTCAACTGTTACTCCACTGTAAATCCACTGTCACCCCACTGTAAATCCACTGTAAATCCACTGTAACTCCACTGTAAATCTACAGTAAATCCTCTGTAAAACCACAGTAAATCCATGTTACTCCATTGAAAATCCACTGTAACTCCACTGTAAATCCTCTGTAACACCACTGTAGATCCATGTTACTACACTGAAAATCCACTGTAACTCCACTGTAAATCCACTGTAACCCCACTATAAATCCACTGTAACTACACTGTAAATCCTCTGTAACACCACAGTCAATCCATGTTACTCCAGTGTAAATCCACTGTAACTCCACTGTAAAACCACTGTAACCCCACTGTAAATCCACTGTAAATTTATTGTAACCCCACTGTAAATCCACTGTAACTCTACTGTAAATCCTCTCTAACACCACTGTAGATCCATGTTACTCCACTGTAAATCCACTTTAACTCCACTGTAAATCCTCTGTAACACCACTGTAGATCCATGCTACTCCACTGTAAATCCACTGTAACTCCACTGTAAATCCACTGTAACTCCACTGTAAATCCTCTGTAACACCACAGTAAATCCATGTTTCTCCAGTGTAAATCCACTGTAACTCCACTGTAAAACCACTGTAACCCCACTGTAAATACACTGTAAATCTACTGTAAATTTATTGTAACCCCACTGTAAATCCTTTGTAACTCTACTGTAAATCCTCTGTAACACCACTGTAAATCCATGTTACCCCACTGTAAATCCACTGTAAAATCCACAGTAACCCCACTGTAAATCCACTGTAAATCCACTGTCACTACTTCACTGTAAATCCACTAACTACACTGTAAATCCACTATAACCCTAAATCCACTGTACATCCACTGTTACTACTTCATTGTAAATCCACTATAACTCCACTGTAAATCCACTGTTACTACTTCACTGTAAATCCACTAACTACACTGTAAATCCATTGTAACCCTAAATCCACTGTACATCCACTGTTACTACTTCACTGTAACTCCACTGTAAATCCACTGTAAATCCTCTGTAATCCCACTGTAAATCTACTGTAACTCCACTGTAAATCCACTGTCACCTCACTGTAAATCTACTGTAAATCCACTGTAAATCCACTGTTACTACTTCACTGTAAATCCACTGTAAATCTACTGTAACTTCACTGTAAATCCACTGTAACACCACTATAAATCCACTGTAAATCCACTGTAAATCCACTGTTACTACTTCACTGTAAATCCACTGTAAATCTACTGTAACTTCACTGTAAATCCACTGTAACACCACTATAAATCCACTGTTACTACTTCACTGTAAATCCACTAACTACACTGTAAATCCACTGTAACCCTAAATCCACTGTAACCCCACTGTAAATCCACTGTAAATCCACTGTAAATCCACTGTTACTACTTCACTGTAAATCCACTGTAAATCTACTGTAACTTCACTGTAAATCCACTGTAACACCACTATAAATCCACTGTTACTACTTCACTGTAAATCCACTAACTACACTGTAAATCCACTGTAACCCTAAATCCACTGTACATCCACTGTTACTACTTCACTGTAACTCCACTGTAAATCCACTGTAAATCCTCTGTAATCCCACTGTAAATCTACTGTAACTCCACTGTAAATCCACTGTCACCTCACTGTAAATCTACTGTAACTCCACTGTAAATCTACTGTAACTCCACTGTAAATCCACTGTAAATCCTCTGTAACCCCACTGTAAATCTACTGTAAATCCACTGTAAATCCTCTGGAACCCCACTGTAAATCCACTGTAACTCCCCTGTAAATCCTCTGTAAAACCACAGTAAATCCATGTTACTCCACTGTAAATCCACTGTAACCCCACTGTAAATCCACTGTAACTCCACTGTAAATCCACTGTAACCCCACTATAAATCCACTGTAACTCCACTGTAAATCCTCTGTAACACCACAGTAAATCCAGGTTACTCCATTGTAAATCCACTGTAACTCCACTGTAAAACCACTGTAACCCCACTGTAAATCCACTGTAAATGTATTGTAACCCCACTGTAAATCCACTGTAACTCTACTGTAAATCCTCTGTAACACCACTGTAAATCCATGTTACGCCACTGTAAATCCACTGTAAAATCCACTGTAACTCCACTGTAAATCCACTGTAAATCCTCTGTAACCCCACTGTAAATCTACTGTAACTCCACTGTAAATCCACTGTCACCCCACTGTAAATCTACTGTAACTCCACTGTAAATCTACTGTAACTCCACTGTAAATCCACTGTTACTACTTCACTGTGAATCCAATGTAAATCCACTGTAAATCCTCTGGAACCCCACTGTAAATCCACTGTAAATCCTCTGTAAAACCACAGTAAATCCATGTTACTCCATTGTAAATCCACTGTAACTCCACTGTAAATCCTCTGAAACACCACTGTAGATCCATGTTACTCCACTGTAAATCCACTGTAACTCCACTGTAAATCCTCTGTAACACCACTGTAGATCCATGTTACTCCACTGTAAATCCACTGTAACCCCACTGTAAATCCACTGTAACTCCACTGTAAATCCTCTGTAACACCACAGTAAATCCATGTTACTCCACTGTAAATCCACTGTAACTCCACTTTAAATCCACTGTAACCCCACTGTAAATCCACTGTAACTCCACTGTAAATCCACTGTTACTACTTTACTGTAAATTCACTGTAAATCCAGTGTAACTCCACTGTAAATCCTCTGTAACTACATTGTAACACCACTGTAACTCCACTGTAAATCCACTGTAACTCCACTGCAATCCTCTGTATCCCCACTGTGAATCCACTGTAACTCCACTGTTAATTCACTGTAACTCCACTGTAAACCCACTGTATCCCATTGTAAATCCACTGTAAATCCTCTGTAACTCCACTGTAACTACACTGTAACTCCACTGTTAATTCAATGTTAATCCCCTGCAAATCCTCTGTATCCCCACTGCAAATCCACTGTAACTCCAATGTAAATCCACTGTGACTCCACTGTAAATCCACTGTAAATCCTCTGTAAATCCACTGTCACTACTTCACTGTAAATCCACTAACTACACTGTAAATCCACTGTAACCCTAAATCCACTGTACATCCACTGTTACTACTTCACTGTAAATCCACTATAACTCCACTGTAAATCCACTGTTACTACTTCACTGTAAATCTACTAACTACACTGTAAATCCATTGTAACCCTAAGTCCACTGTACATCCACTGTTACTACTTCACTGTAACTCCACTGTAAATCCTCTGTAACCCCACTGTAAATCTACTGTAACTCCACTGTAAATCCACTGTCACCCCACTGTAAATCTACTGTAACTCGACTGTAAATCTACTGTAACTCCACTGTAAATCCACTGTCACCCCACTGTAAATCCTCTGGAACCCCACTGAAAATCCACTGTAACTCCACTGTAAATCCTCTGTAAAACCACAGAAAATCCACGTTACTCCATTGTAAATCCACTGTAACTCCACTGTAAATCCTCTGTAACACCACTGTAGATCCATGTTACTCCACTGTAAATCCACTGTAACTCCACTGTAAATCCACTGTAACCCCACTATAAATCCACTGTAACTACACTGTAAATCCTCTGTATCACCACAGTAAATCCATGTTACTCCAGTGTAAATCCACTGTAACTCCACTGTAAAACCACTGTAACCCCACTGTAAATCCACTGTAAATCCATTGTAACCCCACTGTAAATCCACTGTAACTCCACTGTAAATCCTCTGTAACACCACAGTAAATCCATGTTACTCCAGTGTAAATCCACTGTAACTCCACTGTAAAAGCACTGTAACCCCACTGTAAATCCACTGTAAATCCATTGTAACCCCACTGTAAATCCACTGTAACTCTACTGTAAATCCTCTGTAACACCACTGTAAATCCATGTTACTCCACTGTAAATCCACTGTAAAATCCACTGTAACCCCACTGTAAATCCACTGTAAATCCACTGTTACTACTTCACTGTAAATCCACTATAACTCCACTGTAAATCCACTGTTACTACTTCACTGTCATCCACTATAACTCCACTGTAAATCCACTGTTACTACTCCACTGTAAATCCACTGTTACTACTTCACTGTAAATCCACTAACTACACTTAAATCCACTGTCACTCCACTGTAAATTTATTGTAACCCCACTGTAAATCCACTGTGACTCTACTGTAAATCCTCTGTAACACCACTGTAAATCCATGTTACTCCACTGTAAATCCACTGTAAAATCCACTGTAACCCCACTGTAAATCCACTGTAAATCCACTGTAAATCCACTGTTACTACTTCACTGTAAATCCACTGTAAATCTACTGTAACTTCACTGTAAATCCACTGTAACACCACTATAAATCCACTGTTACTACTTCACTGTAAATCCACTAACTACACTGTAAATCCACTGTAACCCTAAATCCACTGTACATCCACTGTTACTACTTCACTGTAAATCCACTATAACTCCACTGTATATCCACTGTTACTACTTCACTGTAAATCCACTATAACTCCACTGTAAATCCACTGTTACTACTTCACTGTAAATCCACTAACTCCACTGTAAATCCACTGTAACCCTAAATCCACTGTACATCCACTGCTACTACTTCACTGTAACTCCACTGTAAATCCTCTGTAACCCCACTGTAAATCCATGTTACTCCACTGTAAATCCACTGTACCTCCACTGTAAATCCACTGTAACCCCACTGTAAATCCACTGTAACTCCACTGTAAATCCTCTGTAACACCACAGTAAATCCATGTTACTCCACTGTAAATCCACTGTAACCCCACTGTAAATCCACTGTAACTCCACTGTAAATCCACGGTTACTACTTTACTGTAAATTCACTGTAAATCCAGTGTAACTCCACTGTAAATCCTCTGTAACTACATTGTAACACCACTGTAACTCCACTGTAAATCCACTGTAACTCCACTGTAACTCCACTGTAAATCCACTGTTACTACTTTACTGTAAATTCACTGTAAATCCAGTGTAACTCCACTGTAAATCCTCTGTAACTACATAGTAACACCACTGTAACTCCACTGTAAATCCACTGTAACTCCACTGCAATCCTCTGTATCCCCACTGTGAATCCACTGTAACTCCACTGTTAATCCACTGTAATTCCACTGTTAATTCACTGTAAACCCACTGTATCCCATTGTAAATCCTCTGTAACTCCACTGTAACTCCACTGTAACTCCACTGTTAATTCAATGTTAATCCCCTGCAAATCCCCTGTATCCCCACTGCAAATCCAATGTAACTCCAATGTAAATCCACTGTAACTCAACTGTAAATCCTGTGTAACTCCTCTGTAACTCCACTGTGACTCCACTGTAAATCCACTGTAAATCCTCTGTAAATCCTCTGTAACTCCACTGCACATCCACTGTAATTCCACTGTAAAGCCACTGTAACACCACTGTAACACCACTGTTAATCTGCTGTAACTCCACTGTAAATTCACTGTAACTCCACTGTAAATCCTGTGTGACCCCACTGCAATTCCAATGTAAATCCACTGTTACTACTTCACTGTAAATCCACTAACTCCACTGTAAATCCACTGTAACCCTAAATCCACTGTACATCCACTGCTACTACTTCACTGTAACTCCACTGTAAATCCTCTGTAACCCCACTGTAAATCCATGTTACTCCACTGTAAATCCACTGTAACTCCACTGTAAATCCACTGTAACCCCACTGTAAATCCACTGTAACTCCACTGTAAATCCTCTGTAACACCACAGTAAATCCATGTTACTCCACTGTAAATCCACTGTAACTCCACTGTAAATCCACTGTAACCCCACTGTAAATCCACTGTAACTCCACTGTAAATCCTCTGTAACACCACAGTAAATCCATGTTACTCCACTGTAAATCCACTGTAACTCCACTGTAAATCCACTGTAACCCCACTGTAAATCCACTGTAACTCCACTGTAAATCCACGGTTACTACTTTACTGTAAATTCACTGTAAATCCAGTGTAACTCCACTGTAAATCCTCTGTAACTACATTGTAACACCACTGTAACTCCACTGTAAATCCACTGTAACTCCACTGTAATCCTCTGTATCTCCACTGTGAATCCACTGTAACTCCACTGTTAATTCACTGTAAACCCACTGTATCCCATTGTAAATCCACTGTAACTCCACTGTAACTACACTGTAACTCCACTGTTAATTCAATGTTAATCCCCTGCAAATCCTCTGTATCCCCACTGCAAATCCACTGTAACTCCACTGTAAATCCACTATAAATCCTCTGTAAATCCTCTGTAACTCCACTGCACATCCACTGTAATTCCACTGTAAAGCCACTGTAACCCCACTGTAACACCACTGTTAATCTGCTGTAACTCCACTGTAAATTCACTGTAACTCCACTGTAAATCCTGTGTGACCCCACTGCAATTCCACTGTAACTCCTGTAAATCCACTGTAACTCCGCTGTTATTCCACTGTAACTCCACTGTAAATCCAAAGCAAATCCAATGTAACTCCACCGTAAATTCACTGTAACTCAATTGTAACTGCAGGTTTCTCACAGCACTACCTTTCATGTGTGGGCTTATATGTGTGCAAGTCCTGGTTCTATGAATCATGGGCATTTGTGCCTGCAGATGGTACTGTTTGTGCATTTCAGTTGAACGCAGATGTTTTCTAAAAATCAAGACGATTTTTTTTTGTATAGGTTTGGCTTGATGGAGCAGCTGGCTAAAAAGTCTTTAAACTATACAGAAAGTGTGCATTGGCTCCACCCAGAGAATATTTGCAGTTCCCTATGTTATTGGCTGTTTGAGTCCACCTTTTATGCAGTGATTGTAATACATGAACTCTTTTGCAACATCACATTTTAAATTTGTTTATGTCATGCCTGAATTACATGCAGAAAGCTATTCTTTTTGCGTAATATTTTAGTCAGGGGTCACATTTTCCTTCTGGAGAGCTCTGTGTACCTGACAAAAAAGTCAAGGGCTCTGGCTCAAATATGCCCCCAAAGTCATGCACAGATGCCTTTTCCATACTCTCACACATCAAAGCCAGAACTATTGGCGGTTGCCAGTGTTTGTTATTTATAGCAAGCCACAAGTCTTAACTCAACTGAGTGATTCATCAGAAACCTATCTAAACAGTGATCCTTCTGTTCCCCTCGTTGCCCCCATTTCACTGTGTCCATTTTTCCTTCTGTTCCCCTCGTTGCCCCATTTATCTGTGTCCATTTTGCCTTCTGTTCCCCTCGCTGCCCCCATTTCACTGTGTCCATTTTTCCTTCTGTTCCCCTCGTTGCCCCCATTTCACTGTGTCCATTTTTCCTTCTGTTCCCCTCGTTGCCCCATTTATCTGTGTCCATTTTGCCTTCTGTTCCCCTCGCTGCCCCCATTTCACTGTGTCCATTTTCCTTCTGTTCCCCTCGCTGCCCCCATTTCACTGTGTCCATTTTGCATTCTGTTCCCCTCGCTGCCCCCATTTCACTGTGTCCATTTTTCCTTCTGTTCCCCTCGCTGCCCCCATTTCACTGTGTCCATTTTGCATTCTGTTCCCCTCGCTGCCCCCATTTCCCTGTGCCCATTTTGCCTTCTGTACCCCTCGTTGCCTCTCTCCACTCCCGCCGCTGCGTCCCCTGCGGCCCCGCCCCCCTGACTGCCCATTCGCTGCCCCTGCCTCCCGCCTCCCAGCTGCTCCTCCCTCCCACCTCCCCATATATGGCGGCCGCTGCGCGCCCGCGACGCTGGCACGCCTAAGGCGCGCCTAAGGCAAGCCCGTCTGCGCCCATCCGCGCCTGGACCGCGCCCAGCACCAGAACCCCTGGGCTGTGCGCCCCCCGCTCCAGCCTAGAGGACCGACGCCGATACGATGCCACCACACTCCATGCTCTCAACCCCGGACGGACGCACAACTGCTTCAAGGCCGCCCCGAAACGCACCCATGGTCCCTTCACCTGCCGGAACTGCAGCTACACCAGCCTCAGAGCCACCGAAGCGCCCGCCAAGAAGTACCTCAACCACCTCCGATGCATCCTACTGAACACCCGCTCCGCACGCAAACACGCCGTCGAGCTCTGGGACCTGCTCGACACATCATCACCAGACGTCGCCTTCCTGACAGAGACCTGGATGAACGACTCCTCCGCCCCCGACATCGCCATAGCCATCCCAGACGGCTATAAGATCACCCGTAGAGACCGCATCAACGCAGTAGGAGGAGGAATCGCCATCGTCCACAAGAACACCATCAGGGTCTCGACCAGCACCGACGACACTCTCAGCACCGCCGAACACATGCCCTTCCAGATCCACACGGACCCCAACACCACCCTTAGAGGCACCCTTGTCTACAGACCCCCTGGGCCCCGACCCCAGTTCAGCGACTCCATCGCCGACTTCATCAGCACGCACGCCCTGACCTCTACCGACTACATCCTCCTCGGAGACCTGAACTTTCACCTGGAGAACAATAATGACAGCAACTCCACCACCCTGATCGACAACCTCGCCAACCTCGGTCTGAGCCAGCTCGTCACAACACCGACCCATTCCGCCGGCCACACGCTTGACCCCATCTTCTCCTCAAGCTCCCACGTCTCCTTCAGCCACACCACGGAACTCCTCTGGACCGACCACCGCTGCATCCATTTCACCTTCCAGAAACCCACCACACACCACCGCACCCAACAGATCCCACGCCGCTGCTGGAGCAAAGTCACCGAAGACCAACTACGGGCAAACCTCGCTCTCAGCCCTCCCTCCGACCCATCCAACACCGACGACGCTGCCTGCAATCTCAGACGATGGATGGACGACTGTGCCAACACCCTCGCCCCGCTGAAAAACTCACCTACAGTGACACCACCAAAAGAGCCAGCTGGTTCACCTCGGAACTCCTAGCTTCCAAGCGTACCTGCCGGAAACTAGAGAAGAAATGGCACAGTGATAAGACACCGGACAGCCACGCAGCCCACAAAGACGCCATCCGTAACCACCACCACCTCATCAAGTCCGCCAAGAGAATCTCCTTCACAGACCGCCTCGACAACAACGCACACAACAGCAAGGAGCTCTTCAACATCGTGAAGGAACTCTCCAACCCCAGCTCCAACACCAACGACATCCCGCCGTCGCAAGCCCTGTGCGATTCCCTCGCCACCTTCTTCCACCGCAAGATCGCCGACATCCACGACAGCTTCAACACCCAGACAGCCCCAACTAAGATCGATGCACCAGACCCGCCGCACACCATCGACCACGACCCCCTGCCAGCCTGGGCCAGCGTGAACATCGATGACACCATCAAGACCATGAGCACAATACACTCCGGCTCCCTGTCAGACCCTTTCCCGCACCACATCTTCAACAAAGCCAGCAGCTCCATCGCACCCCACCTGTGCAACGTCATCAATCTCTCCTTCGAGACCGCGACCTTCCCAGAGAGCTGGAAACACGCAGAGATCAACGCCCTACTCAAAAAACCCAAGGCGGACCCGAGAGACCTCAAGAACTTCCGGCCCATCTCCCTGCTTCCGTTCCCAGCCAAGGTCATCGAGAAGATCGTCAACAAACAGCTAACCCGATACCTCGAAGAAAACAGCATCCTGGACCCATCCCAATCGGGGTTCCGCAGCAACCACAGCACTGAGACTGCCCTCATCGCCGCCACCGACGACATCAGGATCCTGCTGGACAACGGTGAGACCGCAGCCCTCATCCTGCTGGACCTCTCTGCCGCCTTCGACACTATCTGCCACCGCACTCTACGCGCACGCCTCCACGACGCAGGGATCCGAGACAAGGCCCTGGAATGGGCCACCTCCTTCCTCGCCGGCAGAACCCAGAGAGTCCGCCTCCCACCATTCCGATCCGAAGCCTCCGAGATCATCTGCGGCGTACCCCAGGGATCATCCCTCAGCCCAACACTGTTCAACATCTACATGGCCCCGCTCGCACGCATCGCCAGATAGCACGACCTCAACATAATCTCCTACGCCGACGACACTCAACTGATCCTCTCCCTCACCAAGGACCCCTCGCCGCCAAATCCAACCTCCATGAAGGAATGAAGGCCGTCGCCGATTGGATGAAGATCAGCCGACTAAAACTGAACACGGACAAGACAGAGGTCCTCATCCTCGGCTCCAACCCCTCAGCCTGGGACGACTCCTGGTGGCCAACGACACTAGGAGCAGCCCCAACACCCACCGACCATGCACGCAACCTGGGAGTCATCCTCGACTCAACGCTCTCCATGGCCAAGCAAGTCAACGCAGTCTCCTCCTCCTGCTTCAACACCCTCCGCATGCTTCGCAAGATCTACAGGTGGATCCCGACAGATACAAGAAGAACAGTCACCCAGGCCCTCGTCAGTAGCAGACTTGACTATGGGAACGCCCTCTACGCGGGAGCCCCGGCCAAGCTCATCAAGCGACTGCAACGCATACAAAACGCCTCCGCACGCCTGATCCTCGATGTACCACGCCACAGCCACATAAGCCCCCACCTGAGGAACCTGCACTGGCTCCCCGTCGACAGGAGAATCTCCTTCAAACTCCTCATCCATGCACACAAGGCACTCCACAAGACTGGCCCAGCCTACCTCAACAGACGACTCCTCTTCTACGTCCCCAACCGCCAGCTCCGCTCCGCCGACCTCTCCCTCGCCACCGTCCCTCGCATTCGAAGAACTACCACCGGTGGCAGATCCTTCTCCCACCTCGCCGCCAAGACCTGGAACACCCTTCCACTAAGCCTACGACAGACCCAAGACCTGCTGACCTTCAGGAGGCTACTCAAGACCTGGTTGTTCGACCAGTAGCAGCACCCCCCCCCCTTTTTTCTCCCCAGCGCCTTGAGACCCTCGCGGGTAAGTAGTGCGCTCTACAAATTCTGTGATTGATTGATTGATTGATTGATCAAAAGAGGAAGCCTCAATGATGAGAAATCCTGTGTTCCGTTTAATCAAGCTAACGTTTGTTTATTGTGCATATTATTATTCAAAAAACATACTGGCAATCAGAAAGATAAAAGACTAAACTAGGAATATTATGAAAACATTGAGTATATTACAGAAGATATCTTTTCACAACTACAAGAATTAATACTGTAATACTGAGGGCGAAATTTCAAAATCTAAATGGCACTGGGCTCAATAGATTCTCCGTTATGTTTATTTAAAAACTTGATTTGTATTTATTTTATACTTTTACTTTGCATCTTTCTTTAGCGCTGCTGTAACAGGATAGTGTCAGTGCGCTTTATACTGGTACAAACTTTGAAGGTATATAGACATATTACAAAGGTAACAGAGTCAACAAGTGCGGGTGCATTTAATGTAATTAAACTGTAAGAGAGAGAATAGGAGTTTGGAAGACAAGATATAGGCAAGACAAGATGGGGAGAGAAGGAAAGGGACAAAGGAGGGAGGGCAGGAATGTCCAACCGAGACCACTGATTCAAAAGGGCAGAGGGCGGGTGAGTAGAGTTAAGCAAACAGGAGGTGGGTGTGGGGGCAAGAAAGTAGGGGGAAGAATAGAGGAACAGAACTGGAGAGACGTGTGGGGGGAGAAGGGTAAGGCTGAGCAGTGAGTGACGGAGGATAGAGGTGAGGGGGGCTGCCCATGACGTGTAGCCAAAGAAGGGGTCGCGTTTCAGGTGGGAGATTCATTTCAATTTCTAGCCAAATGCAAGGAGGTCTTCTAGGCATCTTATTTCAGCTGGGAGGAAGTTTCAGCAGAACAGGCTGCTCCTGAGTTGAGTTGGGGGGTTGGGGGCGGCAGTATAAGTTCATTTTACTATATTCTGGGTTTATTTCTCCCCCCTCAGAGCGCAGATCTGAGATCAAAGGGCCGGACTGTGTGGGTGGCTTACACTGTGATGCATGCAACTTCAAATGTAATTCTCATTTAAAAACCATCGTGTAAAAAACATTTATAAAAGCAACTCATTTATACAATTCACAACAAAGCGCCAGAAAACGCCATTTTTCTCCAAGCGCTTGCCATGAATCTAGAGACAGACAGCGAGGCGACTTGACCCCATGCAGAGCTACAGTGAGCAGGGGCATCTTGTCCCATTTGTTAAAACCCAGTAATGGGGATTTTACCCGGAAGCGCCAGTGTTTTGTTTATATAAGGGACATGTCACAACACTAATAAAAGCTTGATTTTTAAATAGTGCTCACATACCACACGTCTGACATTTTCCAGCATTGAAAATAACATTACCAAGTTAATGGTATTCCAGTTGTCCAACCTCGGAAGAATAAATGGCTGAGTTGGCTGTAGAGGGATTCAAGCTTGTGACCTTCAGAATACCTCCTCTGTCAGTGGAGAGTTTTCAGCTCACTAAGGCATCTGCAAAGTTTCTCCAAGGTGTCTTCTAGATGATGGGCCTGATTTAGAGTTTGGCTGATGGGTTACTAGTCCCGTCCGCTGTATTACAGGCTTATTAAAGGCTTTAAAGCGCCTTTAATACGGCAGCGGGACACCTGCCACGCTTGTGACGGAGTACCAGTCTGCCAAACTCTAAAGCCGGCCCTATGTCACTAGAAGCCATCTCTTATGCTTGGTGAAACCTGGTTTCCCCAGGTACATATAAAAAACACCGACAGCAAGAATACCTAGGGTCCCAATTCTCAAAGCTATTTGCGCACCTAAGTTCAGCTTAGGTACACAAATAGTTCGATTTACAAGTGTAAATCCACTGTAGGGAATCGTGAAACCTGCATTAATACTTGTAAATAGACGTCCTCACACATACATTTATGCAGGAGTAAATGGTCTCCTGTACTCACCTGTATTTTTGTCCCTAAGTGTAGGAAAGTAGGATCTGTTTCTCATGGTTACCCCCACTTTTTGCTTGATGCTACACTGTTTTTGACTAGTCTGACTGGGATCCTGCTAATCAGGAACCCAGTCTATCTGCTTTCTCCCAAAAATGTTATGTCATGTAGTTAGGTACACTCCAAATTGGATACTGGGGTACCCTTATCAGTCCCTGGTATATGGTACACATGTACCCAGGGCATAGGTACCCCAGAGGCCTCCCATGGGCTGTAGCATGTATTATGCCACCCCTGAGAGACCATGCAAAATGGAACTACATGCCTGCCATTGCAGCCTGTGTAGGATGGTGCATGCACCACTTACTTTAGATATAGGTTTACTATATCTATAGGTCACTACACTTAAAACCTATAAGTCACCCCCATAGCAGGCCTTGACAATCCTGAAGGCAGGGTGCTGGGTTTTACGTGAGAGGGTACCCATGCATGAGCAGGGCACCCCTGCAGCCTTCGGAGACCATTCTCCTGGGTTGTCGGTGACGCAGCCAGACATATAGGTAGAGGTGCATTATATGCTCACGTAAAATGCTATCTTGAAAACGGCTGCAACAAACCATGTCGTGTTTGGTATCAAACACCTTGGAATCATACCTCCACACATGTGGGAGGTATGATTCCACCCTTCAGAAGCAAGCTTCGTGGGGTTCCTGGTCTTCCCGGTACCAGCCTTCTCTACCCCGATAGCACAAAATGGTTGCTGCCGACAAGAGACACATTTCTGCCCTCCTGCTGCTGAGCCAAGCTCAAGCAGAGGAAGGCAGCACAATAGGCATCCTGTCACAGGGAGGTGTGACCACCTCCCAGACAGGATTTAGTGTATTGGAGCTGGGTGGGTGCACTTCCAGAGTGCCTGAAAGTCTGCATGAGGGGCACATTTGGAGTCCTTGTGCATAGTCCAGTTCAAACCAGTCCTGGGAGCCTTTGGCTCCTGCTCTGGCTTGAAACTGAACAATGGACATGGGAGTATCCTCCACACTGTCCTGACCCTCCCCTGAGAGGGTCCCCTGAATCTGTCCAACCCTCTCCTGTGGGTACAAAAGGGCTCGCCTGGCTGTAGGACCCTAGATTCGACGTGGACAAGATTCTGATCAAGAAACCACTGACCTTCGACCGCCTGGACACTCTGGACTTTGATGGACCTCGACTGGGCCCGACTTCGTCTCCCTCTCTGTCCAAAGCATCGTCTGTGCCCGTGCACCATACAGGCTTCCTGCAGGACCTGTGGAGCATCAAGGACAACTGAAGTATCTCCCTTGGAGTGAAGAAGTCACTCGCCAGCATTTGCAGGCACCGTAACAAACTGACTGGTCTGCTGATCCTGAGCTCCTGCGGACTCCGAAGGCTCCAGCAACACAGAAGGTGGGTTCCTATGTTCGTTGAGGTTGAGCTGCCCTCTCATTGAGTTTGAAGCCAGTATCCATTGTGGGGATTGCATAACCTGAACCCCTATGCACGGCGTACTTTTGCAAGTGCATATGCTTATTGGTGTTCCCCAGCTTTGTGCACTGGGTTATCGATAGCCCCAACTTCTATGCACATTTTGTACAAAGGACTTTGTCCTCCTTGCACTCTGTGTACTGCAAACTGTGACTTTGTGAAACTGCTAGAGGTCCCCTTGCAACTCCTGTGCCTTCGGCTGTGGGTCCACTTGAGGGACAATACTGGTTTTCTTGAGCTCCACTGGTTGCTCCAGGCTTGCCCTGACTCTCCTTGCTGTGGTGAGTCCCCAGATCCTTGCTGGGCCAGACCGTAACCTTCTGTGACCTTCTTCGTGGGTTGCCGCTGCCAAGGCTTGTTGGTGCCCCCGCCGGACACCGACCCCTCAGCACTCGACATCCTTTGTGGGACAGCTCGTATCCAGCTCCTGGTTGTCCTCAATGTCTCCTGGTCCCTGCAGCTGTAGAGTCAAGGTCTCCTTCTTCACACCAGAAGCACCCGACATCAGTGGGCATTCATCTACAGAGCCCCTGGTCACTCCTGAGTGACCCAGACTCTGTCCCCTCTGCTTTCAGGTTCCTTCCATCAAGAACCCACCTGTGGGTTCGACGGACACTCTTCTTCTTTCCAGCAGTGGTATGTCTTTGAAGACTCCCATTGAGAATGACGGCGATGTCCGACGCCACTTCAGCCCTATGCACCCGGCTTCCCTGGGATAGGTAACTCTGGTACTTCGGTATCCACGGGTGGGGTGGCTCTCCAACCTTCTATGTTCCAAAGGCTTTCCTCGTAATCCACTGAGAAGGGTCCTTAAACTTTAAAACTACAACCGCGACTCTCCCATTGAATTGTATGTAGCACGCGATCGTGTTCTTACACTGCACCCGTCCTCCGTGGGGTCCCTACTTACTCACCTTGGGTGGTTCCTTGGGGTCCCAGCGATTCTACATCCTCTAGACACTGTCTTGACTCGAGCCGTGGCTCTTATACCACTATTTTAGAATATGGTTTGGTCTCCCCCTGGAGCCCACTGTGTATTAGTGCTACTTACGATTGTTTCTGTGCTACAGTATTGTGTGCTTTGTGTTTATCTGCGTGTAGCAGATACTCTGAGGTATTTAACGTGTGTTATAATAATAAACATATATTCTTATAACTAGTGTGTGGTTCTGCTTTCATTTAACCAATACAATAATATTGCATTCTGGTAAAACAAACTGCTTAACATTCCTTTAAGACTAAGCCTGAAGGCTGCTCTCCACAGCTACCACTTGGATAGCTTTCTAAGGTTATCTTTGTAAATTGCCATAAGGGTTGTTTGGACTGGTGCAAGGTGCCCACTTTAATTAGTGGACAGCATATACCAGGCCAACTTCTCACATTGGTGTGCAGCGGTTGGGATTCAAGCCTGCATTGTTTTACCAGATAAATCTTTGTATTGATTAACTGAAAACCACTAAGTACTATGTACATATAATACTAGCTTAGAATAAGTAAGTCCTACTGAACTTAGGGTTGGGTAAGTTAAGGGTCTAGCACACCCTTTCACCAACCTCAGAGAGTTTAGTTCCCACTAGGTTAGGTAGGTGCAACACTTCACAACACTTAGTATGTCTTCTAAAGGAGATGCCAGTGGCTCTCTGCCCTCTAGATACAGTGAGCTTTCATTCCAAGAATTGAAAGCCCTGTGTGCCTCTAGAAAGCTGAAGACAGGGAGAAATGCAAACACCCAACGCCTCATAGAGGCCTTACTGCTTGATGACCTTAGGAAGATCCCTGGATCAGATGAACAGGAGAAAGTGGGTGGGGCAGGGAATGAGGACAGGTCAGGAGGTGACACCTTTTATGACCTAGACTCAAACAAAATGGTTCCCACCTGGACAACTCAGATCTTCAGGGAGATGTTGAAGAAGAAGGCCAAGATGGCCTTCTCTTCACCCCTCCTGGAGGAGTGCAGAGTTTACCAAGGAGATCTAGATCTCCCTCTGCAGAGTCACATCACTCAGGATAGTCTGTAGGGACCTCTGTATCTAGCAAGAGGGACCACTCTTTTGATAGGGAATACCAATTTCTTGAACTTGAGAAAGCCAGGCTTAGGCTCAGGCAAGAGCAATTGGCCCTGGATAAAGAGTCCCTAGAAGTCCAGAGAGCTAGAAAAAAGTTGGGACTAGAGTCCCATGGTGGCAGCAACAGTGTCCCTAGAGTTAAAGAACATTCTTTTGACAATAGGAACCTGAGCAAGATTGTCCCTCCCTATCATGTTGGGGATGACATCCATAAATGGATAACTGCTTTAGAGAGGGCCTGTAAAGTTCAGAGGGTCCCTCAAGAGCAGTGGGCAGCTATCTTGTGGCTCTCCTTTGCTGACAAAGGTAGAGATAAGCTCCTCACTGTTAGAGAAGAGGATGCTGACAATTATTCAATTCTGAAGAGTGCTCTCATTGACGGATTTGGCTTAACCACTGAACAGTACAGGATTAAGTTCAGAGACACCCATAAGGCACAGAATCAGGACTGGGTAGACTTGATGGATAGTGCCATTAAGGCTCTGGAAGGATGGTTGCTTGGCAGCAAAGTGAATGATTTCAAGGGATTATACAATTTGATTATGAGGGAGCAGATCCTTAATAATTGCCAAAATCAGTTGTTGCATCAATACCTGGTTGACTCTGATCTGCCTTCTCCCCAAGAATTGGGAAAGAAGGCAGATAGGTGGGTCAGAACCAGGGTGAAGCAGAGAAACCAGAATCATGGTGGTGACCAAAAGAAGCCAGATGCTAAAACCTCAGATAAAGGTGGGGACAAGGGTAAAGATGACAAGTCTTCATCAGGGCCCCAAAAACCTGCATCTGGGGGGGAGTCACAATCCAACAAAGGAAAAGGCATAAAGAAACCTTGGTGTTACTTATGTAAAGAAAAGACCCATTGGACAAAAGATGCCAATTGTCCAAAGGCCATGGATTCGGCTCCAACCACCACTGCCCCTAAGGCAACTGCTTCCCCTAGTACAGTTTCAAGTGGTGGAACAGGGAACAAGGGAATAGTAGGGTTGACCTTGGGCTCTGAGATGGGTTCTGGCTTAGTCAGAACTCCAGCTCAGGCTGTACTTTTGCCGTACATGGTGGCATGGATATTGACACCCTATTTGTCAGTCCCAGTAACTTGGGCAAATGCAGACAGCAGCCTTTGATTAATGGTAAGGAGGCCATGGCATACAGGGACACAGGTGCAAGTGTCACTATGGTGACAAAAGATCTTGTGGACACTGAACAGATCATACTTGGTGAGATATACCAAGTGACCAATGCTAACAATGTCAGGACTGATCATTCCTTGGCAGTTGTTAATTTCAGCTGGGGAGGGGTAACTGGCCCAAAGAAAGTTGTGGTTAGCTCAGACCTACCAGTGGAATGCTTATTGGGCAATGATTTGGAGACTTCAGCTTGGGCTGAAGTGGAATTAAGGACTCATGCAGCAATGCTGGGCATATCTGCAGATGTGTTTGCAGTGACCAGGTCACAGGCCAAACTGACTTCTACTGAACAGGCCCTGGATTCTGAAAAAATGGACCAGGTGCCTTTCAAGAAGAGGAGCAGGAGGGGTAAGGCTGTGTCTTCCCCCCCAGGCTCAGGGAGAGGATCAATCTCTTGAGGGAGATGATCTCAGGCCCTGTGAAGGAACTGTTCCAGATGAACTGGAACCTGATCAGGTTGAGTTCTTGGGGACAGGAGGCCCTTCCAGGGCAGAACTGAGTCAGGAGCAGCAAACCCGTCCCTCTCTTGAACCCCTCAGACAGCAAGCTGCTGCTGAGGCTGCTGGGAGTGTCAGTGGATCCCACAGGATCTATTGGGACGAGGGACTCCTTTACTCAGAGGGTAGAGACCCCAAGCCTGGTGCCACCAGGAGGTTGGTCATACCCCTGAAGTTTAGGGGCTTCCTACTCACTTTGGCAAATGACATTCCCTTAGCAGGACATCTAGGCCAAAGTAAGACTTGGGACAGGCGTGTCCCTCACTTTCACTGGCCTCATATGTCAGAGGACACCAAGGTGTTTTGTCGCTCATGTACCACCTGTCAAGCCAGTGGTAAGTCAGGTGGTACCACAAAGGCCCCCCTCATACCACTACCTGTGGTGGGGGTTCCCTTTGAGAGGGTTGGGATTGACATAATTGGTCCCATGTACCCTCCAACTGCATCTGGGCACAGTTATATTCTAGTGGTGGTGGACCATGCCACTAGGTATCCAGAGGCTATACCCCTTAGAACCACCACTGCTCCTGTGGTGGCCAGGGCCCTCCTGGGAATTTTTTCCAGAGTTGTGTTTCCCTATGGAGGTCTTAACTGACAGAGGTACAAACTTCATGTCCAGTTATATCACTGCAATGTGGAAGGAGTTTGGAGTGAATTACAAATTCACCACACCCTATCACTCACAATGCAATGGGTTGGTTGAAAGGTTCAACAAAACCCTAAAGGGCATGATCATGGGCCTCCCAGAAAAGCTTAGGCGAAAATGGGATGTACTGTTGCCCTGCCTTCTCTTTGCCTACAGAGAGGTCCCAAAAAAGGGGGTTGGCTACAGCCCTTTTGAACTTTTGTTTGGGCATCCAGTTAGGGGTCCCTTGTGTTTGGTGAAGGAGGAATGGGAGTTACCTCTCAAACCTCCCAAGCAAGACATAGTGGACTATGTACTTGGTCTCCACACCAGGATGGCTGAGTACATGAAGAAGGCCAGCAAAAACCTTGAGACAAGTCAAGAATTGTAAATAGCTTGGCATGACCAAAAGGCTGTACTGACTGTTTATCAGCCAGGACAGAAAGTAGGGGTGTTGGAGCCTGTGGCCCCAGCAGCTCTCCAAGACAAGTGGAGTGGACCCCATACTATTCTTGAGCAGAAGGGAGAGGTCACCTACTTGGTGGACCTTGGAACTCCCAGGAGCCCCTATAGGGTGCTCCATGTAAACAGACTCAAACCCTATGTGGACAGGGCAGACATGGGCTTGCTCATGGCTACTGATGAGGGACAGGGGGAAGAGAGTGATCCACTCCCTGACCTCCTCTCACAGAACCCTGATGATGGCTCAGTTGATGGTGTAGCCTTGGCAGGCAGCCTCACTGAGCAGCAGCAGATTGATCGTAGGAAGGTCCTCAATTAATACAGGCACATGTTTTCTTTGACTCCTAGTCAGACCACTTGGTGTACCCATGAAGTGGACACAGGTGAGAGTCTACCTGTTAAAAATAAGATTTACAGGCAGCCTGACCATGTCAGAGATTGCATCAGGACTGAGGTCCAAAAGATGCTGGAATTGGGAGTGATTGAACCCTCAGATAGCCTTTAGGCTAGTCCAGTGGTCCTGGTACCCAAACCGCATACCCAGGGTGGTAAAAGAGAAATGAGGTTTTGTGTGGACTACAGGGGGCTCAATGCAGTCACTAGGGCTGATGCTCACCCTATTCCTAGGGCAGATGAACTCATTGACACTTTGGCCTCAGCCAAGTTCTTGAGCACATTTGACCTTACTGCTGGATATTGGCAAATTAGACTAGCTGAGGATGCCAAACCAAAAACAGCATTTTAAACCCCTAGTGGACATTATCAATTTATTGTGATGCCCTTTGGTTTGAAGAATGCACCTGCCACATTCCAAAGGTTGGTGGAAGCCTATAGTGCAGCCGATCTTGATGATATAGCTGTCTTTAGTTCCACCTGGGAGGATCACCTGGTCCACCTGAAGAATGTTTTGGAGGCTCTGCAGAAAGCAGGTCTCACTATCAAGGCCACCAAGTGCCTGGGCCACCTTGTGGGTGGAGGCCAGGTTCAGCCATTGCAGAGCAAAATCCAGACCATCATGAACTGGGTTGCTCCCACTACCCAGACTCAGGTCAGAGCTTTCTTGGGCCTGACTGGGTACTACAGAAGATTTATAAAAGGATATGGGTCTATAGTGACTCCCTTGAATGATCTTCCATCAAAAAGAATGCCCAAGAAAGTTCAGTGGACAGTTAGCTGTCAGAAGGCATTTGATAATCTCAAGCAGGCCATGTGCACTGCTCCCACTCTGCAAAGTCCTGACTATTCCAAACAATTCATTGTCCAAACAGATGCATCTGAGTTGGGGGTAGGGGCTTTGTTGTCACAACTTAATGCAGAGGGTCAGGATCAACCAGTAGCTTTTATTAGCAGAAGGTTGACCCCCAGAGAGAAACGTTGGTCAGCCATTGAGAGGGAAGCCTTTGCTGTGGTTTGGGCTCTGAAGAAGCTGCGGCCATACTTGTTTGGCACTCACTTCATTGTTCAGACAGACCATAAGCCCATCTTATGGCTAAAACAGGTGAAGGGTGAAAACTCCAAACTTTTGAGGTGGTCCATTTCCCTACAGAGGATGGACAATACAGTGGAACATAGACCTGGGAGTAACCATGCCAATGCAGATGGACTCTCCAGATATTTCCACTTAGAAAATGAAGACTCAACTGGGCAAGGTTAGTCTCATCTCCTTACGTTGGGGGGGGGGGGTGTAGGAAAGTAGGACCTGCTTCTCATGGTTACCCCCACTTTTTGCTTGATGTTACACTGTTTTTGACTAGTCTGACTGGGATCCTGCTAATCAGGACCCCAGTCTATCTGCTTTCTCCCTAAAATGTTAAGTCATGTAGTTAGGTACACTCCAGATTGGATACTGGGGTACCCATATCGGACCCTAGTATATGGTACACATGTACCCAGGGCATAGGTACCCCAGAGGCCTCCCATGGGCTGAAGCATGTATTATGCCACCCCTGAGAGACCATGCAAAATGGAACTGATCCAGCGCGATATTAGCAAACTGCATTCATACACCATATACTCACTTGGGCCCACACATTCATACTATGCTAATACTTACGCTGGGTGTCAGATATACTCTTATATAAAAAATCCCTGCTACCAATTACCTTCTGATTGAAGAGTAATAACTTACCAATGGATCCTTTGCCAATTGGGAAATTTAAAATGAGTGACATTCACTATAATACATAATCCTGAAATAACCACTGAGTAGGAAGTTTTAAAATGTTTATCTAAAATTTAGCAGAGTAAAATACAGAAAAAGACACGGTATTTGATCAGAATACCCATGTGAAAGCATAGAATGATTATTGCTAATAAATGACGGTGTTTAAGGAAAAGAGGAGATAGGAACAGCAGCGCAACTAAAGGTTGCATATATTTACCTAAGTGCGAGAACCAAACCCTTAGCCAAGGATTTTGAAAGAATAAGACCCTGGAAGGATGAAGAACAAGGACCTTCTTCAGAATCAGGATCGGACTGGTGACCTCTCTATAACGACGCCTGCGCCGTTCCCCTCTCTGGCACTCGACTTCTCCTCGATTCTCCCCTCTAATGGACTCCGTCAGCTTCCTCTTCGGGACTTCTTCTGGATAGGGATTCAGTCAGCAACCGATCAGCTGGGCAGCCTGGAGCTCTTCTATATGTTCTCTCTTCTCTGGAATCTAGCTCTCTCGTGCTCGTGCCTGGCTTGTTCCCCGTTCTCCTACTAATTAACTAATGCTATATTCTATTATACCCTTCTACGCCCATGTACCTCCCTAAATGTTGCTAAAATATGGGACCACTACTTCTGATTGGACAGGGACTGGAGGTGGATTCTCGCACTATGACAAATTTGGCTTAAATTGTGTAGTCTATTGTATTTGCGTTCCCACCCTTCAAATTAACACATTCGCTTTATTTCCCACCCGTCTCATGACAAATGTACACCAATTTTCATAGACAAAGTATCTATGCACTACAGGAAATGCAGCAGTTATAACATCTTTGGCCATCAGGTCACGGCCTTGTGAGACGTCCAAGTTGACTTCATTTTGGCAGTCATTCAGGACACATGCGCAGAACCTTCTGCTTCTCGAGTTTCAAGTCACCAACCCAGGCCCAAGATTACGAATTACTAAAAGTGCAAGAAGAAAATATTAAAATCAAAAATAAAACGTTTCACTGTATACCCACTTATCTTATTTCTAATCCCATTTAATTATAAATCCTATCCCGCATTAATTGCGTTAAGAAACAACAATTTAATAATGACACAAAAGCAAGCTTAAGCATGTGAGAACATTGAACAGCCATTTTAATGCACACTGCGCAGAAGCAGAAATTCCCACCAAGCAAAGAAAGACGTCACACCATGTGATCAGGTTGTGACATGCGCAGATAAAATCCCGCGCTTAAGCGGCCATTTTAGACTAGAAACAAGCGTTATTCGTTAGTAAAACACATAGGCAAGCGTCCTTTCTATTTGTATAATGTGTGCAAGGATTAATACACACAATACAAGTTTTAATATTAATACTATGAGTGAGATTGCATACGAGCAAGTTTCATTTGCGAAACCTTGCTCCATCAGAACTACAGGCCTGCCATTGCAGCCTGTGTAAGATAGTGCATGCACCACTTACTTTAGATATAGGTTTACTATATCTATAGGTCACTACACTTAAAACCTATAAGTCACCCCCATAGCAGGCCTTGACAATCCTGAAGGCAGGGTGCTGGGTTTTACGTGAGAGGGTACCCATGCATGAGCAGGGCACCCCTGCAGCCTTCGGAGACCATTCTCCTGGGTTGTCGGTGACGCAGCCAGACATATAGGTAGAGGTGCATTATATGCTCGCGTAAAATGCTATCTCGAAAACGGCTGCAACAAACCATGTCGTGTTTGGTATCAAACACCTTGGAATCATACCTCCACACTGGTAACCGGTGTGGGAGGTATAATTCCACCCTTCAGAAGCAAGCTTTGTGGGGTCCCTGGTCTTCCCGGTACCAGCCTTCTCTACCCGGACAGCACAAAATGGTTGCTGCTGACCAGAGACACATTTCTGCCCTCCTGCTGCTGAGCCAAGCTCAAGCAGAGGAAGGCAGCACAATAGGCATCCTGTCACAGGGAGGTGTGACCACCTCCCAGATAGGATTTAGTGTATTGGAGCTGGGTGGGTGCACTTCCAAAGTGCCTGAAAGTCTGCATGAGGGGCACATTTGGTGTCCCTGTGGATAGACCAGTTCAAACCAGTCCTGGGAGCCGTTTCCCCCTGCTCTGGCACGAAACTGTACAAAGGGCATGGGAGTATCCTCCCCATTGTCCGGACTATCCCCTGGGAGGGTCCCCTGAATCTGTCCAACCCTCTCCCGTGGGTACAAAAGGGCTTACCTGGCTGTAGGACCTTAGATTTAACGTGGACAAGATTCTGATCAAGAAACCACTGACCTTCGACCGTCTGGACACTCTGGACTTCACTAGACCTCGACTGGGCCCGACTTTGTCTCCCTCTCCGTCCAAAGCATCGTCTGTGCCCGTGCACCATACAGGCTCCATGCAGGACCTGTGGAGCATCAAGGACAACTGAAGTATCTCCCTTGGGGTGAAGGAGTCACTCCCCTGCATTTGCAGGCACCGTAACACAACTGATCAATCTGCTGATCCTGAGCTCCTGTGGACTCTGAAGGCTCCAGCAATACAGGAGGTGGGGTCCTACATTCCTTGAGGTTGAGCTGCCCTCTCATTGGGTTTAAGGCCAGTATCCCTTGTGGGGACCGCATAACCCGAACCCCTGTGCACGGCGTACTTTTGCAAGTGCACATGCTTGTTGGTGTTCCCCAACTTTGTGCACTGGGCTATCGATAGCCCCAACCTCTGCGCACATTTAGTACAAAGGACTTCAGCCTCCTCGCACTCTGTGTCCTGCAAGCTGTGACTTTGTGAAACTGCTAGATGTCCCCTCGCGACTCCTGTGCCTTCGGCCTGTGGGTCCTCCTAAGGGACAACACTGCTTTTCTTGGGCTCCCCTGGTTGCTCCAGGCTTGCCCTGACTCCCCTTGCTGTGGTGAGTCCCCTGGTCCTTGCTGGGCCAGACCGTAACCTTCTGTGACCTTCTTCGTGAGTTGCCGCTGCCAAGGCTTGTTGGTGCCCCCGCCGGACACCGACACCTCAGCACTCAACATCCTTCGTGGGACTGCTCAAGGTCTCCTTCTTCACACCTGAAGCACCCGACATCGGTGGGCATTCGTCTACCGAGCCCCTGGTCACTCCTGAGTGACCCAGGCTCTGTCCCCTCTGCTTTCAGGTTCCTTCCATCAAGAATCCACCTGTGGGTTCCACCGGACACTCTTCTTCTTTTCAGCAGTGTCATTTCTTTGAAGACTCCCAGTGAGAACGACGGCGGTTTCCGACGCCACTTCAGCCCTATGCACCTGGCTTCCCTGGGATAGGTAACTCTGGTACTTCTGTATCCACGGGTGGGGTGGCTCTCCAACCTTCTATGTTCCAAAGTGTTTCCTCGTACTCCACTAAGAAGGGTCCTTAAACTTTAAAACTGCAACTGCGACTCTCCCATTGAATTGTACGTAGCATGCGGTCGTGTTCTCACACTGCACCCGTCCTCTGTGAGGTCCCTACTTACTCACCTTGGGTGATTCCTTGGGGTCCCAGCGATTCTACATTCTCTAGACACTGTCTTGACTCGAGTCGTGGTTCTAATACCACTATTTTAGTATATGGTTTGGTCTCCCCAGGAGCCCACTGTGTATTAGTGCTACTTACGATTGTTTCTGTGCTACAGTATTGTGTGCTTTGTGTTTATCTGCGTGTAGCAGATACTCTGAGGTATTTAAGGTGTGTTATAATAATACACATATATTCTTATAACTACTGTGTGGTTTTCCTTTCATTTAACCAATACAATAAGATTGCATTCTGGTAAAACAAGCTGCTTAACATTCCTTCAAGACTAAGCCTGAAGGCTGCTCTCCACAGCTACCACTTGGATAGCTTTCTAAGGTTATCTTTGACTTCTTAAATCACCATAAGGATTGTTTGGACTGGTGCAAGGTGCACACTTTAATTAGTGCAAAAACAACAATTGATGGACAGAATGCAGAACAATGTCATACATTCACCCCAGTACAGAGATCTGGGCCTAAATCCATCGTTTGTTTGCTCACCATGCCATTCCAGTTTGGACCCAGCCATATGCAAATCAGTCTTGACCCTGCGCCCAATGGGAACAGTCCAGCCCGAACTGCCGGGCCAGGTCCTCCCTGGACTGGAAACAAGCATCCTAGGACCGGTTTCGGGCTTTCAGCCCTCAGCCAGAATAGCTTGATTCCAGTGGCATGGAGAGCACGGGACCCACGTCTGGGCATACCCGTCCCACTCGGGGTGACAAATGCAAAAACAACAATTGATGGACAGAATGCAGAACAATGTCATACATTCACCCCAGTACAGAGATCTGGGCCTAAATCCATCGTTTTTGCTCACCATGCCATTCCAGTTTGGACCCAGCCATATGCAAATCAGTCTTGACCCTGCGCCCAATGGGAACAGTCCAGCCCGAACTGCCAGGCCAGGTCCTCCCTGGACTGGAAACAAGCATCCTAGGACCGGTTTCAGGCTTTCAGCCCTCATCAGCCAGAATAGCTTGATTCCAGTGGCATGGAGAGCACGGGACCCACGTCTGGGCATACCCGTCCCACTCGGGGTGACAAATGCAAAAACAACAATTGTGTGTCTTTTGCTTTCTCGCCCTAAGTGCGCCAGGTATGCCCAGACGTGGGATCTGGGCTCACTGTGCCACTGGAATCAAGCTATCCTGGCTGATGAGGGGTGAAACCCCGAAACCGGTCCTAGGATGCTTGTTTCCGGTCCAGGGAGGACCTGCCTTGGCAGTTCAGGCTGACTGTTCCCATGAGGCACAGGGTCAAGACTGATTTGCATATGGCCAGGTCTAAACTGGGGTGGCATGGTGAGCAAAAGAATGATGGATTTAACCCAGATCTCTTGACTGGGGGTGAATGTTTTGATTTGTTCTGCATTCCGTCCATCAATTGTGTGTCTTTTGCTTTCTCGCCCTAAGTGCGCCAGGTATGCCCAGACGTGGGTCCTGGGCTCACTGTGCCACTGGAATCAAGCTATCCTGGCTGATGAGGGGTGAAACCCCGAAACCGGTCCTAAGATGCTTGTTTCCGGTCCATGGAGGACCTGGCTTGGCAGTTCAGGCTGGACTGTTCCCATGAGGCACAGGGTCAAGACTGATTTGCATATGGCCAGGTCTAAACTGGGGTGGCATGGTGAGCAAAAGAATGATGGATTTAACCCAGATCTCTTGACTGGGGGTGAATGTTTTGATTTGTTCTGCATTCCGTCCATCAATTGTGTGTCTTTTACTTTAATTAGTGGACAGCATATAGCAGGCCAACTTCTCCCACTAAGATAAACTCAGGTGCAGAAACACCTTTGTGTACCGGGACCATGGAGCTTTAGAAATCAAGATATTCATGAAGTCGGCCTTGGGGGCAGAACAACCCCCGCAGGTCATAGATTGGAAAACTGATCTAGATTGGTGTTGTGTGATAGTGGTATTGCAAAGCCGGGGTTGCCCGCAAAAATGGGACAAGATATGGGGACAATGGGTGGCACACATGGGGATGTAGGGCGTAGAGGCCAGGAAGTGGGTGGATGGGTTGGGGGTAGCCAGGTCCACTTAGACTAGAATAGGGCCATAGTAGATGGCAATAATATGATGATTGTATATCCATACTTGTGTTCTGGGTAAGAATGTTGAGGTGGGATCTCCTGTATTTCATGACTTACAATGTGAAGATGAACTCGCCTTTTAGATGTTGGGAACATGTTTAATAAAAAGAATTTTGAAAAAAGATATTCATGAAGTCAACCCAGTGCCACATTGGCATCCAGTGCAGATCAGATGATGGTGAAACGCGTTAGCCACGACCGACATTTGACCCTTGGAGATGATGTTCTGCTCTATGGGAAAACTCTTTAGTAGCACGAGCAGGAGCTCTGCATCCCTATTTCTCCTATAGCTAGTACCGCTTCGCAGCACTGCCTGGAGGAGGCTGTGACCTGTGCAAGATTTACTCTCATGCATCCCTAGCATTGAACTAGCAGCTCTAGCCAGGTGTCAGGTTCCAAGAGCTACAACCTGCTGAGAAACCATGATGTTCCTAAGTCCTTGTGCCGGTGTCAGTTTAGTGATGTACCCCTTGGAGGAACCTGGGAAAAAACTGGGAAAAGGGTAGAAGAAAGCCAGGACTAGATTCCCCCTCTAGGTGGATTCTTCTCAAATGGTGATGCCACCTGGGGACCTTTGGAGATGTTGAGGAATTAGAACCAGCTACAGTTAAAGAGGAGGCAGGAGTTAGGAGTCTGAAATATAATGAAGCTTGTAAGTCAACACTAATAGCCAGACGGAGAGTAAATAGGTTACCCGTCATAATGTGGGATTGTGCTATTTTTTTGGGGGGCGGGGGGCATTTTAGATAGCGCAAACTCGACCCGCAGGTATCAGAGTGCTCTACATGAGCACCAGTTGGGTTAAAGACACACACATTCATTTTGTTAGGCACGGGGAGATTAAGTGATTTGCCCAGAATCACAGGATATTGAGCGTCCCTGCCGAGAGTCTAACCTGGTTCCCCAGCTTTGAGGGCAACAGCCCTAGCCCTCAGGCCACATCTTCTCCCGAGCTTCCAGGATACCAGGTGAAAACCCAAGGTTACCAGATGAGGAGCAAAATGTAAAGCAGGGACATCCAGGGAGGAAAACAACAGAATATTTTTGCCCGATCAAGGAAGAAACTAAAGGGAAATCCTAACTGTGGGGCACAGGAAAGGAAGAAAATAACAAAGATGCAAGGACAGATAAAGGGTGCTAACTAAAGCGAAGCAGGGAACCACACCAACTATGCAACATGCTGCTAGGCATCTCCTCCATACTGAAAGGTGCCTAAATACTGAGCCTTCCAAGAATACCCTCAAAGTGAACACACTACTCAGGAGATGAGGATGTGCATAGAAACTGTGGGGCATATCTACAAGGAAAGGGTGGAGTACAGCAGCAAATTTTGCAGCGCCAGGCTGCATCATTTAAAATCACAGAGATGCACCATATTTACAACAATAAAGTGACCCCTGTGTTTTATTCTTGTGCTGATGCTAAAAATAGCTGCCTAGCGCCAACACAGACACCCTTGCGCCATAGTGCAAGGGTGTCTGTGTTGCAGAGAATGTTTGTTTATGTGCAGTAAGGTGTCCAGGGACAGGGAAGAATCTTGTCCGGGAGAGAGGAAGACATCAGCAGGATTGGTGAGCCTTGCCTGTCCTCAAGACTTGAGTGGTGAGTCTGAAGTTCCAGGAAGGATTCGCCTTGGGGTTCCCAGGTTAGAGTTTTACAGTGGAGTGGTGGTATCAGTTCAAAGGATGCAAACGTTCATGTGCTTTGTAAAGCAAAACTTTCTGTTGGGTTGTAGTGGGAGAGATTCTGGGACAGAGGTGCGTCATGCTATTGACTGCCTTGGAGACAGGTCTGCATTGCACCAGCCCTCATGCTGCATCTGTTTGTGTATTTATTTCATACTTTTATATAGCGCTGTGAGTTACCTTTCAGTTACTTATGAGAGTTAGAAGAGCTGGCAGTGCAATCCAATCAGAAGGGCAGGCTCTGTATCCAATATGCATCTATCTTGGCTCCTGGTCTGTCTGGAGTATTTTTTTTAGAAAGCATATCTCAAATGAGTCAGGGCCTAATTACGAGTTTGGCGGTGCAGGAGTGGGGTGGAACTCCACCGCCCCGCTCCCACACTTCTAAACTCGACCGCTGTCCGCCTACCAGATTGTGAGTTTTCTCGTTGTCTTTTGGGTGGTCCTTTGGCGTTCCCACGGCAATGCCTTTGAAAAAAGGCACCACGATGGGAACGCCAAAGCCCTTTCCTGCCCTGCATGGACTGTTAAGTCCATGCCATGCAGGAAAGGGGGTGCATGCACACAGGGGGGCACACCATGTGCCCCCCTGCATGAACCCAAGGGCCCAGAGGCAACAAGGGGGCCCTACTCGGCCAGAATTTCATGATGTGAACACCGCCATGAAATCCTGGTGGTGAGGAAAACTTGTAATATGCTTGGCTATGCTGCAGTGGCACCGCCAGCATATTGCGCGCCTCTGATTGCCGTTGTTGTAATAGGGTGGTTGGACAACTGGGTTCGGCGGTCCAATGGACTGCCAAACTTGTGATTGGGCCCTCAATACTCATAACTTTCCTGAATGGAAGGTGGGTCGGTTCGGATACAAGAAGGGAGTCAGAGGGTTCAGCACTTCGGGCTTTGTACACCTATGGAGTCATCATCTTGAAGGATGGCTGATGGTTCAGGTGGATGAACTATCAAAGGAGGTTTCCGGCTGGGTGGTTGGTTGGAGCAAGTTTCTGCAGATATTTTGGGTCTTTGGCCAATTAGGTCTTAGGGATGGTGCAGAGAACCCTGAATTTGATCCTGTCTTCTACTTGAAGCCAATGAGAACTTTCAGGACGTCTTAATGTGGGCACATTTGCATACATTTGGGCACGTGCTAGATGCGTTTGTAGTTTGGCGATACATTTCTTGGAGTGACCATTGTAGAGGAGATTGCAGTTGACCATGTGTGCCTTGACTGTAAAACATGTGTAATGTCAGGTTTGATATGATTTTTATGCCATGTGTATAGTCCCATAGTACTTTTGAAATCTTGGTGCACTTTCGAGACTGGATTATTGCAATTCTCTGTACTTGGGCGCCAACAAAGCAGGGATCCATCGCCTACAGAGGGCACAAAAAGCTGCAGCTCGGACGCTCTTTGCCCTTACCAAATCCTGCACAGTTTCCAAACTTCTACGAAAGCTCCACTGGCTTCCGGTGGAGAAGAGAATCCACTTCAAGGTACTGTGCATCTCCCACAGAATGTTGCACACCCAAGCTCCCACCATTTTAGCCAATCTTCTTACTCCTTACATTCCTAAGTGCATGCTGCGTTCCACAGACCAACACTTAGCATGTGTCCCCCGTGCCAAAAGAGCACGGGCCGGCGGCCAATCATTCCGTGCCCTTGCCCCTGCACTCTGGAATGCCCTCCCTGGTACCATCAGAAGCATCCAAAACCATGGGGCCTTCCGGAAGGCAATAAGGACCTGTCTCTTTCCAAGATAAGCCCTCGACCTTAGTCCTGACACCTCTTCTCTTTTCTCTGTTGGTCATTTTGGAATCAGCACTGGGATACCCCGTTGCTGGGGCAGCCATTACAAATCACGTAACATAACATAACATTTATCATTCTGGAATATTCATTCACAGTCAAAATGCTAAGTGGACATTGCATTTGGTTGTATTTTGTGATGTTTCGAGGTGAGACAAACATTTATAATGATTAATATTGGATACTGGCCTACTAGATTCTGTTATGCATGAAGTATTTGTGTATTAATGCGTGTGCTGAATGACTTTGCTGTTTGTTTTGTTCTCTGTAGTGAGCAAAAGACACAAGGATTTCCCAAGTACACCTCATTTGTAAGTGACATATCTGTTTGACATGGCTGATCCAATATGACATAATGAGTTTGTTGTTGAAGAGAACCTCCAGACGTTTTATTGTTGGCGGAAGAGTCATGCTTTCCACCACAGGAATGTTCTGAAACTTCATGTTACACCTCAAGTTGTTTTCAAAATTTACTCCTATATCTCAGCTTTTTTAGGTTGCACCCATCTTTGGTGCAACTGCCCTGGATTTGTTCAAGATATCTGAAATTGGTGACATTGAGAGATTGACTGGCCTGTGGGAGAAGAAGGAGAACTACCGCTTAATGGGTGCCAAGGAAAGGCCCGTCCAGCTGGGACAGGGTCACATTCATGGCATGATGTGGCATGACTGGACTGGCATGCCACTTTTCCCATATTTCTGATAAGCCAGAGAGCTCTTGGTGATACCTGTTCACATACGGAAGGACTAGTCCTTCCGAGACCCAGTCCATATGGACATTTACAAATAATAATTTATAATAAATTATTACTTAATTAACTTCCCGCCCTACACCCCTACATACCTAGCAACCCACAGCTAAAATATAAGGTAAAAGAAATCAGTATTTCATACTTTACATAATTAAAAATCAATGAAAGTATTATTGACAATAATAATTAGTTATTTAATTATCAGTTAATTAACTTCCCAACCTAGACCCGCACAAACCAAGCAGCCCACAACTAAAATATAAGTAAAATAAATAAGTATTCCATAGTTACTATTAAAAATTGAATAAAAACATCTAAATCTCTTAAAATTACATGCTGAGCTCAGGTAGTCTGGGTGTCAGAACTAGTGTCCCCATTTCATAAGTGTACATGTTATAATGTGGGCTTTTCATCTTCTGTGGGATATGGTGCGGAATGTTGTATGTGTCATTGGTGATGTACTGGGATTCTGGGTGGTGAGGTCATGGGGTTCTGTGGCAGTTGGGACTGTCATTGTGAAGGTGTATGGTTTGACAGGTACAGGTTTTTCATCTGTCATTAAATTTTTAAGAAGACCTACAAGTGTTGAGTTATGTTTACAGCACTATTTCTGGTGACGAGGATGAGATGCGCCACACACCTGACAGAGCTGTAAATGGAATCCGGCAGGGATCAGCCTGTGCCACCTCGGTGAGGCGGGTGCCTGAGAGCTTGGTCAGTTTTCATCACGGTGCATCTTCAAACGACAGTAAATGGGAGCTGTCTAGGACATTTCTGCGGTAGTACTGGTGGGGACTACGTGTCCCGAGTTCCTGTGGGCCTGAGGAGGTGGCCTTTCACGCCATTGCCATCACCTGCAGGGCATTAGTGCTATAAAGCGCTTCCGGGAGTCCCGCGACATGGGTGCTGTTAAGGACATTTCTGTGGCAGTACCGATGGGGACTACATGTCACAAGTTCCTGTGGGACCGAGGAGGCTGCCCTTCACGCCATTGCCATTGCCTGCACCAGCAGGGCATTAGCGCTATAAAGCGCTTCGGGGAGTCTCGCAGCATGGGAGCTGGTAAGGACATTTCTGTGGCAGTACTTGTGAGGACTACTTGTCCCGAGTTCCTGTGGGCCTGAGGAGGCAGCCCTTCATGCCTTTGCCATCGCCTGCACCTGAAGGGCATTAGCACTATAAAGCGCGTTGGGGAGTCCCGCAGAGGGGGAGGCGCGCAGGCCGTGCCTGGGCCGAGGACTGGCTCATCCTGCGTCTGTCAGCGCTAGGAAGAGGCAAGGCAGGGTCACCTCCCCTTGACCCTCCTAATAATTAAAAATGCTGTCTACTTTGCTTCAAACTGTGCATAACAAAGGTCTCCCCGCAACTTTTTATTTTTCTGTTGCACCCGTGTATTAAGCCCATTTGTTTGTCTGGGCTACTATGAGAAGCCGGGTCTGGTGGCTCAGTGGACTAATGCATCCACTGCAGGGGCCTGTGTTCGACCTCATGGTCACAGGTTCAAATCCCGGCGGGCCCACTCAGCCTTTCATCCATCTGAGGTCGATAAAATGAGTACCATTGAGTTGGGTAACGACAAACATCTGTTATTCAGCGCCAAGATACCCGTAGTGGTGAACGTGCGCTTTACAAATGCACATGTTATGTTATGTTAGAAGCGGAGTGGATCATTTACTGGGCCATGGTGTTCCATGGTTCCACCCTAGATGGGTATATCAAGAGATCAGTGGGGTTAGTTAATAAAGAAATTGACCTGGTGGAACGCCGATTATCTTTGACAACGTCCCACACCAGGTCTACTCCGTTCGAGCCCAGGTCTTTCATTAGCCCAGTACCAGGGCTCTCATTGGGAACCGAAGCACCCAGTCAGAATGTCGGTGTGTTTGTGGTCCCAACAGAGGAACCAGAGGAGGTCACTGTGCATCCAGCAAGCCCTGCATTGTGCCATGGAGCAGGGAGCAAAAGGAAAACGGCAGCCGTGAACCCTAAAGCTAAGAAACTGTGTCCTGCAAGTCAGGCTGGGGTAGGTGTACTGGTGGGCGGGCCCCTGGCTAAGACTCACAAAGGTTCCCAGGACTTGTGTGATAAGTTCATAGCACTGGTAAGGGCGAGTCTAGAGCCTATCTACCAGCGCTTGGGTGCGATTGAGTCTGCAATTAGGAGCTTGGAGGATGTAGTGATTGCAAAGCAGGTAATGCCTGAACCTCCCCAACGGACACTTGTTAATAAGGATATCTCCTCCAAGGGGGGGTGGCGTGCCAGCAGCTGCCCCATAGAGCACGCCCACTTGATACGAGTAACAACCTTCCTCCAATTGTGCAGGAAGAATGGGAAGTTGTCCACCTGGGCCAATCAGCTGGGCCAATGGTGGGTGCTGAGGAGGGGGGTGGAGGGGAGAGAGAGTCACCATGCTCAAGCAGTGTCCCAGTGCAGGGGCGTGTGCCTGTTACATTGAACGTGCCCCCAGATGCTTGTCCCTATGTTGCTATACTGTCCAATGTGCCTTGTTTAACAGATGGAGCAGAGGAAACTCTTGTACAACTAAAAAATAAAATGTTGCACTGGCTTTGTACCTATGCCGGGCTCTCTTATCCAGATGCACTTCATATGTTGATGGTAAGAAGAGGTTCACTTGGGTAGCACCCCTGCCTAAGTTACATAGGGGGGATTGTGTAGCTGTAAATTTCAGGGATCCGTCCATTGTTCATTGCTACTCACCCACTGTCCATACCAAAATCTGACAGGTTCTAGTGTTTTTCTCCTACCCCTGGGTTTTTTCTATAGCCATATGAAGGATAGAAGTGGGCCTGCATTGCAGTCTGTGGTAGAAGGCCACCAAAATTGGATGCTGGGATTAGGGTCTGTCCATTGGAAAAATTCTGTCCCATTAAAATCCCCCTCTCCTCTAACTGAGGTTGATTGACTCATCCCTAACCAGATGGTCCTATTAGCATTGGGACTGTGGGTCCAGATAGTGTAAGTGATAGTCCTAGTATAGATAGTACTGAGCCCCCAGACCATGACTATGGACACTATCTGGGTGCCATAGGAGCCATAGATTCCCCGACCAATCACAGATTAGTTATTTCATCATTGCCCCCTATTACAACAGAATGCCCCCAGGGGGGTGGTTTTGAGGCCCCACTGCACCATCTACCTTCTCCACTATTGCAGATGCTCCTGTAAAGCTGTAAGATTGCAGGCATTAGGGATAAATTAGGGGACCCCGACTGGGCCATCTTTTTGACAACCACGATATTTGCCTTTTACAGGAAACATGGGCACTAGAGCAAGTGAATAGGTGTGGCTATAAAAGTTACAATGTCCCAGCAATTAAATCTAGTGCTGGGCGCTCTTCTGGTGGCATATTAGTTTTGGTTAGGGCCAACCTATCCTATTCAATTATGCCCCTTTACCTGAATTCTCCTGACATCTAAGGATTGATCTTCTTGGGAAACAATTCACAACCCCTTATGATTGTCAATATTTATAATAGGAGCAGCAGTTATAGCCAGGAATCCAAAACGCTTCAAGTACTAGGGGAGTATGCAAGTAGTCACAATGTGCTTGTAGCAGGGGACTTTGTTATATCCTGATTATTTAGTATATGTTTCCCAGCTTAGCTGTCTCCCTGCTGCTCAGCCCGTGTGAGTGTTGACAGTGGAATGTTGTGTGACTGTGATGCTTGGAATGTTTGGGTGCCTGTATGGATGAGTGGTGACAGTTGGAAGATGGGCTGAGCAGCAGGCAGGCTGCTCCTGGTGGGGCTGGAGAATAAGGATCACCAGTCTAATGGACAATTGTACATAATTACTATCCTGCAACAAGAAGTCAATAAAGAAATCCTTAAAAGACAACTCGGCTACGACTGGTAAGTTACAACATATTTTTGGCGACGAGGATGGGATCTGGACTCAAGCGTACTTCTGGATTTAAAGGAATTGCCTATGGTTTGGACATGGATAAACTAAAGAAACCAAGAGAAACAAAGATTAAAGCATGAAGAATGGAGCTCCAGGCTTGCCAGCCCCACCAGTGTCCTTGTCGGCGGACAGCCGCAGCCTGGAAAAATGACTTTGATACAAGTGGGTAAGTGATGTCTGCCTCACTACTTCCACATCCTCATTCTACATCGTTATGGATATGGGACTACAAGTTATCGTACCTGGTGTTTGCTAGTTTTCTAGTCAATCCACTGTTGTTTTATTTCCTAATCAACTTATTGTGTGCGCTGGATGTGTGACTCCTGCACACTGCGACTACATGCCTACACGATGTCCAGCTCAGAATGACAGTGTTTTCAGTTGTGCATGGTCGCAATGCTTACGGCTGGGCTTTGCTGTATAAGCTTTACTGAAAGCTGTTTTGGACATTGGAGGAACAGCCGTTTTGCCAGCGACATTAGTAGAACTTTGCTGTTTGCGCTGCACACCGCGCTCGCAGCGCTCTGGTGGCAATTCAGTGGATTTGGTTGCAAATGCTTGGTACTTCGGGGCAAAAACAGCCATGTTAACGGCAAACTGTGTCGGTCTTTAGGCGTGTGGCTTCACTGGCAGTTCAACCGCTGCGCACCATTTTAAAAACAGAGGCACGAGTCAATTGATTGCACGCGCAATCTTACCTGCACCTTTGGGGGTCGCGCGGAGTCTCTCAATCTTCTGTTGTGACGGAACAGACTCTCACCGCGTCAGTATTGCTGCGCGGCAACGTTTTGCATCACGAGCGTGCCTGGAGCCATCCGGCGCACGCAACGCATGCGCGCCGCCATCTTGAAGTTAATGGCAATATGCATGTTTCAGTATCTACAGTGCCCAGCTTTCCATAATTTGTAGGATGCTGTATGCAAGCAGCGATACTCCCGTGTTCTGCAGCTCACTGTCGGAGTGAGTATACTTCATTTTCTGGCGCAAGTACAGCCTCCTATAGGGATATTTCAAACTATAAAGGTACATTTGAAATGTTTTGATTGTGTCCGGTCTTCAGCATTGTTCCATTATCCAGTCCTGGGTGTGACCTGTAAAGACTCACGCTGCAAGTGGAGCCAGGGGGAGTTGTGTTTTTTCTCTTTAACTTAAAGTTCGGTTTGTGTGAGACATCGCCCACAAGAGGAGTTGGCTGGTTTTGGTCTGACTACAGTTTTTTTTTAAAACACAAGAGACAAAGATAAGGGGGCATATTATCAACGATCTGCGATAATTATCGCAAAGCGCGCTTAGCGCTGTTTTTTTTATGGCCGGCCATCGCTGGATTTCCTCGCCGCAATAGCGTTGTATTATCAACGCGTATCGCAAAGGCGATAGGAAATCCAGCGATAGCGAGTAAAACCAGCAATAGCGTGAGAATTCCAGCGCTAAATTAACTGTGCTAATGAAAAGCTTGCTAATAGGCAAGTGTGTACTTAACCTAACAATCCACCCCCCATTGACAAGATGGTTAAGGCAAGTTTTTTTCAGGCGTTAAATTCCAGCGATAAGCGCGGTTAGCGCGACTTTTCTTATCGCTTCGCGGGCATTGATAATAGAGGGAAGTTGTGTTTGCGACTGTTTCAATGGAGTTTAAGTCAGGAACGCCTACTTTGCATGTCATTAGCGATATATATCGCTGACATGGGGGTTTCTTTTCTGCCCCTCCTGTTCGCCTCTGCCTTCTGCCTGGTCCCGGAGGACCACATCTTCCAGCCTGCCTCACGCTCGAGGCTCGGGGGCACACAGCTGACAGTAATTCCACCAGCGCCTGGAGGCGCTACAAAAACCCCTGCAGACTCCCGCAGCGCGGGTTTCTTTTCTGCCGCTCCTGTTCGCCTCTGCCTTCTGCCTGGTCCCGGAGGACCACATCTTCCAGCCTGCCTCACGCTCGAGGCTCGGGGCACACAGCTGACAGTAATTCCACCAGCGCCTGGAGGCGCTATAAAAACCCCTGCAGACTCCCGCAGCGCGGGTTTCTTTTCTGCTGCTCCTGTTCGCCTCTGCCTTCTGCCTGGTCCCGGAGGACCACATCTTCCAGCCTGCCTCACGCTCGAGGCTCGGGGCACACAGCTGACAGTAATTCCACCAGCGCCTGGAGGCGCTACAAAAACCCCTGCAGACACCCGCAGCGCGGGACGTGCGCGTGGACGGCGCCCGGACGAAGCCCGGGCTAAGGGCGGGCCCGTCCTTGCCCGTCATTGCCAGGAAGAGGCAGGGCAGGGCCACCCCCCTAACAAGTCGGATTGAACACTCCCCATTACATTTATATTTCATCTGGACAAGGTACTGTGCCAAACACCATTCTTACATGGGGTTGTCGAAGTCGAAGTCAATGTAATTGGCTTGCAGATGCTCATTGTGCTTGGACTGTGTAAATCCTGAACTGGTTTCTGTATTTCGTCATTGTTGCTGGTCATTGGTGTTTTCCTTTATCTTCAGTGTTAGGGGTACTGCCTAGGAACTGCCTTTCTTCCGTCTGGGCTATGGGGAAACGGAAAACTATGGAAAGCATAGAGGCAGGTTGTAATACCAACAGTGGTGTAGGTAAGGGAAAGAAGGCTAGGAAAAATAAGAAGCACTCAGCTGGTAATTGTGTCATCGATAGAATTGCCACTCTTATCACTGAGTGTGAGGATATCCTGGCCTCAGTACCCCTGTTACCACGTAGTAGTGGTTACTCTTCACCTGCCCATGCAAGTCCGCCATGCCCAGTCACCATCCCCGCTATGTTCCAGAAAGTTTCTAGAAAGGGCAATTCCGATAACAACAGCAATATTTCACTTGTTCTAATAGAAGGTTCACAGGTTGAGGCTAATAAAGATTCAGCTCCTATCACTGACTTGGATGAATGTGTTTCTTATCCCACAGGTCCTTGTTCAAATAGGTTTGCTGTGCTAGCTGCGCCTGATTCTAATTCAGGTACAGGTACAGCCCAAGTACTGCCACATCTGCGAGGCAGTGTAGATTTACAGACTTCTGTTCTTCACGGTGATTATACGTCTATTGATTTACTCAAGGGGGAAATATCCACTATGAGACAGATGATTGAAGATCTCACTGCAATGGTTAAAACTTTATTACCTCTGGCCACACTTCTTCCGCAGTACCCAAGTAACCCTTCTCTTCCTAATAGGAATATGGAATTAACGGCTAAGACACTTCCAATTGAAAGGGATAATCCAAGCGGATTCGTTAGTTCATGCCCTACATCCTTTACGACCCCAGTCTCCAAAAGTCAGAAACCAAATAACAATAGAAATAATATTGTACCTAAAAATCATTTTGTCACACAGGGATTGACATCTAGAGAATGCCCAAAAAATTGATACCCAGTCTGAGACCGGAGGAAGTAATACCTATTGGCATACCCTTGGACAGAAACTCTGTTGTTAACTCATACCAGCAGACTCGTTATTCATCTATTACCCCATATCTACCGGGCCAAACTATTCATATGACTAACGTCCCCAAACTTAGTCCAAATGTTGTTCAAGAGAGCTCAGACTCCCTAAAAAATAAAGTGATACACTGGATTCGACAAGTAAGGGGCTGTCGCTCCTTGATACGGGAGGATATTATTTGCACTCGCAGATGTTCATCCCCAGCTCAAACACATGATTTTATAGAACTTACATTATGTTCTACTGACTTAGCAGAGAATCTTCTTGCTTTAGAATTTAGAACTTGTCCTCCATCTGCCTCATCTATACAATTTAGGAGCATCCGCTCGCACATTAGGGGTGGAACAATTGGCACTTTGGAACAAGGGTCGTGCTTAGAAGCAGTTGACTGACTAGAAACCATCCATTCCCCTAATATAGCTCAAAATACCAACTCCTGTAGCTCTAAGTACGACACACAAATCTCTCTATTAAATCCTGACACATTAGATAATGTACAAAACTCCTTATTAACTTCCGATGCACATAACAACGTATTGGAAATTGATGGGAACATGGGACTAAGTCTGCACACTGAGTTCAGCCAGAAGACATGTGAGACGGGGTTAGACAAACTTTTAGCTCACCCTGAAGCGTCTGGTTCGCAAATACAACCAAATCTGCTTGAACTGACAAATGATAGCTTAGCCTTGACTCCCTTGTCCAGCAAACTTAGGATTTTATCGTGGAATGTTGCAGGTTTGCAAAACAAACTTATACTCCCTCATTTTAATAAATTAATTGAGGGATTTGATATCTGTATTTTCCAAGAGACATGGAGTCTTGCGCCTCTACACAAAACAGGTTTTGCTTGTTACTGCATTCCAGCTACCACTGTGGGGAGAGGGCGCCCCTCAGGAGGTTTGATTGTATGGGTGAATATTGCCATAGGTTGCCAAGTTCACATGCATCCACTTCCAACTCATGACATCTTGAGACTGACTATCAGGGGCCCAAATGGCGGGGTTACTTTAGAGTTGTTCAATGTTTATAGCAGAGGAACTAAGGGGGGTAACCAATCACCCACTATCACGCTTTTAGAGCAGGCATTATCTAGCTGCCCGCCAGGAAATCGTATTATGATTGCAGGTGACCTAAATTGCACTTTCGAGCCCTTGAGCTCAGATGATTTGCTGGAGTATGATAGGGCTGATGGTAAAAGGATAATCCCTCGACTTAACTTATCCCCCATTAAAAAATGGACTTGCCTAGCCATTCAACTTAATGCACTGGCCACAGAGTTTGATCTTAGGGCAACAAATGGAAGGACTCCCTCAGACAAACAGGGGGCAAACACTTAATAGAGTTGGCTGTCCTTCTCGAATTGATTATATTTTACTGGATGTAAACTTATGGGACGAGAAGACTGACATGTTTGTAGGTGCTACGACTGATAGCGATCATAATCCCTTATGCATGACCATGACTAACCCTTGGGCTCACACATTAAATCCCTCGACCAGTAGGGCAGTAACCTGTATTACTAACATCATTCCCTCTAATTGTAAGAGGCATCTTAAGTGGGACAGGGTCTCTCTGCACGAAGAAAACTTATTGGCAATTTGTAAAATCTTGTCTGAGAAAACAGCAGAACTTAGTGTTGTGGCTTCAGATAAATCTAAGTGTGATATGATCTCGATAGTCCATGTCAGTACTGTAGAGACACTTAGCTCGTATTTTCAGGCTCCTTGTAAGGACAGGACTTTGCGTGTCCACCACAAAACACAAAATCCTTGGTATAACTTAGATTGCAAACTTAAAAGACAATCTTTGTACCTAGCTATCAGAAATAAAAACTGTTCTAGAGTTAAAAGTGCTAGGAAAGATTACAAAGAAGCCCTACATAAAGCTAAGATTGAGTGGGACGAACGATATTGGTTAGAGCTGAAGGATGCTAGTCTGAGTAAAAACAAGAATCTCTTTTGGTCCCTAGTGAGTCGGGGAAAAGATAGGAACTTAAATATCATACCCAATCATATTGCTGGACTTGATTGGTATAACCATTTTGCGAACCTATATTCCCCTACAGAGGATGGATGTCTGGAGGAGCTATGCGGCACCCCTGAAATCCCTCCTATAGGGAACAATAGAGAACGCTTCTCGCGGGCCGAAATAGAGTCAGCAATTCTGAAGCTAGTTCCCGCTAAGGCCCCAGGACCGGACGGCCTGCCAGGAGATTTATTTTTGTCTGATCCTAGAGGGTGGTCGTGTTATTTCTACTTTTTGTTTAATGCCATAGCTGCAGGATGCCCAGTTCCAGACTCTTGGAAAGGCGCAGAAGTGGTTCCTATTTATAAAAAGGAGACAAGGAAGATCCTCGAATTATAGGCCTATAAGCCTAACTGATGTAATGCAAAAGGTGCTAGGTAGGGTCCTCCTGCAGAAAATACAATCATGGGCGGAAGAGGAGGATATCCTCTCGCAATACCAGGCGGGCTTTAGGGCCAATACCGGGACAATTGATCAGGTTTTTAGGTTAATGCTCATATATTGGAAAGTTGTTGTAATTGGGAAAGGTGGTCTCTATATGGCATTTATTGACCTTAAAACAGCGTTTGACCTGGTACCGAGGACCAAATTGTGGCAGATTTTAAATGATATGGGCATCCCACCATTAATTCTTAATTTATTAATACGTCTCCACGAGGGTACTTATGCTCAAGTGAGATGGGGTGTCCAAGGGCAGCTAACGGAGCAGATTCCTGTTGGCAAGGGAGTGCGCCAGGGTTGCGTGATGGCTCCCACCCTAATCTCTTTGTATGTGAACGGGGTGGTGAAGTTTCTCCAGGAGGACCCAGCCGACGCGCCTATCTTAGTGGGTGACAAAGTGCCAACACTCCTGTTCGCCGACGATACCTTGTTGGTGGCAAAGACTCCAGTTGGGCTTCAAAAATTGTTGAATAGGTATCAATCCTTCTGTGATGCTCGGGGCTTAGTTATTAATACTACGAAGACAAAGCTTATGGCTTTCAACCCTCCTAAATCCTTCAGGAACAACTTCTTACTAAATGGTACCCCCCTTGAGAGAGTCGGGAATTTTGAATATTTGGGCATGCGACTCTCGGATAAAATGCTCTGGAGGCCCCATATAGCCAAAATGCTATTGAATCATAGACGAGTGACTGGGGCAATAAGCAAAGAACATCGCTCCTCATATAGTAGGCCTGTTGCCCCTGCGCTCGCAGTCTATGAAGCAAAAGCAGTCAGCTCAGCTCTGTATGGAGCCGAGCTATGGGGGTTTGAAAATGTGGACGAAATAAGTAGGTCAGAGCACAAATTTCTGAGGGATTTGGTGACGCTCCCACGAAACACCCCTTTAATGGGTAGGCGTCCGTTTGGAGCTATAGCCAGGCTACGACCTTTGCTCTTCTGGGCTCGCATATGGTGTACCGAAGAGCTTACCAACTATGCCTTAGCTCTAACGGAGGTAATGAATCTGGATGTGAACCATAAGGTCAAGTGGCTATCATATGTGAAGAAAGCAATGATGCAACTTGGCCTTAAGGATTCATGGGATACCCAGACTCCGCCGTGTAAAGCGGAACTTAAGAGATATTATTGGGACTGGTTTGACAGGCAAGAATTATGCAAGCCAATGTTGGGTAGATTGTCAGAAGAGTTCCTCTTGTTTAAGCAAGCCAGATGTTTGGAGCCTTACCTAGATGTGATCCAGGTCCCACGAGATAGGACCCTGTACACTCAGTTTAGGTTCAGTACTCTCCCTGTTAACACCTATATTACCAAGTGGCATACAGCCGAGAACATGACAGAGCACTGTCCGTGCTGCGGAGCGTTGGTCGAGTGCATTGCCCATGTCCTCTTTGCTTGCCCCGCATACGCTACAGCTAGGAGCAAGTGGATAAAACCAATATGTAGCGACATGGGCACCCGCGACTTCCGGTCTGCTCTGCGCATTCTAAAATCTGATTCCAGTGTCCTTTTTTCATGTGGAGTGGCCAAGTTCTTAGGCCGAGCCTGGCTAATCAGAATTAGAGCCATACAAAGTGTGACCCCAATGTAGATATACGATTTATTATAGGTGTTTAAACCATATACTATATTGGTTTGCAATGTAACTCTTTAAATATTAATTATGATATAGATAGCATTAGCACCTTATACATACATTGTTATATACTGCTCACTATAACTGACGTGTCCCCTATATGTATATAGTGTCCCAGAATGAAATCTCTTTTATGATACTTGTTTAATGGTTTTAACCAAATATGCTGCTATTAATTTTATCTTATGAGACTTTTAAACAACCCTCTGTATTACATGATCTTTTTCTCTTTTTTATTGTACAGATGCTATTTTATTGTATATATGCTATTCGATGCTTTTATGACATATGCTGTCGAATAAAGCTATTTGAAATGAAATGAAATATCGCTGACATGCTTAGAGATAAAAACACGGCCGCTATCGCCAAGAAACTCACGCTAAGGCCCGTTAGCTGCAGCTTGTTAATAGTGTGATAAAAATATCGCTGCATTAGCGGCAGAAAAGTGCCGCTAACACGGCGATAAAGGGCTTGATAATATGCCCCAAGGTGTTTACATGTTTTAGTGTTCTTATTGGTGTTATTGTCATCACTTGCATGTGTATTAGTGATGCCAAGGTACTACATGTTTCATTTTTGATCAATAAGTTTCAGGTGTGGTGCACTGTACTAGTGTGTGCCCAGAGTTGTACTACTCGGGTGAGAGGTCCCTCACCGGTGATGGGTTACAGGTTTAAAAACTACAAGAGGAATAGAAAAGAGTTTGCATTCCTTAGAATTTATTTTGAAGTATTTTTCATCTATAACATGTTGTTTTAGTGATGCCACAGTTTAGGTTTCCTTACACAAGGGAGGTTCTTGTCTTTAAGTGGGTGGTGGTCACATTACACTCCCTTACATGAGGGATGGGTATGGAGTTTGGTTCCATTTTTACACTGCACTCCCTTACATGAGGGTGATTCTGGTTTCGTGGTGGGTCTCTGTGTTGGAGTTACACTACGTTACATATTGTGTTTTGTTGACTGTGTGTAAGTCGCCTTGCGCTACACGTGTTGTCTGTGTTGTGTGTAAGTCGCCATGCGCTACACGTCTCGTCTTGTTGGTGTGTAAGTCGCCATGCGCTGCACGTCTTGTCGGTTCGTTGTGTAAGTCGCCATGCACTACATGTCTCGTCTTGTCGGTGTGTAAGCCGTCATGCGCTACACTTCTTGTTTGTCTAGTGTGTAAGCCGTCTTACGCAACACGTGTTGTTATTGGGTGTGTAAGTCGCTTCGCGCTTCATGTTCCGTACATATGGTGTGTAAGTCACCTGGTGCTACACGTGTACTTTGGTTTTACACCCTCACACAGGTTAGGTCTCATGGGTCGTGTCCCATTCACATTGTTTTCACCCTTTCAACAGTTGTGGGTCATGGGTGTTTGTGTAAGGGTGTGGTCCACCTTTTGCTACATTTTACGCATTTTTCAAAAATTGTTTAATTGGGGAGGATGGGTTATATTGCTTGTCAATTTAGTTTTGTTGCTTGTCAATATATTTACCCTTCCTTCTAGGTTACATTGTTGTTCAGACTCTCGCGAAGTTGTATTTTAGGTTGCTTCCCTGAGTCTTGAACTTTTTCTCTGCTATTGTATATGCTTGTGTATAGTTCCTCCCATGTTATATTCTTCTTTTTATTTTTCATTTAAAAGGAGGGGGATATGTTATATCCTGATTATTTAGTATATGTTTCCCAGCTTAGCTGTCTCCCTGCTGCTCAGCCAGTGTGAGTGTTGAGAGTGGAATGTTGGTGTGACTGTGATGCTTGGAATGTTTGGGTGCCTGTATGGATGAGTGGTGACAGTTGGAAGATGGCCTGAGCAGCAGGCAGGCTGCTCCTGGTGGGGCTGGAGAATAGGGATCACCAGCCTAATGGACAATTGTACATAATTACTATCCTGCAACAAGAAGTCAATAAAGAAATCCTTAAAAGACAACTCGGCTACGTCTGGTAAGTTACAACAGACTTCAACCTCAATTGTGAGCGGAATAGTTTGGCTAGCGACTTACCTAGAGATGAGAACCTGATGTAGAGTATCCTGGATGTAGCCCCCTCTAAAAAGAGGCTTTTTTCAAGAGCAACATTGCAGGTGGTGGATGGATCTCACTATTACTTATGGCATTCGGGCAGGAAATGGGAGCTCCCCCTCAGATAAATTCATTGCCCCGACCTTTAGACAAGGCTCCTACCATAGCACAATTCATTATATCCTCCTGGATGTAAGATTGTGGAGTGAGCTGGATGATATTTCTGTAGTAGATAGAGAAGAGAGTGACCACAACCCCCTGTCACTAAAGCTGAGAATATCAATGACTCTCCCACACCCTGCACTTGCAGAGCACGTCCATAGGCAACTTGTAGCCACAAACAATAGGAGGATTCTGAGACTGGAAGTAGCGGCCATCTCCACTGAAGGACTTAGGGCCCTATACTCAATTCTGGCTACCCATATGGAGAGTATAAGTGCCAATTGGGGGAAAAATGACTCAATTCTTACCGAGCACCTAATGGTATTCCTGAGCTGGAGAACATCTTAACTAAAGAACTTGCCCAAAGCCACCAGAGGGATGGTTTGATGACCAGTGCAAAAAGGCAAAGATACATTTCTTGCAAGTTATAAAAAGGGGGGACCATCACGCTATCAGGGTGTATAGGGTGAACTGCCAGGCTAGTATAAAAACAGCAAAAGCAGCATGGGAGGATGATATGTGGGCTGAGTTGATTGGCGCCGTGGGAAAAAAACCCAGAAGAAGTTCTGGTCTCTGGTCAGCAGGCATGATGAGATGTTAGGAAATCCTGCAGAAACATCTATCCTATCCTGTGAGTGGGTTGCACATTTTAAGAGCTTGTATGCCCCAACCTCTGTATATGAGGTCCTCTTCTGGGAATGGGGGCGTCCCTAGCACAGAAAGACAGACCCCCCCAGTAATCTTCTCCCTTGAGGAAACTGAACGAGCAGTGGTATCGTTCAAGCATGGGAAAGCCGGGGCTTGATAAAGTCCCTGCAGATGTCTTCAAAGCTGACCTTAGGGCCTGGGTGCCATTTATTAATGTGGTCTCTAATGCTATCTCTACAAAAGGTGCAATTCCTCCTTCCTGGAAAGGGGCGGAGATTGTGCTAATCTTGAAAAATGGGGACCCTAGTGTGCCCTCTAACTGCCGCCCCATCAGCTTATTAGATAATCTCCAAAAAATCTATTGCAAGCTGGTCCTTGAGTTCTTGTTGGACTGCTGTGAGGACAAGCAGATTCGTACAGGTTTCCAGGCAGGATTTAGGCAGAAGGTTAGTGCCGTTGACCAGGTCTTCCGGGTCCTCCTGGTCAAATGGAAGTCGGTTGACCTGGTCAAGAGCAACCTTTATGTGGCGTTCATTGATTTGCACGTTGCATTTGATTTGGTGTCTGGAAGGAAGGAAGTTGTGGGAGGTGCTAACGGGGATGGAGACTCTGCCTGCCCTTCTACATTTGATTAGATCATTGCATGAGGGGAATTTTGCCAAAGTAAGGTGTGGCGTAAAAGGAGAACTGACCGAGACCTTTCCTGTAAATCAAGGTGGACGCCAGGGATGTGTTCTTACTCCAACCCTCTTCCTCCTTTATATTAACAATGGTATTGCCTATCTATCAAACTGTGCCAATGATTTCCCCACTTTGGCGGGAATAAAAAAACCCAGCCCTCCTTTTTGCGGATGACACGCTGTTGTTGTCTAAAACTACGCGGGGTCTGCAAAATCTGACTGATAATTTTAATCAGTTTTGCAGAGATTTTGGTCTTGTGATTAACACCTCCAAGATTAAATACATGATGTACACCAGGAAAAGTAGGGTGAGCAGGGTTATTAAGGTGGGGCCTGTAGTACTGCAAAGAGTCCGGGAGTTCAGTTACTTGGGCATCAGGTTAGACGAGTCCAGATTCTGGGACTTGCAGATCTTAAAGAGTACCCTAAATGTGAAGCAGCGGGTGGGAGCTATACAAAAGTTTGCCAAAAAAGCAGCCTGGTCTCCTGTATGGCAGTGGAAATCTATAAGGCCTGAGCTTGGGGGGCTGCCCTGTATGGGGCGGAACTATTGAGCCATTGTAACGCCTGTGCCCTGAGTATAGCAGAAAGGAATTTTCTTCGAAGCCTTGTGGGCCTAGGGAAGGGCATGCCGCTGGCTCTGTTCCTCTTGGATTTGGGGATACCTTAAATATCAAAAAGTGATGGAGTTAAGACCCATACTGTATTGGATTTGAATTTGGAGCACTGACGAATTGTGTCATCTCAAGGAGGGCTTGTGGGACATCATCTTGGCCAATTGACCCCAATGGGGTGGGGAACATCAGATGGCTAGGGGCGCTCAAGAAGGGATGGATCAATTTGGGTCTAGGGAAGTTCTGGAAGAGGGGATGTTGCCCTAGTCAAAAAAATGATGGAAGAGAAAGACATTAGGTATAGGGCCCATTCATCCTCACAAGGGAGTTTAACAATTGCCTTTCTTCTTCATAAATCTTTGTGTAAGGCTGAGGATTTCCTGGTTTTATCCACCAGGTACAGGCTCGGTCCCTGTACCTCCAATTCAGATATGGGTCCCTCCCTGTAGCAGCCTTTACCGTCAACTGGAGGAAGTTGAATCAGGGATCTGATTATCGTCTCTATTGTAAAAATGCATACAAAAGTGATGAGCACGTTTTGTTTTTCTGCCCCCTCTAAGCAAAACCAAGCTTCAAATCGATTGCTCCAATGTACAGGTCCTTGAGCTTACCAACTAGAGGAGAAGCATAAATACAGTACGTAAAAGTGACACCTCCTCGATTGTGGTTGTGGCAGTTTCTAAATTTTTGTACATAGCTTGGTTAACTAGATGTAAAGTATTAGCCCATGTATGAAATTATGCTCTAGAAGTGTTTTTCCCTTATGTGATTGTAATTGTCTGAAAATAATGTTATGCTATTTTCTTTTTAGATATTTACTGTTTATTTAATTGTTTTGAAACTGCAATTGTTTTAAATGTTTTTATTTATGTATTTTCTTTTGGTGATGAATTGTAATGTTTTGAACTATCAATCAATCAATAAATCATTCATTTGTAGAGCGCACTACTCACCCGTGAGGGTCTCAAGGTGCTGAGGGGGGGATGGAAGGGGGGTGCTGCTACTGCTCGAATAACCAGGTCTTGAGAAGTCTCCTGAAGGTCAGCAGGTCCTGTAACGACAGTAAGTGATGCAGCGCGCTGATCTTGGATACGCTTTGGCTGGGAAGCTGATTTAATGAGCCAAGACTTGTGTTAAACATCACCTATCAAGATAGCGAGTGCGAGCCCCACAGCACTTTCAAGCCAATTTGAACTTGCGGCCTGTGCGTAACTTCAGAGGCACCTAGGGGAAATCTTTTTGGTATAGCACCAGTGCTATATCGTCACAGCACCCCCTACGTGTTTTCCCTATTACTCACTGTTGCACAGTAAGGTTATTTTTTCAGGTTTCTCTCAGGGCAACAGTGCCATCTAGCATATACGAGGTTACTCATGAATATAAATCAATCCAAAAAATGATGCCACCTCCTTTTCTTACGCAACAAGGTGATCCACCCATTGAATGGGACGATTGGGCTGAAATGTTTGCAAATTATATTTTGGCACTTGGGGGCACCAATTTTTCACCTATCCGGAAGAAAGCAATTTTGGTGGGATGCTTGGGCAGCGAAGGACAGCATATTTTCAAAGACTTGCCAGAAGTGTATGAGGAACGGCGATGTAATAGATGATGTGTTTAAGGAAGAGAAGTTAAGATTACAGAACTGCTTTGCCAAAACAATTAACATTTTTATGAGACACCATAAGTTTTACACACAACCGCAAAAACCATTTTAGTCAATCAATGCCTTTGTAGGTAAGTTGCGGTAGCTGACTGCAAAGTGCAAATTCGGTTTGATGACTGAAGAAATTATCAGAGTCTAGCTGATTGTTCAGTGCAGTAGTAAAAAATACAAGAAAGACTTTGGGCTGCAAGTGACCCCACTCTTAAGGATACAATACGTTTTACACACAACCGCAAAAACCATTTTAGTCAATTAATGCCTTTGAAGGTAAGTTGCGGTAGCTGGCTGCAAAGTGCAAATTCGGTTTGATGACTGAAGAAATTATCAGAGACTAGCTGATTGTTCAGTGCAGTCGTAAAAAATACAAGAAAGACTTTGGGCTGCAAGTGACCCCACTCTTAAGGATACCATCAAGAGTGCCAAGATCATAGAGAAATCAGAGAAATGCATGAAGAAGATGCAAAATATGGAGACGAAATCCGATCATGCCGTAGCAAAAGTTGGTAGTTAATCGGAGTTAGTCAACGCAGTGAAAAAGAAACAATCTACCAAGTGTCAGTTAGAACAAAAGCTGTGAGAAAGGAGTCAGTGAAAAGGGAAGTTCATTGGCAAATTCGCAAAAAACTCAAGGTGGCCATTCATTTACAGGTGTGGTAGCTATTTACATATGAGTGACTAAAAAACCTGTAAGGCATTGGCAAAGAGTGCCGCCTATGTGGTAAAAAGGGGCACTTCGCACATGTCTGCAGGGCCTCTAACAAGAGAGTCTTATTTCTGGAGGAGGCTGAGGATATTGTAGAACACAGAGTGCTGATTGTTGGTGAACAGGAGCAACAAAATGAGAAGAGAAAGTTGCAACTCAAAGCTGAATTCAGGAATAATGATCAGTTGGTTGATATGAGGGTGGATTCAGGCTTCCTGTATACAATCATGCTGAAACAGATGTTTAATGCTGTATGGCCAAGGGAAGCATTGAAAGTATCAGATGTATTTATGAAAGGATATCAGGGAGCTGATATTGGTGTGATGGGGTACTTCACAGCAGAAATGGAATTTAAGAAACGTATTACTAAGTGAAAAGTGTATGTGACAGCTGAAGGTCCTACAATTTTGGGTCGGTCTCCCCCATACGACCTGCACATAATTGTGAACCCACAGGCGACAGACCAAGTTTTGGTGGTTGATGAGGAAGAATTGGATGTCTTCTTCAGAGACTTTAAAAGGGTTTTTGAGGACAGAATAGGTGAGGCAAAAGACTATCAGCACCAAAATAGTTTTCAAGAAAGATGCAGTCCCGGTAAAACATTCAGTGAGGAAGGTACCTTTGGCAGCCTATGGTGCAGTAAAGTCTATTCTTAATCAAATGATTGAAGAGAAAATCATTGAGCCAGGGGAGGTGACGCAATGGTTGTCAACAGTTGTCGTGACAAAGAAAGCAGATGGCTCTCTTCGATTGTGTGTGGATTTGCGCAGCCTCAACCAAGCTGCGGTTATGGACTGCTTTCCACTGCCAAATATCAACGCGTTAAACTTCCAACTGTCGAATTGCAAGTATTTTTCGAAATTGGGTCTCAGAAGTGCCTTCCACCAGATGAAATTGCATCAAGAATCCAAACATTTGACAGTGTTTGTTATTACTGAGGGCACCTTCAATACAACAGGTTGCCATTTGGGCTCTCTTCAGCAGCCAATGCATTTCAGAGACTGATGGTGAACCTGTTGTCCGGAATAAATAATGTGGTCTTCTTTCAAGATGACATATTACTATAGTCTTTGGAGAAAATGTCGCTGATCACAATAAGGCGCTGCGTGAAGTTTTGAACTGAATAGCTGGAGCAGGCATGACTCTACGTAAAGACAAATGCAAATTCCAGGTGAAAGAGAGTACCTTGGTCACCTGATAAACGGTGAAGTAATAAAGCCCAAGATGAATTTGGTCAGTGCAATAGTGAATGCACAAATTCCCAATGACAAAGATTAGCTGAGATCATTCATGGGACTTATGGGGTATTGTGTAAAATTTGTGAGAGATTTTGCATACAAGTCAAGTCCACTGAGGGGATTATTAAAGAAAGGGAAGAAGTTTGAGTGAAGAGAGGCTCAGCAATCAGTTTTTGACCAGCTTAAAGGTCAATATATCACATGCTGCTATTTTGGTTCCTTTCCAGTTTGGATGAGGTCAATCCTCACAGTGGATGCAAGTGCAATTGGAATTGGAGCTGTACACAAATGCATGGAAGAACAGAGAAAACAGTGGCTTTCATTTTTCGCTCGTTGTCTGACGCAGAAAATAATTATTCAGTCATTGAGCGAGAAGCGTTGGGCCACAAATTATTTCTGTGTCTTCATTTCGGGTGGAAAGTTTATACTGAGAAATCACAAGCCACTGTTGCAAGTATTAGGGCAGAATGGCACAACCAATTGTTCTGGTTGCTTGGCGAAGTTGGCTGTAAAGTTACAAGACTATGATTGTGATTTGGAATATTTTCCGTTATGGAGAAATAAAGTGGCAGATTGCTTGTCAAGTTTACCAGACAAGGCTGATGATGAATCCACTTTTGATTCTGAAGAAGTGGTGGCTGATATAGAGATGCAACCGAGGGTTTGCAGGACTGCGTGTCCATGAATGAGTAGATGATGGCCATGGATGAAGATGTGATACTTGAGGCTGTGAGAGAAATGCTCAGGGGCGGAATGAGAAGGAGACCACAGTACTTGATGCAGTTAGACATTTCCTAAAGTTTTAGGAGAGTTATTCCTGGTGGGGAATAGACTGGGAGTGACGGAACATGATCAACTTGTTGTTGAGGTAGAGGTTGTGTGGGGAAAGGTGTGCCTAGATTTTATAGGACCGTTACTGTGCCGTCCCGAGCCTGAGAGATATGCAGCAGTGATGGTTGATGTCAAGTTCAGATGTTTGGAGGTTGTTTTCATGAAAGGCATCAGCACTAAAGCCACTATTGCAGTGCTGGAGAGATATTTTGAAGAGAAGGTATACCTTCTAAATTAATTAACTGACAATGGCATTGAACTTACCTCCGTTGAGATGCAAAAGTTCCTGACTGACCTGGGAGTCAAACATGTGTACTTCACTTTACAACCCCTAAAGCAATGACTAGGTTGAGAGGTTGAATCGTTTGGTGAAGAGCATCATGGAACTAGCTTATAAAGCTGGCTTTAATGTGCAGAGTGCAGTCAAAGATATGTTGTGGGGGCACTGCACAACTGTAAACTCCGGTACGGGCAAGACACTAATCGAATTGATGCACGGCAGACAGCCAGGAACTAAGTTGGTTCCTTCTTGGTTGCGTGAGAGTGAGATGAAATTGGTTGATGGTGTGCAGAAGACATCGAGAAGTGCGAGCACAGAAATCGTATAAACATTTTCACAAGTAGTGTCACTTTAAAACTTATTTAAAGTTCCTGGAATTTCCACGCCTTCCTAAGTCAATGAATCTTTACCACTGTATTAGAATGGAGCATCACACAAAGTATATATAATATTTTGCATTTGATGTTCTGCCAATAAAGAGAGATTTGGTGAAGTTTCAAAAGTTTATTTTCTCTTTCAGAGATTAGTCGGTATTATTGTTCATTTTATTCAGATTAGTCAAATAGAACCAATTAAAGAAATAATCGAAAATAAGTTTGGTTAGAACAGGCATAGAAAATACCAGTGTGTTCCAATCAAAATGTAGTCCCTATTCTAATCTAAAGGATCGAGCCTATCCTAACATGAACCCATAAAGAGTTCCTTTGGAAAAGAGCAAGTAAATTATTGGAGCAAAGTCAGATAACCAAGAAAAATGTTGAACTCCCCATAAAGGGTAGTTCTGAAGTACATAATGATAGAAAGTCTCCTCACGTAGCTTAAGGAAAATCAAAGAAATCACTGTTAGCAATAGCTTATGGCAATTTGAGCTAGCACAATAAAGTGCCAAGGGGCATAGTAGGGTAGGAGTGCATAGAATGCCGTGGCTCTCGAACTCGGAACACATACTATATAGAAAAGCCACTAAACATGTTGCAAAAACAAGTCAATTATGTCATCAACATCCAATGAAGGAAGATCTTCCGATGGTCTGTTTTCTTCGTCCTCAATTCTCACGGTAAACGCTCATGGTGACATGAAGTCATTCAGATGTTGCTACTGCGTATTACAAAAAGTTACATCTACGAAGATTCTCATGAGAACCTTTTTGCAAGCCTACTCTATTAGCTGCTCGGTGTCCCATTGTGTGACAATGAGCTGCTCTATGGAATGAAACATTTAAAATCTGGTATGCCCTGGTTAGATCGCAAAATATAAGCTGCAGCAAGCATTTTCTTTAATTAAATACTCTTGTTCATTATGAATGAAAACAATCTAAATACAGTGAAGTCATGGTGTGAGAGAAAGGGAAATACATTCTGCAGGAAACAACACGTCATAAAGAGGTCAGGTTCTACAGTTCAGTTATAACATTAAAATATTATTTACGAAAAGCATTTATTTTCTTAAAGGGATAGAGAAGGATAAAAGAATAGTGTGTCCTAGAAGTGAGAGAACGATAGAAATGAGAACTTTCTACAGAAATAAGGAGCATTTTTCACTTTTGCACGTTTAATAATGGCACATCTTCTAACCAGCCGTGGTCCATGCAGGTAAGAGCAATGGGGCGGTAAGGCCGGGTTGGGGGGGATTCGACAGACGACCACGTGGGAAAATTAAATAAATAATTAATTTTCCCTCCTTATTGTCTGTCTAAATCCCCCCTACCCGGCTCCACTGCCCCACCGCTCTTACCTGCACGGGCCGTGGCTGCTTCTAATGTCTATTTCATTACGCATTTTTATGTTAACATTAAAGCACATTTCTATATTATAATTATGGTAAAATTTTCGTAACATTTTTCAACTTCCTCAGGACCTCAGGAGTCAACAGTTGATTGAGGTTGGTGATTCGGTGAAGCTGAAGCCTGGTGGTACGAGTGGTGGTCTGTCCAAATAATGTGATGAAGATGGGTGGAAATTGGGTAAAGTTAGAAAATGGTCAGACTTGGAACCTTAGGAGAGTTGTTCTGTTTCACAAGGATGGGAGAGGTGTGATCAGACCAGCGGAGATTGTGGAAAGTTGCACTGATTGGTTGCTGATGGATGATAATGACTTCCACAGATCTCCTGTGTGTGACGGGGTTATGCAGCTGGTTCAGGTCGCAACAGTGAGGGCACTGCTGTGCGGAAAGATCGAGTGAGCATGCCGCTTGCATGGTGGGAAGACTATGGGGCATATTATCAAGAAACGGCATTAAAATTATCGCCGGTTTAGCGGCAGAAAACTGCCGCTAAAGCGGCGATAATGGGCTTGATAATATGCCCTGGAGAATTCCAATAAAAGCCCATGTTCTGGTGTGAACATGGGCTTCTATTGGAATTCTCCAGGGCATATTATCAAGCCCATTATCGCCGCTTTAGCGGCAGTTTTCTGCCGCTAAACCGGCGATAATTTTAACGCCGTTCTTGATAATATGCCCCTATGTGTGGGGTTTTTTGTTTAGTGTCTCTGTGAGGGGGTTTGAAGGGTTTGCATGATTGTTTCATGTTCTTTTTTAATTGTTCATGGATATATGTTGACTTGTGTTTGTCGTTGTTTTGGAAGGAAGGGGATGTGTTATAATGTGGGCTTTTCATCTACAGTGGGATATGGTGTAGAATGTTATATGTGTCATTGGTGATGTGCTGGGGTTCTGGGTGGTGAGGCCATGGGGTCTATAGTGGTTTGGACTGTCCTTGTGAAGTTGTCTGACTTGACAGACACAGTTTGTTAATCTGTCATTAAATTTTGAAGAAGACTTACAAGTGTTATGTTATGTTTACAACAGTACCCCTTCCTGTTCCATCTACATATACAAGTATTCATTTATTTATTTGACAAAACATGCTTGCCACTTAGTAGAACTATGGTACTAAAAGCAATATACAGCTTGGGTGAACAAGGTTTAGCATGTTAGATTCATGACGAGTGCTTATGAGGACAAAATACATGTAAGACATAAAATTAAAACCAGATAGGCTAGACAACTTGGCATATGTACATATGTACATATTTAATTAGCGGGGCTAATGGGAAAGATTGCCGGCCTACGACTGTAGTGTCAAAACATGGGTGAGTGGAATATGGCACCCTCATGAACGGACGTATCTGCTGCTGTTGCTCACAGAGAGATTTTACTTTTTTGGTTGAGCTTTTAATTGACTTTGCCCAGTTTCTAACATTTGGGTTACTGGGCCCACTGTGGCCATTTAATTATTTTAATGTTGTATTTCAGTTTACAAGATTGTTATTTAATTCCAGTCGCGGCTAGCATGCCTCGAGGGTGGGGGGCATGGGGTCACGCGAGGAGGGGGGGGGTCACGCGGGGAGGGTGGGTCGCATGGGGAGGGGGGATCGCACAGGGGGGTTAATTTAATTTTTTTTAAATATAGATTAACATACCTTTCCGACGGACGGGTCCCGCATCTTTTCTGCTCTCCTGCTCTCCAGGAACAGGAAGCAGAAGCAGTCAGCCAGGCTCCCTCCCTCCCTCCCCTAAGCCAATCACAACGCTGCTCAAGCAGCGTTGTGATTGGTCGGGACGCCGACCAGCCAGGGCTAATGGGGAGGCCATTTTCTCCATGTAGGCTGCCTGCAGCCTACATGGAGAAAAGGCAGAGTGCTCATGACTGGTTTGGGCGGCCCCAGAGGGCCGACCAAACAGTCTTTGCGCACTCAGGAGTTGGCAGGCACACCACTCCTCCCCTCCCCTGCTCTCAGAGCAGCCCCGCCCACCCGCAACCAAACATAAAATGGTAATAACTAAAGTTATTACCATTTTATGTTTCTGCTTCTCTCACTGTGAGAAGCAGTGGGGCGACGCTCCCCCGCCCTAGTGGAGGAGCCGCCCCTGTTTAATTCTCCTTGACTTTATTGATGTATGCATGATGTTAATTCTACTTACTTAACCAGTTGCCGGTCAAAGCACACGAGGTCTCTCAGCTCCTTTTCTTGGCTTTACTTTCCTGCTGGTGTCAGACGCGTTCACCTGACCCATCGCTTCATGGGAGGTTGCAGGAGCACCTTTGCTCCTCCCACTAGACCCGCCTCTCCTGTCATCTTTGTTGACGGGCTGTGTTTTGCCTCCGCCGAAGTGGATGCGCAGCAGAAGAAAACTGCTGCTGAGCGTTTCATTTACTTTATCTGTTTTCATTTCCTTGTGAGTTTGGGTGCCTGGCCTATGCTGCACTTTTAATTGTTTTAACATTTTATTTAAATTAACTTGATTGTTATTTTAGTTTGTCTTTACTTTATTAACGTCTGCATTTTGTTAATTATGCTCAGTTTCACAGTAGCAGATCACAGCACAGGAAGACTCTGGGGCCCACTTCTTGATTTTACCTTCTTGTTAATGTGGAATGCATTTACCTGTCCACTCACTCTGTCTGAGGTTGCTGTAGTAACGTGCTCCACCCATTACCCCAGCTCCCCACAGACAACTGTGTAGAGTGACTATATCTTGCCCATGCCGGTGTGGATGTCCAGAGGAAGAAAACTGTTGTTGTTGCTCGCACAGTGATGCTGCTTTATTGCCAGGATTGGACTAACCTGGTAACCTGGACCCAACAGGAACTATGCTAATCCACACTTCTCTGATCCCTCTGATAACCATACCAAGGATAGTATGCTGGTCAGCAGTACCCCAGGGAAAGGGGAATGTGACACGAGAGAGAAAAACAGAGCTATCTTTACCCTGCCTATTTTTACAGCTATGGACTGAATGGTATTCGCTACCCAAGTTAGAACTGACTGATTTGATTTTCTTCACTCAAAAAGGCAGCTCCTTTGTTTGTGAAGGAATGCAGTTTTGCACTGGCTTGGTCTTTCCAGAGAAGTTTTGAGGCATAGGCAAAGTGGGCTCTGGCACAGAGCCCCAGCTTTCCAGGGGTCTCTCAGATAGAGGGCGCTCTGTTCTCCGCACAGTCCTTCCCCAATGACCTTGAATGATTTTTGAGGCATAGACTATTTTAAATACCGTTTTCCTCTATTTTTAATACAGCTAATGTGTGGAAGTCTATTACAGACATTTTGCAGAGAAATGCTGTGTTTGTTTTTCAATACCACACCAGGATCCATAAAAAATTCTTTTAGATCAAAACAGGACCTCACATATGAGAAATGGGAGTGGGTCTGCTGCTATATTACAATATTGAAAACACACATCACTATCCGTAAATAATAAATGGGAACACATTTAGAATTCGGACCAGTGTGTCTGTGCAGTGTTAGTGACGTGGCAAAAGTGGGCACGATAAAGCTGTAATTGGATCATAAATCCAAACAGGGCCCCCAAACTAGGTCTGACCCAGGGTCCCCATAATCCTTAAGATGTCCTTGGGTCTTTCCGATCCTTGGTGTTAATGGTATTTGATGTTTGGTGCTCCTTGTTCTATTCTCACAATTTTTTACAAAATACCTAGATTTGTCACAATGCTTACATAATCTTTGAGCATTTCGTTTTGTTTGTTTCTTTAAAATAAGACCCTTCGCAATGCCTAATGACCTAGGCAATGAGCTATATAATTGTATCACAGTGTGAATGCATATAGGACTTTGGGTCTTGTACTGGGAGTGGTTAGGTCCAAGAACAAGTAGTTTCGGCTTTCAAAGTCAATGGAATCTGTCTTGCATTTTTGCTTTCTGTCTTCCATAAAGAATGTAATTCTCTTTTGACTTGAATTAACTCGGATTGTAAGGGATCGTTCTCTGATCTTGTTAAACATACTCTCTGTTCTAATTTGCTAACTACATTTAGGACTGCGATGCTAATATCCACACTTCTCTGAACCCACTGACAAGCATACAAAGAAAACTATGATTGTTAGCTGTAGACCCTTAAAAAAAGGGACTTGACAAGTGAAAGCTCAACAGAACCACTGGCTATTTTCACTCTACCGGTTCTTACTGCTGGGCTCAACCTCCACTGCAAAGATGTTGATATTTACAACAAGAAATAATTATTTTAGCATTTCTTCATTTGCATTCTAGTTCACTATTCCTAGTTCGACATATAATGTACCTTGCAGCAGTCTCTGTATATATTACACGCTGTCCTTGATTGAAACTCTCTTCCATCCTAGAGCTGAAAGATAAATAAAGCCTTTAATATGGTGTAAAAAATAATCAGGACTGTAATATATGCTTTTCTTTAGAGATATAGACATAACTAACTACCTTCAGTGATTTATAAATTTAGTCTGTGATCTGAAAGCCGCCCTGACAAATGGTTCTCCGAGGCACCTCAATCTCATGCCCTGGGAGGAGAAGATATCATCTATACTCCGCACTGAAGGCATCAGCGGGAACTATAGGCTGAGTGAGAACAAACACTATCTCCCCATCACTAACAATTGCAACCTATACCCACTTTGCTCCCTGTTCACTAATTAAAATTTGTACAATAATGACATCCGATTTACACATGTTTATTATAACTCATCTCAATCCACCATTTCCTCACTCTGTTACACCATGTCCCGTACACAAACTCATAGATGAAAAGTATCTGAACAAGTGTAAATTAAAATGTTTGCCACTAAGTACACCCTCCAGTATATAACGTCCGCATGTAATCAGTTACTAATACTAATGTTGAGGCTAGCCACCATAATCTCATTCTCATCCTGCAGAATATTTGAAATCATATATTACAATTTTTGCTTAATCATTTCTGGTAGTATACCTTAGATCAGATGAATCCATGCAAACTAGGACTGCAATGTTCTAATTCTGGTTTTGAAAATACCATATCACTGCATTGCATTTTTTATTGCTATGTTATATAAAAACAAAAAAACAAAACAAACAAAAAAAATATATATATATATATATATATATATATATATGTGTGTGTATATATGTCATTCCAAACTATGCAATACAACTTTTTAACTTTTGTATCAAATGTTTTTAAGTTACCTATATATTTATGTATTTATATATATTTATATATTTATGAAATCTTATACGTCTGTATATACAAATTACGCACTCACTGTTTGGATCAATCATAGTGCAGTAGGGCAACTATACTTTTTATGGAATATACAATTTACCCACGTAAAATCAAGTGATTGTGACAGAATATGACTTCAATTAAATGATACCTACTATCTTGCAAACCGGGACACTAGAGCGCCTTGGGTATTTAACCTATTATAAGAGGCTTAAACAAGCGGATACAAATTCCAACATTGATATCAAGTTTGTCTTAAATTTAAAGTGTTGAAACGACAATTATTCAGCTGATAAGCGGACAATGACAAATTGTTTTTAACTAAGTCTCTCACATCTGCATTCGAATATATATCAGCACACTCTTTTAATATTTTTTATTCACGCACATTTAGCACTAATAACACTTTATAAAGGTCATGTCTATTGGCAATATACAAGAACTTCGATTTATATAAAACAAGCATGCCATGGTCTTTTTATCTAATTACATTTATGTCAAAACTAGTACAAATGACTAAGGTGTTTATTTAACAGGAGGACAAAGCAACTATAAGTCGAAACGATATTATTATTTGTTTGCAATTAATCATAATTTATGCAAGACATCATCTATTTTTGGAGAAAACATGTTATCATGCGGAAGAAAAACACTATACATTTATGTGCCTATTTTTTACCTATGTATTACATGTGAATCGCTATTTTTAAATTGTAAAACGCTTGCTGCTAATATTATTGTCACCGGGTTTATAAAACATTTTATCAAGTCATTTTAAACAAACTAATTAACCATTTGAAAGCATGAACTACTAAATCCAATACCTCTTTTATTGCCATGACTGACGTTTTTTGTAAACTCACGTAATGCACATTGTCACTTTAAAAAGAAAAAAAGTATACCGCAACGTTGTCATGTGATCAAGGCTCCTTGAGAGTTGAAACGTGTAATGGCGGCATCCAAATAAATATCTAAGAACACTGTATCTGTGGTCCGTGTCCGTGATTTTGGATCCATCCGAAGGAGTGGCGGAAAGCGAAATATATATAAATATATATATATATATACACTGAAAAAAGCAAAAATTACAGGGACTACAGGGACGTTATAGTTAGGTTCAGATTCAACCAGTGAAATTTAGCAGATATTGTTACCTGAGCTAACTATAACTTACACCCCGCAATGTACTGCTTATGACCTCACATATTACATCACTCATTACATGGTCAGTACCATCACTGATGCTATCTCAAATGACCCTATTAAATGATCAAATTTACCTGAGCTAACTATAACTTACACCCCGCAATGTACTGCTTATGACCTCACATATTACATCACTCATTACATGGTCAGTACCATCACTGATGCTATCTCAAATGACCCTATTAAATGATCAAATTTATGGGCGCATGGCCCCAGGACCTGGTCCACCCAGAGGCTAAATAATAGAGCAGCGCGGAAGCCTGTGCTTCTTTTTTAAATTTTTTTGGTAGGAGGCCGACAACTGTTTTTACACTACCCTTCTCTTTTTTTTTGCGTTTTTTGTGGGACTCGGCTCAAGCCATGTCCCAAGATGGCTGCCAGCAGTTCCTGGTTTGAAGTGTTGGCAGCCAATCAGATCAGATCTCAGCATAAGATTGGGAGGGTTCGCGAACCCTCCGCGTCCCTATATATACAAATTTGAACTTCCTTAAATAACTCCACAACTACTGAACGGATTTACACCAAGAAAAAGGCACTTCTCTGGATCAAATGTACCTTTCTGCCAAATTTGGTGTAATTCCGTTCAGCGGTTCAGGCTGTAGCTGTGACTAAAGTCCCTATGGGAATTAACATGGTGAAAATGCGTTTTGGGACCCCCCCTTTTCCTCTGCCCTCAATTGACAGATCTCCACAAAACTTTCAAGACGACAGCTGCAGTGAGTGTCAGAGTAGTTTTGAAAATTTTGGGAGGATCTGTCAAACGGCGCCAAAGTTATTAACAAAACAAAAAAGATAAGTTTGTGTAATCAGAGCCCCGAGGACTTATTACCAGCCCAATATCTCTTCAATTTGTGTGTTTTGTTGTAGGATGTGCCTGCAGTGTGTGAATACAATTGAAGTCTTTTTTGTATTCCGTAATTACAATTGTGGGGGACGGTGTTCGTTTTAGTAATGTGGCGATGTGGTGTCTGCTATTTAGCATGTCTCTTTCAATACGGGGTCACGGGAGACCTGAAGCTCAATAAATAAGCCTTATTCTCACCTACCTCGTGTACGTGCCTCTTCTTGCTGGGAGTTGGATTGTCTTCATTGATTAAGCAGCGTTGGCGGTTGGCGCAGCACACGTACCACCAGTCGTTTTTGTGGCTCTGCTTCTGACTGCGATTGTTTTTGGAGCAGCATGGGAGTGCTATGTAGTGGAGCCCCCAGAGAATATGCCGGGAAGAGGACTAAGGATGACAACTGTTGGGTTTTCAGATTGCGGAGCGGGGCGGTCTTGCCTAATGCCAGCACGTATGTCTGTATTCCGCGGCTAGAAATGCCTTACCCAGGAGTCTGGCGTACTTTGGTGACTGGGCACCGTGGATGCCGAAGCAGAAACGGTGAGGTCGGTTTGGCAAAGTGAATTTATTTCCATCGGTCTCCTCCGACCTCGCATGTGTGCCCGAGATTGAGTAAAATGTTCGTGCTATCTGCTTTTGTAGACATTTGTGACATTTACCAACGTTGCCAGTTTGACTTTGGATCACGGCACCTAAACGGAAGTATGGTTTTGTTTTTGGCACAACATAAAACATCCGATATTTCAACCTTTCACACTAACATTTGTTAACGGACTTTGTATTTGCAAGGCCGTCAAAGGGGATTATGGGCTTTGTAGTCCCACTGGAAAGAGTCAATTATCTGGGGCCGGCACTGTGGTCGTAAGTGCACTAAGTTTGTATAATCAGAGCCCCGAGGACTTATTACCAGCCCAATATCTCTTCAATTTGTGTGTTTTGTTGTAGGATGTGCCTGCAGTGTGTGAATACAATTGAAGTCTTTTTGTATTCCGTAATTACAATTGTGGGGACGGTGTTCGTTTTAGTAATGTGGCGATGTGGTGTCTGCTATTTAGCATGTCTCTTTCAATACGGGGTCACGGGAGACCTGAAGCTCAATAAATAAGCCTTATTCTCACCTACCTCGTGTACGTGCCTCTTCTTGCTGGGAGTTGGATTGTCTTCAAATATATATATATATATACACTGAAAAAAGCAAAAATTACAGGGACTACAGGGACGTTATAGTTAGGTTCAGATTCAACCAGTGAAATTTAGCAGATATTGTTACCTGAGCTAACTATAACTTACACCCCGCAATGTACTGCTTATGACCTCACATATTACATCACTCATTACATGGTCAGTACCATCACTGATGCTATCTCAAATGACCCTATTAAATGATCAAATTTATGGGCGCATGGCCCCAGGACCTGGTCCACCCAGAGGCTAAATAATAGAGAAGCGCGGAAGCCTGTGCTTCTTTTAAAAAAAAATTTGGTAGGAGGCCGACAACTGTTTTTACACTACCCTTCTCTTTTTTTTTGCGTTTTTTGTGGGACTCGGCTCAAGCCATGTCCCAAGATGGCTGCCAGCAGTTCCTGGTTTGAAGTGTTGGCAGCCAATCAGATCAGATCTCAGCACAAGATTGGGAGGGTTCGCGAACCCTCCGCGTCCCTATATATACAAATTTGAACTTCCTTAAATAACTCCACAACTACTGAACAGATTTACACCAAGAAAAAGGCACTTCTCTGGATCAAATGTACCTTTCTGCCAAATTTGGTGTAATTCCGTTCAGCGGTTCAGGCTGTAGCTGTGACTAAAGTCCCTATGGGAATTAACATGGTGAAAATGCGTTTTGGGACCCCCCCTTTTCCTCTGCCCTCAATTGACAGATCTCCACAAAACTTTCAAGACGACAGCTGCAGTGAGTGTCAGAGTAGTTTTGAAAATTTTGTGAGGATCTGTCAAACGGCGCCAAAGTTATTAACAAAACAAAAAAGAAATCAGTCTATGGAAACTAGGTCCTAACTATAACTACCTACTGCCGGTAGGATATATATATATATATATATATATATATATATATATATATATATATATATATATATATATATATATATATATATATATATATATATATATATATATATATATATATATATATATATATAAGATAGACAATTAGAATAATAAAAAGGAAAGAAGGAGATATATGTTACAATTCAGGAACTTTGCAGTTTTATTTAAATAAATGTAACACATACATGGCATCATGTACATGGAAGTTTGTGGTAAGTTCCCTTTTGGTCCCACTTTTATTCTCCCCTATTTAGCGTATTACACTTTTTAGACTGCCTGTGCTTTACATAACGACAGATAACATGTTTATTTTTGTGCCATCATATTATTTTAGAAATATGCTGCACATGTTATTACAATTCAGTTCTTCTTGGGATTCAGTCTGAACATTTCGTACAAGGTCGAACAACATGATGTCCTGATTTTCTTGTGCCTGGTCAGCAACATCGCCTAACATTTTAAGCACAACACAGTGGCCCAGCTTCTGTTTTTTTAACATGGTAGTTTTTATCATATAAACTGTAACCTGACCCTTGGAAAAAAGAGAGGAGAATTCCAGCAGAGAGGAAAGGTCTTGGAACTGGCACACCAGCTTTGCGTAAACTGAGTTTACACCTATGATGCGGACCACCTAACTTCAAATACCAGGTATGGGGTCTGGTGCTAATCCCAGAGATCACTGATGTATCCCTGTGCTCACGTAGTGAGGGTAGCCCTACACAGATATATCATTTGCCATGGTAGGACTTTCCATTGTATACAGTTTGCTCGTAATGTTCATTACTTTGCTTAGTTGTATATGTTTTCTAATCGCAGCGCAACTGCTTCATTATAGACTATGGTAGTTTCAATAAATGTTGTAAACTTTCCTCGTGTCCTTCTTTTGTTTATTATGGACATGCATGAGTGAGAAGCTAAAGGTGATGATCTGTTTCCACCCTTCCCTTGGGGACTACCGAGTTGTGTTCTAGATTGCTAATTCACCTGTTATTCTGGGAAGGTTAGGAGGGCAGGTGAGACACTGTGAGCTAGTCAGATTTGGGCCCATAGGTACTGATGTGGTATGGTGACTCAGTTCCTACATTCTAACATCCTGTGATCCGAGGCATAGTTCTGTTTCTAAGCAGAATCCCTGCAACAAGCCGTGCTTCAATTTTGTATTTATAAGTCTCTCAAAACCACTATAATGATACGGGTGTGTCTTCTGACCAGATTATTTCAGCTCTCACTCTTGACTCACTTTATTGGTAAAATATAGAATATTCTATAACATAAAATAAAATAGCTCTATTGCAGTACTTCCACTGTGTGTATAACTATTAAAGCAATGTGAACAAAATATTTTTGTTGCAGTAACAGAAAATCATGTAACACAGATATATTCACTCACACTGGTATATTTTTTTAATAAAATGTTTTAAATCTAACTAAGATAATTCTATTTTTCTTTACCTTCAAAGTGACTCACTGTAAAAGTTAAATCAGCACATTCAGTGAGGAATCATATACAATTGTATGTCCTCCATTAACTCCATAACAAAAATGGTTTAAAGATTAATTATTAAGGTCGACATATACCAGTTTCAATGGCTGTATTTGACAGGCAGGTGGTAAGGTGTGTTACTGTGTATCTGGAGCAGAAGAGTTAAAAAAACATTGATATGAGAGGTAACATACAGCACATTATTGCAGGCTCAAAATCTGAAATGAAAATTGACATTACTTTTTTGCAAATATTTTATTAAGACAATGTAACAGTGTTATGAAGGTTCAAACATGTAAGGATACTCAATTTTACATCACTAATTGAAAAATGTTACGTTTCTGAAAGAGTAGTCCATCAAACCAACAGTGTACCAGGCCCCACAATCTGTATTCATTAAAATGAAAATACAATTTATTGTGCAGTACCTATAGTAAACATTTTATCGAAAGTCAAACAGACAGATCTAAATCTTCATCATCTGTGTTACCCACTCTGCCTGAGGGCAGATGTTCTGAAGCCTTCGGTGAGAGCCAATGATGAACATCTAGATGTATCAAATGTGTGACGACAATTGTACTGTATGACCAATATGAATAATGTCTAATGAGCATGTTTATAACAATAAAAAGATGTTTAAATAAAAATTATCTCAAATTGGAGCAGAATGAGATCCATAGGGACCTAAAAGAACTCCTCGAGTGACATTTGAGTGTGCAGACTTTAAAGTGGTGGAAGATGGCTTGAGAGCCCCGTCTGCATCAGTGCCTAATTTAGCAACTTCTTTCTGTAGGGAAGCACCATCTACTGCTAGCTCAGTACCACAAAACATCTCCAGCTGGCAGCTTCATGGAAAGTGGGACCCTAGTGCCCACGGAGCCGACTGTCACCACCTCACCTGTTATCACTCAGGCTGTTTCAGTGCTCCTTAATAGGGGTTGGTAATCTTGCCCACTTGAGGACAGCACCCAAAAAGCCTTCACCAAGAGACGTAAAAAGTGATGGCCTAATGGGAGAGTCTACACTATTCACCTTATACCCCTTCTGTCCACACATTTCACATCCACAATCAATCAATCAGGTGGCTTGCAAAGTGGGACTACTCACCCATAAGGGTCTCAAGGTGCTGGGGGGGAAGGGGACTACTGGTCCTACAAAGGCTCTGTGGTTCAGTCGAAGAGCCAGGTCTTGAGGTCCTTCCTGAATTGAGGAAGTGACAGTGATTTGATGAGGTGGAGAGGGAGGGTGTTCCAGGTCTTTGCTACGAGGTGGGAGAAGGATCTTCCTCCAGCCTTTTAATCTTGTGGATACGTGGGATGGTAGCCAGGGCCAGTTGGGCGGAGTGGAGGTCTCTGGTGGGTGCGTGGAATTCGAGGCAGTGGTTAAGGTATGCAGGTCATGTCGTGTGGTTTGTGGCCTCATTGTCTGCCTTGCTAAGTTGGCTTAGGCCTGGCTGCCATGATGCCTTTTTGCACACGTTACTTTGTGACTTTGTTTTTCCAGCCTCTGCTTGTGCCCGGCTATATTAGAACTGTCTGCCTTTCTGCCTTTCACCTTTTCTCCTGTTCCCTGTGGGTTTCGTCTGCACAACATGTACAAGGTCGAAAAACAACGTCCCTTGTTCTTGCTGATCTGGCCAGTCCCTCGCACTTAGACATAACACTAAGTACAGCTGCATGGAGAAATTCGTGTGCTTTTAATATTGTGATCTCGCTGTTTGTGGCACTCAGAGGAAAACCTTTCCAGGGAGAAGAGCTGTGCTTGTCTGATGATGTAAACCTTGCATCTAGATATTGAGGTATGAGGGTCTGCCGGACAAAGCCCAGAGGTCTTCTATTTTTATAATAAACTAGTTAATAGCATGGGGAGGGTGGTAAGGCCATTTAGCCCTATATCCACTGCTTTACAAAATGCTTTCCCCGTTTGTATTCTATGGAATTGTAACTATGCTTCTTATTTTATCATTATGCATTATGCTGATAGTACTGGCACGTGTACTGTATCTTAGAGCACGATAGTTGAAATAAACATTTTAAACTATACTGTGTCTCTTATTATGCATGTTGTGGACAAATATGAGTGAGTTATGAAAGGGTGTTCTTGCTCCCGCGAGTCCTGAGAGAGAGAAACCGTGTTCTGGGTTGTCTAATCATTGGTAGCTTCGCTGCGAATGAGACGCTAAAGCTAGTCGGATTGGGATTGTGGGTACTAAGGTGCATGGTTGGTTCACCTATACTCCGAGGTCCTATTATCCTGTGCATAGCTCTGTATATGTGCAGAATCCCTACAACATGGCGCCACCAACGTGGTGGGCTTCTTATCTGCGAGACGCTTGAGTAGTGCTTGTGCTTGTCCACAACACCCTTCGCATACGCTTCCGGAAACGTGTGTGAGGGTGGTACCTCCTATATTGATGTTTTTATAGGTTCTTTCAAGCTTGAAGTTATTAAAAGGTGTTTATGTTAACCCTATATTGCGCTGCCTCACATTAGGTTGTCGATCATTTCTGGTCTTAATGGCGGATATAAATATACCGGCACATAGGCGCGCTGCGCTCCGGGCTCATTTACTGGCTTATGGAGTGCCCGACGTGGGTGTCGCACTCATCTTTGTGGTGCAGGCTGACCCAGCTCACCATTTTGAGGTGTTTTACTCTTGGGTCACTTTTCCGGCGGTGGACGGAACGGACAATTTGTTTCATGAGTACGCTCTCACTGCCCTACCCAATGCTTATCGGCCTTATCAGGCTCTCGAAGTACCACTTACGGCATGGCAGCACCGTATTTGGTTTAATGGCGCCCTCCCACATCCGGTCACCCTGGTTCGTTTAGGCCCCCTATCAATAGACGGGGCCACTTGGCCAGTCTTGGCCGGGTATACCCCACATCCGCGTTATTTGACGCTTGCGGTTGATGAACTGCGTGCATTGCATACGTCTTTGATACGCGTACACAGTGCTTTGGTACAATATGTTACTGGCAACGTCCAGGGAGCCCCTCCTGGAGTTGCGGTGCATCCAGCTGGACCGGGCGGTGTAACCATAAGTCCCGTCATGGTTAATTCGGTGATGGGCAAGCGCCCACAAAATAAGGATGATTTACCTTAATGTCTTGCAGAAAAATTTGACCAGCTGGAGGCAGTTTTTCCAAATACTTCTCCTGTGGAAAAACACAGGATTTTGACGGTTAGTTTGCCGAAAGATTTAATTCCCGAGTTGGCAGAATGCAACAACTAGGGCAAGGAATTCGCAGCAGTATATGCGAAATGTTTCGGCACTCCTTCCATGACAGTTCTCCCCTCTGTAATTAAATGAGTGCAGGATGAGCATGGCCCTGAAGCAGCTGAGGAGTTGGGGATGAGACTGGTGGGAGTGTTCGATGTAGTGGCTGATCTAATCCTTGCGAACGTCAAGGGCGATGCAGTTAACTTTCAAGTAGCTAATGCTTTGGCTTTAGTCCCAGAACCGGACAAGCCACGTGAATTACCGAAAATTATTGCACAGGCTTATAAAACCATTGGCCGCAATAGTCTGGGAGTTAAGCCTTTTGCTAAAACGCAAACTCAATCACAGCCACAACAAAAAACTCAATCTGAGAAAGATGAGAAACCGTTCTTTACTAAAAAGAGCTGGAGATTGAAGAAACAGGGTAAGCAACAGAAAAAACCAGGGTCGCGTCCCCGGTTTCCGTATCTTCTGAACGCACTTATGATTTGCGCGACAGAGCAAGAATTAAATCTCCAGATAGATTTCAAGTCCCTGACCCGCGTTCTCCTCGTTCTTCACAGGCACCATCGACCTCCCAGACTGGTGGAGGAGATCGCCAAGATAGAGGCAGGGGTCGTGAGGTCCCCCAGGGACGAGACCAATCTCGACAACAAGTCCGAGGGAAACCCGAAGAATTTCCACGTTCTCGCCCACAGTTTCAGACGAAAAAAGTTGCAGCTTTAACAGCGAGGTATGACACAGACGGTGAGAACGAGACTCCTGAATTGGACGTGGGCAGTGACGCTACTAGACAGCGCCGCAGAAGTTACCATAGTGCGGGAGGCACTACGTCCTCATGTGGAGGCGACAGCAACTGACACATTCATTACTGTCGAGACAGCTGACACCCGAGTGGCACCCCCTGACAGACTATTTAATATTGTCCTTCAAATTGAAGGTGACATTGAGCGTGTTATTAAAGGGATTTTTGGGGAGAATCTGACCTCTTCTTACGACATTTTGTTGGCAGAGGCGGATTGGCTGCCCCCATTCGTACTTGCTGCTCGTAGAGGGGAGGAGGTAATCCTTCCGAGCTTTTCTCGTCATGTCCCCAAGGACAAAGCAGAGGCTCTCGCAGCTGAATGGGCTGGGGCCCTGGCTCCGGCGTTATAACGTAATCACGTGGGCTGGGATGAAGACTCTCCCCCCCATGATATTCCTTTGCGGTCGCTGCCACAGCCACAACCCCAATATCCCATCCGGCGGGAAGCTAAAGGTCCCGTTTCCGACATTCTGACACAGTTAGAATATCAAGGAGTAATTGAAACATGCGTATCACCAATGAATAATCCCCTTTTTGCGGTTTCTAAACCCGATGGATCGTACCGCCTAGTATTGGATTACCGACACTTGAACTCTCATTGTCGGACCTTTGCGGTACAAAATACCCACAATTCTGCGCTTGTAGACAGTCTTGTTCGTAAAAAATATAAAACAACACTTGACCTATCCAATGGATTTTACACGCACAACTTGTCCCCGGAGTGCAGCCAATGGAGCGCTTTCACTTCCGGTGGTAAACAATTCAAATTTCGGCCTTTGCCCATGGGCTACAAGAACAGCCCGGGTGTCTTCGCCGCCCGTGTTGTCTCTTTGTTGGACAGCATAGACCCAGATGCGTGTTCGTACGTCGACGATATCTATCTGACAGACGACGAATTATGGCCGCATCTTTCACGTGTGGACCGCATTATTCTTGAATTTGCGGTCTTAGGATACAAATTTAATTTTGCCAAATCTCACATTGCTGAATTTACCGTTTTGTTTTTGGGCCATGAGCTCAACAATGAAGGTAAGGGCTTAGCTCCCCATTTCTTGGAGAAGTGCGCACTTTTGCGCCCTCAACCACCCTGAAGAAGCTTCAGTCATTACTGGGTTTTCTGAACTTTGGTCGTACTTACATTCCCGAATATGCCCAGCGTATCAAGCCTCTATATGCCTTGATACAGCCCAACTTCTCGAAGTCATGCTGGCTTCCTGAAAATTCTTCGATACTGCATTCTTTGCAGTCTGATCTACTTGAATCTAAATTCTTGTTGACTCGTGATAACCACACAAACCTGGTGATTAGAATTGTGCCAGGGGCAGTGGGTTTCACGTACTTAACCTTTAACGAAGGTGACACAGTACCGATTGCATACAAGTCACATCTTTACACTTCAGCGGAGTTGCGCTTTTCCTCTGTGGAGAAAGTTTTGACTGCCGTGCAAATGGCGATTCTGAAGGAACGCGCACTGGCACAGGGAAAACGCATTTTGGTGGTAACACCATATCCTGCCCTTGAGGCAGTGACGAAGGCAAGAGTCCCGAACTCTAAGGCTTTGCACCCCTGTTGGATACAATGGGCTACATCTCTGACGTCCCCGGATGTCACTTTTATCTTTGATTCCTCTTTTCAGACACAGGAGTTCTTACAGTATGAATTTGTTCATCCTCCTCCTCTGTCTTTGCTGCCGCTTGAGGAGTACAAGTGCATTATTTACATCGATGGTTCGGCACAACCGGCCATGGGTTCAAAGCATGCTTATTCCGCAGCGTGTGCTATTGTTGCAGGTAATATGGTGAACGGAGAGTTCAAGTCGAATGTAGTGCACACACAGGCACTAGGAGACAGTACTGCACAATTGGCCGAGCTGCGGGCCTTGGTGCTCGCACTTGAGTTCGCGAATCCAGACGTGACGACTCTTATTGTATGCGATTCTTACTACTGTGTTCAATCTTTCAATGACAACCTATTCTTTTGGTCGCAAAACGACTATAGAGATGCTAAAGGCAGCACAATTAAGCATAAGATGCTTTGGGTTCGAGTGGCAGATCTTAAACAACGTTTGCCTCTCACACAGGTGATTCACACCCTTGGCCACCAGCGTGTGGGGGCACACGCTGTCGGTAACAGTTTGGCAGATGAAGCTGCCAAATTAGCAGTAGCCACGTGCTCAGTTGCAGCAGTTACAAGATCCATGACTAAAATAGATAATGAGATTTTGGCTGCTATTGCTGCAACAAAGGAAGGTGCTAATTACCCATGGGGTTTCCCTTCCAAGTACTGTTATCAGTTAAGTCCCGAACAGGTTCCTTACGTAAGAATTCCGGACGTTGGTGATCGGCTGATTCCCAACGCGGACCGCAGACCTTCCTTGATAACGGCCGCACACGAAGGCTTGGCTTCGGCCCATGCTGGCGTGTCTGCGACGGTTTCCATTTTGCAGCAGCGTTACTGGTGGCGTGGGTTATATAAACAGACCCGTACTTATGTGCTTTCTTGTGACGTTTGTCAACAAATTAAGCCTCCGACGGTTACACGTCCACCACAAACACAGCTCTGCATTTCTAACAAACCTTTTGGGTGTGCTTACCTGGATCACTGCGGTCCATTTTCTTCTGACACTGCATGTAAGTACATCTTGGTTGCAGTGGATTCGTGCACACGTTTCATCTGGGTTTGGCCACAACGGAGTGCTGACGCTCGAAATGTCATAAGGGATTTGCATGTCTTTGTGGGAATTTTTGCCTGCGGCACCTTCCATTCCGACCAAGGTCCGGCGTTCGCCTCTAAGGCGTACAAGGACGCAATGGGGTCACTGGGGGTGTGGGTGCAATTTTCGTCTCCGTATAGACCTGAGGGTAATTCGATTGTGGAGCGAATGAACCGTGACTTAAAGCAATCCTTGACAGCTAGAGTCTTAGGTACTGGCAGGAACTGGCTGGCCCTCTTGTATAGCGTACAACGTGCACTTAATAATCTCCCTAGAAGATCTCTGGGTGGGCGGACCCCATACGAAATGCTCTTTGGCATACAAATGTTTGTGCCCGACCTGGATTGTCTAGACATGGCGGCGCAATCCGCAATCTTTGACGTAGATAATCATTCTACTATGTTGCAGGACTTACAAGAAGCCCGTGACAAACTTGCAAACGAACATTTACCTTCAGCCACAGACGCTGCGCTGCAGATTCCGGTTGCCGGCTGGCTTCCGAAGGTTGGAGATCTGGTCCGAGAGAAGGTGGAGAACAAAAAAGAATTTGGCCCCTCTTATCGTGCACCGGTTCCAGTCCTTGGCTTGAAGGGTACTCGTACAGTCATCTTACCACCGCTTCCTGGTCGCAAAGACAACAGATACATCTCCGTGGACAATGTCAAGCTACAACATCTGGCCGATCCTGAATAGCGTGACACCAGCGGTCTCCTGTCCAGCCATTTCTAGGACTCATGTTTGTGGCCCTCCATCCCACACGGACACTGATATTGCCATTGAGATGGTAGATTTGCCTGATCGCCTGCTCGACTGCCCGGATTCCTCCTGCAACGAGGAGACCGAGTATACATACCCCGCCAATGAGTCGGTGGCTCACCTACCAACAACGTCACTGAGCCCAACCCGTTATTCCTTTGATTCGGCTTCCACCTCATCACTTATCCCGTCCAGCTTCAGTGTTTTTATATCCTGGTTCAGAGACAATTTTTTAGTCCCACCATGGACATACATCTGGTTGGTACTGTTCCTGATTTTTCTGTTCATGTCCAATGGCTTCGTGACAGTTTTTTTCTTGCTCATTAATGGTCACTATTTACCAGAACGCTCTGCTGTGAACTGTGTCGCTGGAACTTTGGCTCCGCATTCTTCTTCCCACATCATGAAGCGTGACCACACATTTGTGAACATTTCAGCTTTCCCAGTTACTGATGGCATCGTATGGGATGCGGTAAATTTCCAAATTCATGGACCAACCGAGATTATTAATGTACCAAATGTCCTCCGTGTTTCAATGGGTGATGTCGTTAAAAGTAATATTCATTCTGACGATTGGGATGTGCATGCCGTTGAATCGTTATTTACTGATTTTAAATATTATGCTGCTTTTAATGCTGAAGATCTGTATTTAAATTCTGCAAGTTATGCTGACTTATATTGTTACCAGCATTGGGGCAACCACTTTCTCCATAAACCAAGTACTCTTCGGGGTCCTTTTAATTACACCCAATGGGAACATTGTCCGACCCCTTTGCCAGGTAGCTCCCAAACTCTTAGAAGTAAATTCACTTACTTTACAGACTTTGATAGATCAAACCCTGGGTCCTATTATTTTAAATTGAACACTTCGTCCGCACAGAAGATCATGTTGACCCACACCAAATTGCTATATTCGGGTTCCTTCTTGAACACATTAGCAGTGGGTGGTTATGAACATTGGCAAGACACCATTGACTTGAAGTCTATTTGGGGCACCAAATCGTGGCAGGTCCGAGGCACGGAAGCCTTACACCGTGCTTGCATCATCCCAGCCCAAATTTTGTTTTTAAATCGTACGATCTATCAAACGACCTGTTGGGGTTTGGCTACTTCTAAACAATTGAATGCACTCTCCATTCCCGCATTGTCTTCCACTCCTAACGACAGCTTGCGTTTTAATATTTCCCTAGCCAATTTGCAAGCTTTGTTTCTAAACAATTTGTTTAATACCTCTACGATTGTTCAGTCACCCTGGTTGGCTTGGCCAATAGCATCAAATGCCTGCCAACAGCGTTTTCATGACTCAGCTCCTGGTTACAAACAGGATAGGCCAGATCCGAGGTTTTCTGACTCTCGTACTGTTACAACATATTGTGTTGGTAAATTGTGTAAACAGTGGTTGCAGCACTCTTCATTAGATTCTATAAATCAACATTTATCCCTCCTATCAGGCAACATTGATCTGTCCGATTTTGTTCTGGGGCCTCGTGGTCCTCGACCTAAGAGATTCATTTATGAAACTTACAATGAACTCTGGAAGCTTTCACAAATTGAAGCTGCTTCCCGTTTACGGGAAATCGATCAAGCAAATTTAGAAAAAGTGCTGGCTGTTGTTGACAATAGTATTAATACCCTGTCTTCCCGCATTTACACATTAGAGAATATTGTTTCCTCTGTTGTTGATATTGTACAAGATGATGTATCTGTGTTATATCATGGTCAAAATCAATTGCGTTCAGTAATGCAGTTTGCGTGGACATTGCAGACACTAAAAATGGGTAAAGTTCCTTGGCATTTTTTGAACACCTCTGCCTTATTCTTGCCGTTTAATTTAACTGAGAAACAGCAATTCATGTCCATGAAAGATGCAACATACACTCTCTTACATATCGAAAAGATAGAGCCCTTACCATTCTCTGTGGCGGAGTTGGATTCTGCAGTGTGGCTAGTTCACAGGGTTATCGCTTTGCCTTTTTCTTTATTTGAGTTTAGTTCCTGCATGAAACATTATCCTGTTGGCCGTTTTCAGCCTTTAGGCAGTGCCTTCTTGCATGAACTTTGGTCCCTGCCTTTCATGTATAGATGCCTTAGGGACGGAAAAGAAGTTTTTCTCACAGGAGAGTCATGCGATTCTACTGTGGGTCATTCCCTGATTTGTAAAAACATTAAATTGCAAGGGGCTTGTAATGTTTCGGCACTGAATCTTGCTTGTGTTTTAAAGGGCATTCCTGCTCCTGCTATATCACCTACTTTCACTGTGCTTGCAAATGGTAGCTATCTCCTTCTGAATAATCAGGACTGCTGTGGAATGCTGGCCGGCATCCCCTATATTGTAACAGTTTCCCACTGGGTTGTGTGCTGCAAAAATGTGCTTTTTCCTCCCCCGCACGACATAATAGATAGTTCCATTTGGCCTTCCATTCCGACTTTGAAGGCAGATTTCAATAAATTGAGCAGAATAAAGGCGCTATTATTGAACCAGGAGGTTATGCTCACATCCGCTCGGGAGACATTCATCTCCAGGTGGCTAGTACCCACAGTGAGATACAGGCCCTTTTGAACACAAACCTCCCACAACATTTTGGTGAGCTGATTCACCGTGTTTTCAATGCATCTCGCACCGAAGGTCTTGTGCACTTTTTTAAAGTTGTGGGCTCTGGCCTTGTTACCTCCTTTCAAACTATATTTGGTGTAATACCGGCTTTTATTCATTCTATTTTTTCCAGCGTCTTTGGAGGCTTTCCGTTGCTCCTCGCCTTAGCGGCTGGTATATTGCTTTTGGTCTGTTTGCTACGCAATGGCTGCACTTCCTGGGGGCCTCCTCGACCACAGTCGACTCCGGATGCTCTGTGAACGCATGCTCATCGGCTTCGGCATCCTGCCATTGGCGACACTCGGTGTGTCCTATAGACTTTCTTTTTGCTTTGCGTATTTCACTTGCGTGCAACCTGTGATGTCGTGCATCCGATGTCCTTTCTCTTGGTCCTTGGATTATTGCCTCTCCAATACGTCTCTGTCTGATCCAGATTTTGGCCAGTTGATGGGTCCCTTAGAGGCCCATGAATGGGACTGTTCCAGCGATGGCTTGATGGCGCATGAGTCTGCACTGGAATTTTGGTGCAATGGGATGGCTGGGCGGCTGCTCAGTCTCTCCTACAACGAAGTTATGTTGAGTTTCACGCAAGTTGTCCCGCAATGCTGATCACTGCTCCCTCTTGCGAGGAACATGAATGCAGTTTTGATTTGTTGAACTGGATGGCGTCTCTTTTTCAGACGATTCCAACGATCTCCTCTTGGAAGGTGTGGCACTTTTTGCGCTTACACTTTATTGGATTAGGGGCCTCCGCTTTCAGCGTCCTGCATCTCTGGATTTTTTTTGTGTGCCCTTTCTGGAATTTTTTAATCTCTGGATTTTTATTCCGTTCACTGTCCTTCATTGGGGACTATTTCTGAATAGACATTTCCATTCTGCTCCATCTATTTGAACTCTGTCTTCGTCCTATGTCTTCGCCTATGGACTGACCAGGGGAGGGTGTCGTGTGGTTTGTGGCCTCATTGTCTGCATTGCTAAGTTGGCTTAGGCCTGGCTGCCATGATGCCTTTTTGCACACGTTACTTTGTGACTTTGTTTTTCCAGCCTCTGCTTGTGCCCGGCTATATTAGAACTGTCTGTCTTTCTGCCTTTCACCTTTTCTCCTGTTCCCTGTGGGTTTCGTCAGCACAACATGTACAAGGTCGAAAAACAACGTCCCTTGTTCTTGCTGATCTGGCCAGTCCCTCGCACTTAGACATAACACTAAGTACAGCTGCACTGGAGAAATTCGTGTGCTTTTAATATTGTGATCTCGCTGTTTGTGGCACTCGGAGGAAAACCTTTCCAGGGAGAAGAGCTGTGCTTGTCTGATGATGTAAACCTTGCATCTAGATATTGAGGTATGAGGGTTCGCCGGACAAAGCCCAGAGGTCTTCTATTTTTATAATAAACTAGTTAATAGCACGGGGAGGGTGGTAAGGCCATTTAGCCCTATATCCACTGCTTTACAAAATGCTTTCCCCGTTTGTATCCTATGGAATTGTAACTATGCTTCTTATTTTATCATTATGCATTATGCTGATAGTACTGGCATGTGTACTGTATCTTAGAGCACGATAGTTGAAATAAACATTTTAAACTATACTGTGTCTCTTATTACGCATGTTGTGGACAAGTATGAGTGAGTGATGAAAGGGTGTTCTTGCTCCCGCGAGTCCTGAGAGAGAGAAACCGTGTTCTGGGTTGTCTAATCATTGGTAGCTTCGCTGCGAATGAGACGCTAAAGCTAGTCGGATTGGGATTGTGGGTACTAAGGTGCATGGTTGGTTCACCACTATACTCCGAGGTCCTATTATCCTGTGCATAGCTCTGTATATGTGCAGAATCCCTACAACAGTCATGTGTCGTGCCATGGACTGTTGTCTGGAAAACTCATGGACTGTTGTCTGGAAAATGATTCTGAGCATTAAAAACACCACGCAAGCTAACTCATTGTCTGTGAATCTCTAATGTGATTGTTTTTTAAAAACTTAAATATAAAATTTCTGAGTTGTCACATTATTGAAATAATAATAAAATAAATAGGCACTGTGCTGTTAATATATAAATACAACTTAATAAATCACAAGACAAATACACTGTTGCATAGCACCAGGGAGTCGTGGGTGGATGCAGGAAATCTTGCACACACACTGGTGATACAGAGACCTGGTATGCAAACCACCTGAACATTAATAGAGTGGCAATTTTTTCAAATGCAGTACACTTGCTCCTGGGCATGAGGTGGCACCAATTCAATGTGAGTTTCATCTATGGCACCAAAAACATGTGTTATTCCTCCTAAGCCACAGAACTCAGCCTTGATGTTGTTGAGGATAGCATTATCTGTAGGAAATTGAATGAAGTCATTCATGTGTCTGCGCATAACATTGAGGACTTGGCTGAGAACAGCTAAGAAAGTAGGCTGTGACATCCCATTGAAGTTGCTAACAGTGTACTGAGAGGAGCAAGAAGTACAGAAATGTAAAACTGCTATTATCTTCAGTATAGTGGAATGGCTGTCTGTATGTTAATGTCTGACAACATTTTTAAATCAAACTGTAGGGATAAGGCTTCAGTATTGTCTCGATTCAGCCTGTACTTATGTGGCTTTCCTGCATGATTGCCAGACCAGGACATGGTTTTTACACTCCTTCTGCTTGTTGACATATCCTTTCCCTCTTCCTTGCGCATCTTGACAGGGGCGGCTCCTCCATGTGGGTGTCGATGCGTCACACCACTGCTTTCTCGCAGTGCGAGAAGCAGAAACGTAAAATGGTATTTATATCATTTTACGTTTCTGCTTCTCGCACTGCGAGAAAGCAGAAGAAGGGTATGCCTGGTTGGGTGGGCAGGTAGGGGAGGAGTGGCTAGCCCAATGTTATGGGCGCTGACTGTTTGGTCGGCCCCATGGCCGACCAAACCAGTCATAGCACTCTCCGTTTTATCCATGTAGGCTGCTGTGCAGCCTGCATGGAGAAAACAGCCTCCCCATAGACGCCTGTATGGACGGCGTCGTAGCCAATCACAACGCTGCCATTGCAGCGTTGTGATTGGCTTAGGGGAGGAGAGGGAGGCTGCCTGCTTCTGTTTCCTGTGAGCACTGAGCACGAGACGCGGCGCGGGAGTCCGGGACCGGAGGCGAAGGTAAGTTCTTTTTTTAAATTAAATTAACCCTCCCCACGCGACCCCCCACACCCCCACCCACGAGTCATACCGGCCGCGACTGCATCTTGATGGACATATCTGAAACATATGAGTGAAATGGGTCATTATTTATTGTGCAGATGTGTGTGTTGACCATATTTGAACAATTCATGTATTGAGGACATGCACACTGAAAAAATATTTTACTTATTTCATTTTCAAACAAATTACTTTGCACGTTGTTTCCTGGCTTTTTTATCACTAAATATTGTTCTTCTATTTCCATTATTAATCCTCTATGTATTAACCCACAACCGAATCTAAAAATATATAAACTTTTCTCAAAATGCACAAAATTTAATTTTACTATGTTAATGTCTCTTATTATTGTCTATTATTATTGTCTTACATATATTTATTTAAAACCCGTCATACACTTGTTATTGATTAAAGCAACGTTTCGGATGATGGATCTTTGCATCATTAATGGACTACTGTTAAGCCATAATGTCAAGCATTCCATATGCAATGTAGGGTTATAGTTGTGGAACAAACATAGTGGATATTTGGCATATCCATCATGGACGATAGACGTCTAAGGGGAGCATTTACAAACCTTTACCATCGTCCACAGTCCGGCATTGGTTACAACAGTCCATGTTTGTTGGAATTCGTCATCCGACATATACACATACATTGACAAAATGTTTCGTCATGTTGGCATACATATTTTTAGGGACATTTTATATTTTGCCTCCTACCCATCAAGTGAAGCAGACCTCTTCACCTGGTGCTGCTCATTTTCTAATGCTAAGATCCACCATGGCTCAAGGATCACGTGACAAGGACCCCAACTTCACTCCAGACAAACTGGAAATGCTTGTGGAGGGAGCCCTGACCAACTACAGCTAGCTGCATAGTCCAGTAAACAGTCAGGTAAGCACCATCAATTCTATGCAATTAAATACAAATGTTGTATTTATTTTATAAGTTGTGATTACTAACTAATGTTAAAATACTGCCATCCACCATTAGTAGGTCTTATGAAAACCAAGGTCATAGAAAAAACAAATGTAATGTTAACCATGTGTAAATTTATTATACATTTTCTATGTTGTTGAGACTGAAATTACACTTGGAACTGTTAATAACAGAGCGCTCAGGGCAACAGCTTTTATTTGTTAAATCATATTCTTGCTTTAAAAATTGTGCAAAAACAAAACATAATTTATATGTCTTTTATTTAGTTTAGGTGTTACCAATTTCAAAATGAAGAACTTTATAAAGTTGACATTAATGTCCTCTTTTATCAGTAACGATTTCTAAAAATATCTTACATTTAAAAATGCTACAAAGAACATATTTTTCCATGAAGGTTTAACCTGTTAGCAAAACCAAACATATCTACTTTTTAGGACATGCACGCACACCCTTTTGAATTGGGGAGGTTGTGTGAAAACCATGCCAAATTATATTCCAGTAAACCAAATAGTAGCGTACATGGTGTCATTAAGCAATGCACATTTAAAGTGGAGTGGCTTTGCCATGACTTATACATTTTTCGGACATGGCAATATCAGAGACAATGAAATCCTTGGTTATTGTGGTTAATTATAAACATAATTTTTCTAACTTGAAAATTCCTTTTAAAAATCTACAGTCAAAATTACTTTCCCAAGGACATTAAATGTTTTAATTTGATGACTGGTTACTTCATAGCTTTATGCTATGAGTTACAGGTACATAGAAGATATTGTTCTTGAGTAATGTTTAGGCAGAATGACTACTCCATCACCATGCGACATTAAGCTCATAAGTACCAAAATATATCAAGTACTTAACAACACATTATCAGCATCCATTATAAGTAACCATCACATTCTCGTGGATTACCATTCATTTTAAAAATCAAAAATGCATCTGAATAAACTAAAACAAATGACACTACATAACATTAATATACTGGCTAATACAAAAAACATTGATCCTGAGTTTGAGTTTGGGGACAGGAACTCCATCACAAATGTGATGCTAATCCCATCTACCATATTACAAGTGCCATAGGATATAAGCGACAAATTAATGATGGAACAACCGTATGAAAAACTCTAAAACAGCCCCATACATGTTTTTTAAACCACAAAAGACTGAGTTATTCCTTTTTTTAAATAAAACATTTCACATTTTATATGATCTACGTAGAATACGATGGATAGTATTTCTGTTATTGTAGTGAATCATTAACATATCCAACAACATTTCATTCACAACAATTGTAGGAGATAAAGGAATGAACATCTGTTTATTTACTTGTGTGGTTGCAATAAACATATACTTTAATGTATTTTTGTGTTTCGTCTCTTACTCTCTGTAGCCAGGCCACTGCCAGACAAGTGTGCCACCAGGGAGTCTATAGGTGCCACAGCATGCACTGTAGGAAAAAGATGGGAGGACCTCCGATGGTGGACACACCATATCACCCTAAAGAAAATTAGAAGGAAACTTCTTTTGTTGTTCTTCCAACAAAAGAAATGTGTGTGGATCTCTCTGAACCTCCATTATGCAGCGCATTCTGGCCACGACCTACACTGACCTGGATGGGGAGCTGAGGGCCATTGAGTAGCGACAAGTGGGTAAGTGAATTAAACTGCAACAATACACACTATTTATTTATCAAGAAAAAAAATAACGATTTAGGGTGCACCCTAGCAGCACTAAATTAACCTCAGCTCAGCCTCCTGGTAGCTATGGCACAGAGCAGACAGGCAATCTGAAAAGTATTTATGCAGTACCAAAACAGTAATGAAGTCAATACCTTTTTTGTTAAATAATTTTTTATTGGGTGATAAAACAGGTACCGAAAACCAAAACAACATAAGGAAAAGAGTAACATGTCAAAGTAAACAATATATAGAAAGCGATAATACAATATAAGGAAGAAAGAAATTGTAAAGTACAACCTTACATAACTAATTAAAATCAAGAAAGATTGGGGTACCTCTTAAATTATTTAGTTATTTGAATAATTTTTAAAAGAATAGTAATGGGGAAAGGAATAGAGAAGAGAAAAGAGGAAATGAAAGAGAAAGGAATAGAAAGGAGAAAAGAGAGGGAAGGAGAATTATCGAGTAAAAAGTTATTGTAAGGAAGAATATGAAGACAGAAAAATAGTAAAAGGTAACCAAAGTAGATCAGACTTAATCCTTTGAGATACAGATGAGGAAGAAACAGTAGAAAAATCCTATGTTCGTCACAAATAAGGTCCCACTATGTTAGCATACATATTCTGGAATTGTCTTTCCAGCAGGAAAGAATAACTTTAAATGCAAGAGTAATAAAAAGATCAAGCAATTTCAACTTTAACATTGAATCATGAGAATGTACTGACATAGATCCAAGAAAAACATTTTGAATTGATAAGGGGATATGGAAATGAAAAATCTTGGAACATTTGGCCCAGATGGAATTCCAAAATCCCACTTGAAAGATCAAGTGGGATAATGTACCATTGGTGGAAAGGCATGACCAGCAAAGAGGAGAGGAAGAAGGATTAATTTTGTGTAATAATACTGGAGTTCTAACAGCACTGTTATAAAGGAAAAATAAAGATTGAGTAATGTTAGCGGCTCTAGAGGTAGAAAAAACTTTATGCCATAATTTGTCCCATTTTTGTGACGGAAGGGAAATGGATAGATCTAGATCCCAAGCTAGTTCAATGGGGTATTTTGATCTTTCAGAGGTAGGAGTAGATACAATTTTATATATAAAGGAAGCTTTAGGATTAGAATCAGGAGTGATGTTATATAAAGGGGTTAAGGGGGTAAAAGGAGTATTATCAGTAGGGAAGTTATTAGTTGAAAGAAATGATTGAAGTGCCTGTGATAATTGAGAGTATTGAGATAAGCATGAAGATGGTAAATCATAACATTCTTGTAATGTGTTAAAAGGTAAAACAGAGTTATGGGATACGAGTTGATGAACATATAGAATATTCTTTTCTTTCCAGTGTTTGAAGTAGAAGGATTTATGGCGAAACTTAATAAATTTATTGTACCAAATAGAAGAGGCAAGGAAGGCTTGATAAAAATTAGAGCCATCTGTGAACAATGAATGTAGTAAGTGTTGGGAATATTTTAAAATAGGATTTTTAGATATAAAGGTGCAATTGGACATAAAACAGATATCATAAAAGAAAAATCATGTAGTAGAGAACGTTCAAAGTTAATCCAGCTAGGTATCGGGTCATCTTGGTAATGTCGGTTTAGAGCATACATTTGTCTAATTAGAAAGGCAGTATGATATAGCTTAATGTTAGGAAATCGTACACCCCTTCATTCTTTGATTTGAACAATTTAGTTAAAGCAATACGAGCAGGTTTGTTGTTCCAGAAAAATTTAGTACAAATAGAGTTGACTTGGCTAAAATAATAATTGTGAATTTTAAAGGGTAACATAGATAGCAGAAACAAAATGAGCGGAGCAATCATCATTTTGATGGTATCTAATCTGCCCCACCAGGGCAAATGTAGAGGAGACCATGAGGAGAGTAAATTGTGAATTTTAATTTTCAAAGCATTAAAATTATGGGTAAGAGTTTGGGGAATGGTAGGGGAAAACCATACTCCAAGGTATTTAATTTTTGATGGACACCATTTAAAATTGGTGTCCGAAAACATGAATTGGCAACATAGTGAGTTTAAGGGTAAAATTTCAGTTTTAGAAAAATTTAATTTATAGCCAGATATTTTAGAATCTAAGTCAATTTCCTGTAAAAAAGGAGGTAAGGAGGAAAAGGGTTTTGAGAGGTAAATCAAGATATCATCTGCATAAGCAGATAATTTAATTTCATGGGAATTATGAAGAAAGCCAGAAATTGAAGGGTTGTAGCGAATGCGCTCAAGAAAGGGTTCAAGACATAAAAGAAACAAAAGAGGAGAGAGGGGACAGCCTTGTCTTGTACCTCTATGTAACTTAAAATAAGGGGATAAAAGACCATTAACAGATACACATGCACGGGGACCTGAGTATAATAATTTGATGAACAAAATAAATTTTGGGCCAAAGCCAAACCACTGGAGAGTTCTGAACATGAATTGCCAATTTATGTGATCAAAAGCTTTTTCAGCATGTTATGTTATGTTAAGGATATTTATTAAGCGCTCGATTACCCGAGGGTGTCCTGGCGCTAGTTACCACTCCCCCAGCCCAAGCAAGAAAAAGAAGGTTATTTGTCAAACAGCCATGTCTTCAGGCCCCTCCTGAAGACCAGCAGGTCTGTTGTATTTCTGAGATAGACTGGAAGATCATTCCAGGCCCTGGCTGCCCCGCAATAAAGCCTCGGTCGCCCCACCTCACCCTTTTTGTAGCTGGAACTTTGACCAACCTGGCCCCAGATGACCGTAAGTTTCTATTTGGTAAATACCACTTAAACTGTTGTTGTAGGTAAGCTGGTCCTCTTCCCTGAAGTGCTTTGAAAACCATGCACAGGGATTTAAACGCACACGGTTCCTCACCGGGAGCCAATGTAGTTTTCTGATTTCGTTGGAGATAGGGGCAAACTTAGGTGTCCCCGTGAGTAGCCTTGCAGCGGCATTCTGAAGCCTCTGTAATTTATTCATAGAGCGTTCCATAATGTTAAGGTAGAGGCTATTACAGTAATCAAGCCTTGACAGGACTAGCGCAGAGACCACCGTTTGCCTTCTGTCGAGTGGCAAAAATGGTAATATTTTTTTACTGTTCTGATTACAAATGCTGTGGAAGAGGCAACAGCATTGACTTGGTCCGCAAAGTTCAGATTCTCATCAACTATCACCCCCAAGTTTTTGCCTTCTTCACGGGAGCAGGAGGGGACCCATAGATGATGGCCACCAAGTCGGGGTCCAGAAGTTGACATCATTTCCGAAAAGTACCACTTCCGTCTTCCCTGCATTCAATTTGAGGCAGTTTTCTTCCATCCAACTGCCCACCGATTTCATGCAGAGTTGGAAGCGGCTATCTATGCCCGTCTCCCGACCTGGGAGCAAGGACGCCACAATTTGGGTGTCGTCCGCATAGGAGGTGAGCTCGAACCCGAACGTCCTAACGATGGGTCCAAGCATCAAGGGACAATGCAGCTAGAGGTTCAGGATAACCTTTCCCCACATTAATAATATTAGAGAACATTCTAGCATTGTCTGAGGAGAGTCTACCCTTAATAAAACCAGATTGATCAGGTTTAATAAGTAGTGGAATAACTCCTTCCAATCTAGAAGCAAGAATCTTTGCAAATATTTTACAGTCATAATTGATTAAAGAGATTGGACGGTAATTTTGACAAAGGGAGAGATCTTTATCGGGTTTAGGGAGAATTACAATAAGAGCATCAAGAAAGGAGCCTTCGGGTTTAGAGTGTGAAAGAAAGGAGGCAAAAAGCTCAAGTAAATGCGGAGCAAAAATAGAAGAAAAAGAAGAAATAAGTTCAATAGAAAAGCCGTAAGGGCCAGGGGCCTTAGCTCTCTTTAAGGATTTGATTGCATCTAAAAACTCCTGGAGAGTTATATCAGTTTCCAAGAGGGCCATAGAATCCGGAAGAGAGTTAGGAGAGGGGAGGCCATCAAAGAAGGACTGCGTGGCGGTTATATTGGGGTGAGTGTCATCCATTTATAGTGAGTGGTAATAAGTCTGGAAGGCATTGACGATGTCTGAATCAGAATGTAATAAATTATTGGTAAGGGTATTATGGATAGGGCCAATGGCTTCCCTTTCTGATTTGACTTTTAAATAATTAGCCAGCATTCTGCCCGCTTTGTTTTGACCCCCATGATATTTAGATTTTAATTTAAGTAAAATATTACAGGCATCAGTTGTGGCAAATTTGTTTAAATAGGATTTAGCCTTGATTAGATCTCGGAGGTGAACAGGAGATTTGGAGGTATAGTAAGAATGTTCGAGGGTCTTAATATGATTGAGGGAGGAGATGTATTGGGAGTTCAATTACTTTTTCTTCCTAGCGGTGTAGGCAATGGTAAAGGTTCTGGACGAGACTTTGAAGGCATCCCAATTGTTATGAATAGAGGTATCACTTGACTTATTAAATTGAAAAAATTCTTGTATAAAGAAAATAGCGTTTAGAATATAGGTTTGATCGGATAATAAGGAATTATTAAATCTCCATCTAGTCTGTTTGGGAGTAGCAATGGACAAATCAAGAGAAACTGAAACCGGGGCGTGGTCAGAAATAAAAATGGAACCAATCTCAGAAGATTGGAGCAAGGGAAGTAAAGATTTTGAAAGCAAAACATAATCAATGCGAGACATAGTATGGTGAACATTGGAGAAGAATTTAAATTCCTAGTTATCAGGATTACTAGTTCTCCATGCATCATAGAGTGGACGAGAGGCAATAGCAGCTTGAAATGCTTTATGAGATTTGTCAGGTTGAAATTTACAAGCCAATCATTAAAATCTCCAGCAACAATAATATTGGGGTTAGAAATTGAGGATAATTTTAGTTTAATATGTTGCCAAAGGTCCGGATCAGGTTTAACCGGCCCATAAATATTAAAAAAGGTGACATGTGTATTATGGACCGTGGCGTGAAGTATTACCCATCGTCCACTCGTATCATTTTGAGTTGATATAATTTGCAGTTTCAAAGATTTATGACAAAGGTTGGCGACACCACCTTTACGGTTGATAGCTGGAGAGAAAACAACCTGACCCACCCATTGACGCTTGAGTTTAAGAGATTCAACATCATTACAGTGGGTTTCCTGCAAAAAAGCAATCTGACAGTTAAGTTTTGATAAATGGGAAAGTACCTTTTGGCACTTAACAGGATGACCCAAACCGCGAACGTTCCACGATACAACATTAAACATGATAATGTTTAAGAAACAGGGGAATAATCACAATGATGACGGACTGCAAAAGTCAACAAAAAAGATAAACGACGCTGGTCATAAGAATTGGGAAACATGTAGAAATTAATAACAACATAAAGAAGCAAGTAAAAAGGTCATTCATAGAAATATAAAAAAGGGGGAAAGAAAGACAGATGAGGAAGAGGGAAAGGAGAAAGAAGATACAAGGAGAGAAAAGATGGAAAGAGAGTAGAGGAAATAAAGAAAAACAGTGACAGATCAAGGACAAAAAGTCAGATCTGAAATATAAAGAGAAAGAAATAAGAGCCGGGCATGCCAGCGCTCAAGAACAAGAGCAACAACAGGAGAAGATGGAACTGAAGGAGATAAGTAAATAAAAAAAGTAAGATACTATAAGATAACTAGGCCATATAAACCATAGTGAAGACATAAAGAACAAAAACCGCAACAAGAGATAACAAATTGCGAAGCATTAACAGTTTAAAACAATTTTAAGAACATTGAGCATTTGTCTCCATAGGTACTCTAGCAATAGAATGCAAAAACTGTTTTAGTTTAGAAGGATCATCAAATGATCGGGAAACACCTTCATGAGTAATTTTACAAAGACAAGGATGTAGAATGCCATAACGGATGTTCATGGATCTTAATTGTGGATGAAGAGCTAGGAATTCTTTACGTCTAGCATTAGTAGCGTTGGAAAGATCCTGTGAAATGAAAATATTATGACCAGACCAGACGGAGTTTTTCTCTGGCAACTTTTAACACATGCATCAGGTCAGTGAATTCTAGAAAAGCATAATAATACCACGTGGTTTGTTGGAGTGAGGCTGAGGACGACCAAGGCGATGTGCTTGTTGTATGTTGAGAGGAGTCGAGGAATGAAGATTAAGAAGGTCAGAAAGAAATTTCTTCAAAAAAGAAAGAAGATCTGAACCCTCAACATTTTCAGGCAGTCCATACAGCCGAAGATTGTTCCTTCTGTTGCGATTGTCTAAATCCTCTCTGTGGAGTTTAAGTTTATAGATTTCTTGCTCCAGTAAAGGGTCTTTAGTTGCCACGTCATGAAGGTTACTTATACGTTGTTCCATTTCAGACATTTTACCTTCCATGTTAATCGGTCCTCAATCAGCTGTAATTTTTCATTGGTGGTATTCATAAACGGTTTTAAAGCACATAGTTTATCTAGAATTGAGTCCAAGACCGGATTAGAGGATGACTGGACCGGAGAAGGAAGATCATTTTTGGCTCTTTTCGGTTTAGTGCCAGATAAAGATGTCTTCACAAGAGATTGGATCACTGGCCATCTTGAGAAAATGTACTTGTCGGCAAGGGAGATTTTTGTGAGTAGAAATCCTTCCCATAAAAATATGTGCACAGTGATGTAGACTTCAACGATGATATGGAAATGTTACAGTCACAATGTCGATGAGTGACACATCCAGATCCCAGAAGGCGGGATGCCTAGATTATAGTGTAAAACAAGCTATAAAGGAGAGATTAATGGAGGGAGTCTCAGATAGAAGACAAGGTGTGAGGAGACTATGAGGGAAAATCCCACAACATGAAAATATTTATCTACATCCTCTCAAACATGTGGTATTTGTAGAAAGCCATGCTCGGACCACTTCAGTAGAGACCAGAGAGGTAGCAATGAAGATAGTGTCCTGAAGATATGGAGTCACCATCCACAAGAGGTAGTATAGTGTATACACCTTGCTTGTGCAAATGCTGAGAGAAACCAACATAGACTGCTGACAGGTACAGCATGTACTCCCTTTGTCTCAGCAAACAATGGGATATAGCTGACTGAAAGATGTTCAGCATTCCTCCCTCAACCATCAACTAAACAGAGGAAGCTGGTGCATAGGTTGGTAAAAGCATTGTTTAGCCGCACAATGGAGTATATAGGATAATGCAGTACTCCGTCAGTGAGATTTTTATATTCATTTTTAGCAATGCGGCCACCGTGCATACAAAATAGCGGCCGTTCGCGTCGGAAAGACGAAGGTGCAAAGAAATCATCCAAAGGGTGAGTTGTAGACTCACCCTGCAGCGCAAACGTGTGCCACCATACAGCAGAAGGTTGGCACACCAAGAAGGATGCGAGACGTGGTCCCAGGACGGCAGAAATCTCCTTCGTGAGCTCCGTGAGGTGATGGAGCTCAGCAGTTAGCCGCCATCTTGCTGCGTGCGTAAGCCACGCCCCCCGAAGTCAATACCTAAACAATTAAAATCTCAAATCAAACTAGAAAAATAGAGTAAAATGTAATAAAATGATACATAAAATTTAAAAAATCTAATAAAGGGAATCAGCTATATGCATTTTTAACGTTTTAAGTAAAATTGGCAACAAAAAGCACTAAGCACCAATGATAGTCTGTGGAAGCGGTAGAATGGGACGTAGGTGCGAATTCATGCCGATTGCGATGGAGAGCTGGTTGGATACACCAAGCAGGTTTGGCCTGGTTAAAGATTTTAACTTCTGATTTAGGGCCTCATTATGAGTCGAACCTGTGGTGACGGTACAACCACTGCCACACTGCGGACTGCCCGCAGTATTCCGATCGCGGCAGTCTTTCATCGGCAGGAATATGCTGGCAGTGCCACAGCCAGCACCGCCGAGCATATTCTGTGTTGCCATTTCACTGCCCTTTTCATAGAGGTGATTCTGCCATAAAAAGAGTGGCGGAATGGCAACAAAGGGGGCCCTTACAAACCACCTGCCGGAACTGGGACTGGGGGTGCATGCGGGAGGGCACATGTATTCCCCCCTGTATTTGAACCCCCATTTCCTGCAAAGTGTATCATGTATGCCACACCATGTAGGAAGGTGCAGTCAGCGCTCTGGCAGAGGTGGTCTGCATGCAAGGCTCTTCTATGAGCCTCACAGACCGCAGCTTTCAGACTGCCGCAGGACCGCCCGCCAGACCAAGATTTGACTACTAATCTGGCGGGCTGTTACACCACAGCTTTGGTGGTCCTACAGCGGATGGCGCGGTGCACTGCCCGCTGTAGGCCGACAAAGTCATATTAAGGCCCTTAGTTTTTGTACAGAGCTCAAATTCCTCCAGTGGGGCAAGCCTGCAACTGTTTCTGAGGAATTTGCATTGGAATCGGACACCTTTGCCAACAGGTCCCACTGACGGCTCCAGAGGTCTTGGAAGTGCAAATATTTTCTACTTCTCAACTTTTCAGGGTTTCTCAAGCAGCTAGATGACTTATAAGGCTCCCAGGACCTCAGGGACAGCACTTTAAGGGGTCCAACTCACTCCAGCAAAGACCATCAGCAAGGTCAAGTCCAGGTCCAGTTGGTACTGGTGAACTGGTACTGCAGGTAAAACTTGTTTTTCAGCTTCTTGTGTCCCTGTTGCCACACAAGAGGTCTGCCCACTGACTCTTGGAGTCCACTTCGTTGTCATGGGTACAAGAGGAAGCAGATCCAGTCCTGCTTGTTGCTCTATCTGGTCACGGCAAGCAGAGTCAAGTCCTTTTCTGGTCTTCAACAGCTGTAAACAACCCCACAGTGAACATTACTGCTAAGATTTAAGATGGAGAAATCCTTTTTCCCTTATGCAAAGCCTATGTGCCCAGCCTAAGGTGCGACCAGGGAAATTAGCAGCTTCCTAGCCAGACTTCAACAGATCCAAAATGCTGTAGCACGTCTTACAATAGGTTTAAGCAAACGCTCCAGGCCCTCTGCCCATCTCAGGTCACTCGACTGTCTCTCTGTGTGCAACAGCGGTACCCCTGCAAGGTTCTATGCTTGTGTTAAAAAGCCCTTATTATCTCCTATAAGTACATGAGAGTAAAGTTTGCAGGACATGTGCCACCCAGGACTCACCGTTCATGTAATGCTCGCATTTTGCAAGTTCCTACATTTTGTAAAAAACCTCCACAACCGCTTTAGGGCCCACTTGGGCTTTATGGCCAAAGCCTTGGACTCACTCCTGTCTTCGCCCTCCCAGCTGTTTTATCATATTCCAGAAACAGATAAAAACTCATCTCTCTTCTGTAATCCCAGGAGCCAGGACACTGTATCCCTGGGTATTTGCGCACTTTAGAATCTCTGTATCTTAAATGGATGGCTTTAAAAGAGATTCAAACACGTGCAGATAAACGGGAGCTCTCCTGGTGGAGGGTGGAGAAGCCGAGAGTGGAGGTGCAGCGTGAGCGTGAGGCGGCGGATCATGCTTATCTCCTGATAGATGAAGACGATGGAGCGCGGAAAGTGCTGATGTGTTTGCATCAGTACCACTAAGGCTGAGATGCATTCAGAGACAGACGTTATCCCTTCACTTCCAGAGCTAGGTTTAAAGCGTGATCAATCTCCATGTGTCTATGGACTGCAGACTGGTGCATCCTTCCTGCCCCAGTAACTTAGCAGCATTAATATCAATTAGGCCCCGTATGAGCGGAAGTATTTGACAAGCTCTGAGTGTCACAAGATGAACTACAAAACAATCACACAACTGGGGCTGCATTATAGAAACTTTACACTGCTGCTTGTGTGGTACGAAATGCTGTAAACAGTATTTCTACTGGACTAAACACAAAAACAACAGTTGATGGACAGAATGTAGAACAATGTCATACATTCACCCCAGTACAGAGATCTGGGCCTAAATCCATCGTTTTTTTGCTCACCATGCCATTCCAGTTTGAACCCAGCCATATGCAAATCAGTCTTGACCCTGTGCCTCATGGGAACAGTCCAGCCCGAACTGCCAAGCCAGGTCCTCCCTGGACTGGAAACAAGCATCCTAGGACCGGTTTCGGGGTTTCACCCCTCTTCAGCCAGGATAGCTTGATTCCAGTGGCATGGAGAGCACGGGACCCACGTCTGGGCATACCCGTCCCACTCGGGGTGACAAATGCAAAAACAACAGTTGATGGACAGAATGTAGAACAATGTCATACATTCACCCCAGTACAGAGATCTGGGCCTAAATCCATCGTTTTTTGCTCACCATGCCATTCCAGTTTGAACCCAGCCATATGCAAATCAGTCTTGACCCTGTGCCTCATGGGAACAGTCCAGCCCGAACTGCCAAGCCAGGTCCTCCCTGGACTGGAAACAAGCATCCTAGGACCGGTTTCGGGGTTTCACCCTCTTCAGCCAGGATAGCTTGATTCCAGTGGCATGGAGAGCACGGGACCCACGTCTAGGCATACCCGTCCCACTCGGGGTGACAAATGCAAAACAACAGTTGATGGACAGAATGTAGAACAATGTCATACATTCACCCCAGTACAGAGATCTGGGCCTAAATCCATCGTTTTTGCTCACCATGCCATTCCAGTTTGAACCCAGCCATATGCAAATCAGTCTTGACCCTGTGCCTCATGGGAACAGTCCAGCCCGAACTGCCAAGCCAGGTCCTCCCTGGACTGGAAACAAGCATCCTAGGACCGGTTTCGAGGTTTCACCCCTCTTCAGCCAGGATAGCTTGATTCCAGTGGCATGGAGAGCACGGGACCCACGTCTGGGCATACCCGTCCCACTCGGGGTGACAAATGCAAAACAACAGTTGATGGACAGAATGTAGAACAATGTCATACATTCACCCCAGTACAGAGATCTGGGCCTAAATCCATCGTTTTTTGCTCACCATGCCATTCCAGTTTGAACCCAGCCATATGCAAATCAGTCTTGACCCTGTGCCTCATGGGAACAGTCCAGCCCGAACTGCCAAGCCAGGTCCTCCCTGGACTGGAAACAAGCATCCTAGGACCGGTTTCGGTGTTTCACCCTCTTCAGCCAGGATAGCTTGATTCCAGTGGCATGGAGAGCACGAAACCCACGTCTGGGCATACCCGTCCCACTCGGGGTGACAAATGCAAAAACAACAGTTGATGGACAGAATGTAGAACAATGTCATACATTCACCCCAGTACAGAGATCTGGGCCTAAATCCATCGTTTTTTGCTCACCATGCCATTCCAGTTTGAACCCAGCCATATGCAAATCAGTCTTGACCCTGTGCCTCATGGGAACAGTCCAGCCCGAACTGCCAAGCCAGGTCCTCCCTGGACTGGAAACAAGCATCCTAGGACCGGTTTCGGGTTTCACCCCTCTTCAGCCAGGATAGCTTGATTCCAGTGGCATGGAGAGCACGGGACCCACGTCTGGGCATACCCGTCCCACTCGGGGTGACAAATGCAAAAACAACAGTTGATGGACAGAATGTAGAACAATGTCATACATTCACCCCAGTACAGAGATCTGGGCCTAAATCCATCGTTTGTTTGCTCACCATGCCATTCCAGTTTGAACCCAGCCATATGCAAATCAGTCTTGACCCTGTGCCTCATGGGAACAGTCCAGCCCGAACTGCCAAGCCAGGTCCTCCCTGGACTGGAAACAAGCATCCTAGGACCGGTTTCGGGGTTTCACCCCTCTTCAGCCAGGATAGCTTGATTCCAGTGGCATGGAGAGCACGGGACCCACGTCTGGGCATACCCGTCCCACTCGGGGTGACAAATGCAAAAACAACAGTTGATGGACAGAATGTAGAACAATGTCATACATTCACCCCAGTACAGAGATCTGGGCCTAAATCCATCGTTTTTGCTCACCATGCCATTCCAGTTTGAACCAAGCCATATGCAAATCAGTCTTGACCCTGTGCCTCATGGGAACAGTCCAGCCCGAACTGCCAAGCCAGGTCCTCCCTGGACTGGAAACAAGCATCCTAGGACCGGTTTCGGGGTTTCACCCCTCTTCAGCCAGGATAGCTTGATTCCAGTGGCATGGAGAGCACGGGACCCACGTCTGGGCATACCCGTCCCACTCGGGGTGACAAATGCAAAAACAACAGTTGATGGACAGAATGTAGAACAATGTCATACATTCACCCCAGTACAGAGATCTGGGCCTAAATCCATCGTTTTTGCTCACCATGCCATTCCAGTTTGAACCCAGCCATATGCAAATCAGTCTTGACCCTGTGCCTCATGGGAACAGTCCAGCCCGAACTGCCAAGCCAGGTCCTCCCTGGACTGGAAACAAGCATCCTAGGACCGGTTTCGGGGTTTCACCCTCTTCAGCCAGGATAGCTTGATTCCAGTGGCATGGAGAGCACGGGACCCACGTCTGGGCATACCCGTCCCACTCGGGGTGACAAATGCAAAAACAACAGTTGATGGACAGAATGTAGAACAATGTCATACATTCACCCCAGTACAGAGATCTGGGCCTAAATCCATCGTTTTTTGCTCACCATGCCATTCCAGTTTGAACCCAGCCATATGCAAATCAGTCTTGACCCTGTGCCTCATGGGAACAGTCCAGCCCGAACTGCCAAGCCAGGTCCTCCCTGGACTGGAAACAAGCATCTTAGGACCGGTTTCGGGTTTCACCCTCTTCAGCCAGGATAGCTTGATTCCAGTGGCATGGAGAGCACGGGACCCACGTCTGGGCATACCCGGCCCACTCGGGGTGACAAATGCAAAAACAACAGTTGATGGACAGAATGTAGAACAATGTCATACATTCACCCCAGTACAGAGATCTGGGCCTAAATCCATCGTTTTTTGCTCACCATGCCATTCCAGTTTGAACCCAGCCATATGCAAATCAGTCTTGACCCTGTGCCTCATGGGAACAGTCCAGCCCGAACTGCCAAGCCAGGTCCTCCCTGGACTGGAAACAAGCATCCTAGGACCGGTTTCGGGGTTTCACCCCTCTTCAGCCAGGATAGCTTGATTCCAGTGGCATGGAGAGCACGGGACCCACGTCTGGGCATACCCGTGCTGTGTTTACATAATAAGTGGAGAAAATGGATGTACCCCACTTTTCAATTATGAAAAATGGCAAGATTGTTCTATTTTTGTTTTTTTATTGTATAGGTAGTAGACAACAGTGCAAAAAAGTTTTAGTTAAATGGATTATTCATTGACTTTGAGTTTCTTTGTTAAAACTACTTTACCAGACGTAAACTAATTTGTATGAAAACAGTGTTATATGTGCTTGACAACAGTTCTACAATCCATTTTCTCATTTTTCTCGAGGTGCAAAAAGGTATATGGGATAAAACGTGTATGCACCATTGGCCATTGCACACGCATCAAAATGATTAGGGCCTGTTTTTTCAAAACAATGCAAAGTTTCTGTAATGTAGCCCCGATGTTCCAAAGAAAAAGAAGCGGGTGTCCTACAGGAAAAGAAACAACAATGAAATAAAGCACTGAGAAATACACCTCGACTCTGGAGCGTGTGCCCAGGGCACTTACACTTTCACTCTTCATCAGTTCACAAAGGCGCAGGTGACCCATCCATCCATGCAGCCCAAATCAACTGATGGATGGATCAGTGCTTAATTTGCAAAAAAACATAAGTGTGCTCATTAGGAGGCCACTCCAGCTTGCATCACACATTGGCCCCAATGATAGTAACAACACAACTACTAACCATCACACTTCTACATGTGTGACAATTCGGACTATTTCAGGCCCACAAAGCTATAAGAATGACTTGGGCAGCAGGTAATATTAATTTTTAATGTATATTGAGTTAACAATTAACTGTTGTTGTGGTGATCTCTAAATTAGCCAGTCAGCGCCACCTTGTGGCAGACTTTCACAGACTCTGGTGCTGACAAATAAGTGCCGGTGCCGAGCACCGGAAACCACCGGTTCAAATTAAGCACTGGGATGGACCGCAGTCTACCCACCCCAGTGACTTAGCAAGGGTGCCATGGGCCCTAAGGCATGCCATATTATGTGTATTTGTTAAGCGTACCATCGTCTGTAAGGGTATCCTGGCACAGGACAAGTGAGTGTGCCTAGCCCTGCCTATAGTAGGTTGGTTAATTGAAAAGCCAGGTCTTCAACGTCTTGCAGAATTCAAGAAGAGGGGAGGAGTCTCTGATGTGGAGAGGGAGGTTGTTCCAACGCTTAGGACCGATGCCCCACTCCTCTCCCAATTGTGTAGTAAAAGGTATCATTACCTTATGGTGCAGACAGTTTGCCGTCACATCTCCGGACATTGGTGCCACTGGGCCTTCTGCACTAACAATTGCTATGTCCCAAGTCATACCTACTCTCACAATAAAGGACCATGCACCCTATTACATAAATGTGCAATGTAATCTACTTCAGGTGTGAATAATATATGTACGATGATAATGCTTTGTACTTTATCTTGCTATCTTTAATGCCCTATGCAGCCAGTTGGAATTACGTCAATACTGTACGCATACCTTAAATAAAGGGACTCAATAAATAACTAATACTGCATAGCACAGGTAGGACGGCCTGCTGTCATTTCACCGCCTTCGAGTACTTAGTCGTGGAGTGTGCTTAAGGATCTTTTCTATGAGATGCGCAAATTGCAGAAGCAGAGGTGGCATTAGGAAATTTGGTATATGAAGCTCAGGCTGGGGTGAAAAAACCCATAATAATTATCTCAAAATGTAGGTGTTTGTGAATTCCAGGTAGAAGTGTGGCTTCAGCACTTCGCCGTCGGAAGCTCGGTGCAGCTTACTCGACAGATTCTACCTTACACCCCACGACATTTCATTTGTGACTTCAATATTTTACTCTGGGTACAGCCCCTCGAAGATAGAGGGGGGAGGCGAAGGTGCTAAGCGAGTGAGTGCTCTGCGCAAGCTCAGATTGTGGTTTCTCAGCTGTTCCCCTCTCTTTGCTGCCTCCCCGCATCTTCTGCCAGGTAGGGATGATCACTTCTCCGTGACGTTTGATGGGTCAGCAGAAAAGGCAGAGAGTGAGCGAGGCAATGGCGGATCCACAGAATGAAGGAGTGTCCATGTGCCGGCCTGCGATGTCTCCTCCATCACGCTGTCTGCAGCACTGCCTCGCCTTCTCCTGGGATCACTCTCTGTTTATCAGTTTCATGCCTTGCATTGTTCTGCTCTCTTCAGGGACACCTCGTGTTATGCACAGGCACTTCCACAGATTAATATAAAATTTGGTGAGCAATGGTCCAGTCGTTTCTGGGCTTCAGAAGAGCAAAGGTGGGTCACGAACAAAACGGGCGCCATTTTGTGCGCCTCACTCCTCCACTTCCGGCAATTAATCCAAAATCCGCCTATGTTTGCATGCCGGGGGGAGGGAGGGTAGAGAGACAGAACGGAGGAGTGGGCGGAGTGTAGCATTCCAAACAATTTGCTTCATTGGGATCAGAAACAAAAGCACAAAAACAAATGCGCTTGACAGAAAATGTTCACTTTTTAACCGATTCGTTGTCATTCGTAAAACATTCTTTCAATGCGTTCATTTTTGAATTTCTTACTGATCTCCCCCAGCCTCCTCGGAGTCTTCTGAGAAAATCCCACAAATTCGGACCTGTTCTTCACCCCGAGATGCCTAAAAGCACCAAGAGACCCCTTGTACTACATAGCAAACATTGGCAAAGCCAATAGGTCTCACCCATCCGAGATCTATTAGCTTTGTCAATGTTTTTTAGCCATGTTGTACAGCTTTTGTACAAAAGGATTATTATATTAAAGTATATTATGTTATAATATAATATAATTTCTATATATGATCTGTGAAGAAGGCGATTATCTACCAGATTGGGTGTTTTTGATGTCTCTGCACGATATGTTGTAAATAAATCCTTGACAAGCAACTTCGGAGTGCGCGTTTCTTTCAGGAATGTGAAAGATGCTGCTGAAAATTTGGGGGCATATTAACAAGGGCCAGCGATAAATATCGCAAAGCGCGCTTAGCGCTTGCATATTTATCGCCGGCTATCTCTGTAATTTATCGCCCGGTTAGCGCGTTATCAACAACGCGCATCGCCGAGGCGATAAAAATTCCAGAGATAGTGTGGATATCCCCGTTTTCCATGGTGGAAAACGGTGATATCCTAGATGATAGGGCCTGTGGTCTTAGCCACAGAATCCACTCCCATGTTAAGTATGGCTTAGTCAGGAATTTAACAGACGTTAAATTCCTGCGTTAAGTCATACTTAACGCGATTTAAAAATCGCTACCCTTCCTTGTTAATATCGCGAAGCTGCCTTCGTGATATTTTCCCTGGTTGGTTTACAGCCACGCCTACTTTGCATCTCATTAGCAATGCAAAGTTAGGCGTGCTGGAAGCGGGAGCGCTAAGTCAGCAAAACACGCGATAGCGTGTCTTTGCTGAGAAGGCGATGAAATTATCGCCGCTTTTCGCCCGAAAACGGACGCAAAAGCGTCGATAATTTCATAGCGCCGCCTTGATAATATGCCCCTAGGTCAGATACTCACACCAGTATGCGCACCACTGCTGCAGGGCTGGGAGCCGAGAGAAGTTTGTGCCTTGGAGACATATATATTTTATATAGTTATGGATAGGATCGCGTTTCCTTAGGAAATGCCTTTTTTGTGTTGCTAATAATTTTGGGGCGGTTTGACGAATCTCCACAAAACTTTCCAAAATCAGTGTTACTTTTTGACTAGTTTACGCATGGAAAGTTTTGGGGTGTTCCGTCAAGAGGGGGACTGAGAAAAAAGCATTTTTCCACCTTCATTTTTCCATAGGAACTTTAGACGACACAGCTACAGCGCAAACTGCTCAACGGATTTACACCAAATTTGGCAGAAAGCTAGATCATGGTCCATAACGAGTGCTTTTTGTGATTTGGTGTAAATCCAGTATTTCATTTTTGAGCAATTTATGCTCACAAACCTTGCGTATTTCATGCCGCAGAGGCTCTGCGGACCTGGGAGCTTTCCTGCTGAGATCTGATTTACTGCCACCACATCAACCAGAAAGTTGTGGCAGCCATCTTAAACCCCAGGGACCCCATCCCCCAAGAGTGGCAGCCGTCTTAGATCCAGGGGACTTCATCCCCCAGGGCCGGCTCTATTACTGTGACCCGGGTAGCATCAGTGCGGGGCAGAGAAACATATGTTTGCTCCTGCCTGGCCAGAGCATTTTTAAATGTCCTGCTGGGTGGGAGCAAACATGCATTCCCTGCCTGCAACAGCGCAGGCAGGGAAAGCAAGTCTGCTCCGAGCCTGCAGCAGATTTAAACATGCTCCCGCCGGGTGAGAGCAAACGTCTGATTCCCTGCCTGTACTCCAGCTTTTGCTCCCATCCAGAGGGAGCAAGCATAAATAGCTGCTCCCTCCATGCTGAAGCAATGCTGGCTCCTGCACTAAGCGGGGATCCAGCTAGCGCCACTGGGTAGGACTGGCCTTGAGCATGGACGAGCTGGGCCAGGACCTGTCGTATAGTTTCCACTTTCCACTAGGAACTGCACGTTTGTTGGGCAACATAAACGTTGGGAGGGTGCCAGACTGATTCTGAGCATCCCCTCAGGATATGTTGTCCTATAAATCAGCTAGCTCACAGTGCCACCATAAGCACCCCTAAATCTAGACAGGCAGCAAATGGCTTTGGCAACCACAGAACATGACAGCCCTGACCCTACCCAGGAATCGTGGTAATAGATCTAGAACCCTTTCGCTCAGTCACTCGTGCGCTCTTTATCTCAGAGAAATATACAAGGAATACACAGAGGGGTGTTTTTCAATATTTATTGAACCATCGTGATTCTTGCATAGAATATATGCGCTGCAATGACCAATAGACAGAAGCAGATTCAAGTGATTAGCAATATAAGGACAGTGAACAGATTAAACAGTTCCACCATCTTGCAAAAACAATGTATTTGCAGGCATATAAAAACAAAGTATATATCTATATATATATATCTATATCTATATATCTCTCTCTCTCTCTCTCTCTATATCTATATATATATAGATATATATATATATAAATATATATATAAATATATATATAAATATATATATAAATATATATATATATATATATATATATATATATATATATATATATATATATATTACTCCTACTATGTGTTCACTAACCTAAGTATCTAGGGGGTGTGTGTGTGTTCTGCCAAGAATCCCCTATTGGATGATCCAACCCCCATTACCTGATGGGAAAGAATGTAGGTTACCATCACAGGTTGCACATCCCTCCTCGCAGAGAGATCAGCAAGCAGCTGGGCTGAGGTTTCAGTGTGTAGTGATCTCGCGATGACAGCAAGTGCTTCTCTGCCTAAACCTGGAAATGCTTGTTTATTTATAACAAAACGCATCCTTGCTCTGAGCCGAGACCTTAGTCAGACTCCAATTGTTTAACAAACAATCACATTTTCACAATGTATGTTCAGACCTTGTACGGGATGTTCAAGGTGTCATGTTATTGTTCTTACGAAGTGGAATTTGTAAGCGAATGTAGATTTGTGGAAACCAATCCTGCACTGTCACGCACGCAAATGTGTGTCAAAAGTCATTGTGTGAAGGAGAAGACAACTTAGGAAAACATGTACATGTGAAATGGCAGTGTTTCCCACTGGGCCTAACTGAGACACATGACAGGCCGGGGCGCCAACATTCCGAGGGGTGCAGCAGGGAGCTGCCTGACTTAATGTTATGCATACAGAAGCTCCTCCATCCCACTTGGTCTCAATCGGGTCTCGTTAAAGACTTTGTAATCAGCCCTTAACGTACCTCAGCATAATTGCCAGCACCCCATCTACTCCCTGCCCTCCTCCCATCTCCTTCCGTCACACCGCAAAGCCCCCACCCCCCGCCCCCCCAACAAACACCAAATTTTCTTTCTGCCCAGGGCACTGTCCCATTCAATCTGATTTAAGGGCCTGGTGATCCACCTCAGCAACTAATTTGAGGTTTGTGGATGGCCCGGGTGGGCACCGGGGCATTCACCTGTGGGCCCAAAACTGGTCGGTGAGGAGAGGGCCACATGCGATTATAGAATTTGGCCCTGGGATGGGCTCCCTGGAACCTAATAAGGCCCAAGGAGGGGGCTGCATGGCCCCCCTCCCCTTTTTAATGTCATGCCCAACGGGATTGGGTCCCCAGGGCATAATAAAGGTCAGGGAGGGAGACCATGAGGCCCGTCCCCTTTTGTTATGGATTTTGGCCCCAGGGGATGGGCTTCATAGGGCCTAATAAGGTTGAGGAGGGGGGGGCTGTGCTGCCCCACTCCCTATTTTAATGTTGTGTCCCAGGGGGATGGGGTCCAAATGCCTGCTGCGTGAGGTTGACTTCCTTCGGGGGGGGGGTTGGGATGCAGGCCCTCTGGCCAACCCCATGTTACACATGACCAAACTCCTTGCGTGGTGTGGGATTGGCTACCGACAGCCAACCCCTGTGGCCAACTCCCCCACCACACACTGGCAAAGGCCGTGTGCAGTGAGGTTGGCTTTACATACGGTAACAAAATATTACTTTCCATTAAAAAACCCTAGAATTTTCCTTGAAAAATCAAAGGCTAATGGATATAATTCTTGGCATAGAGGCACCTGTTGAAAAGTGTTGGTCCTGGCACACTGGGGGGATATTTTCGGCATGGGGCACCCATGGAAAAATGCTGGCACTCCCACATTTAAGGTAATTTTTGGCATAAGGAAGGACAACTATGGCATACAGGAGGGAAGCAATTATGACAAAACACTGGGCCTAACATACAAGAGATACATTTTGATGTTAGGGTCACCCATGGTTTATGGGCAGAACTAATGGCAAAATTCTGGCAGTGGCATATTGTGTATCATTTTTGTACCAAAGGGTCACTTATGGTATATGTGCAGCACTAATGACAATTTACTGGACCTGGCATAATGGAGGTACGTTTTGGTGTATGGGGCACCGAAGCACATTTTTAAAAATGGGGTCAATTCTTGGGGCGAATCATCTTAAAATGGCATGGCACACCATGAAAGACAGAAATATTTAATGAGTGCAGAGTCTGCTGCTTTTTAGCAAATTTATTTGAACACTTTCAAATTAATTATCTGATCCATTTTTTCAAAGTTTTCTTGGAGGGAGACCTCCCCCGGAACCCTCCAGACTAGATGTCAGGCTTACTCACTTCACGCGCTACAATTTAGGGCACGTATCACGGCTTGCCACTTTTAAAAACCACCAGCTATCACTCCAAGAACAGAAGGCAAACAGTGTCTTCATGAGTGCCGATTACTTTCTGCAGCTTCTACTGGGGCTGGGACATTACACATTATGTTTTGTAAAACTAATAAAATCAGCATTGCAAAGTGCGCCCATATGATTAAATAAAAAAATGAACTAAACAACAAATTATTTTAAACAGTTTGTTGCCATGTTTCGTTATTGTGCATTAAGTGGTAAAATAAAACCTACCCCTATGTGCTTCACACGAGCAATAGAGCCTTGCAAATGATCTTAAACAAAATGTATTAACAGTAATTAATAATATAGGACAATAATAGAGTTCATGTTCAATATATGGTCTACATCAATTAATACATGTGGGCATAACTACTATTGTTTTATCCAAATCTCTTTTTTCTCTCACTATGATTTATCAGCACATTTTTCATTGCAGTATACATTAGGGGAATGATTAAATCATGACAGTTTGTGGTATAAAAAAAAATTGGTTCCTAGTGCTGTTGTTTGTTTTGTGGCACTATATCCTCTTCAGATGAACACATAGAGACTGATTTAGAGCTTGGTGGGACTCCCGTCATCCCTTTTTGGCAGAGTTTAAAAGTACTCCATCGAGCTGACGGATTTCCGCCCGCCGTATTTAGATGTGTGATGTCTGATCCTCCGTCCACCTTGACAGAGTGTCTCCCGTCGCGTATGCGGCTCACCGCCATCGACACGGCGGACTCGTCTGCTGGCTAACATTACTCAGTCGATGTCAGGGTGGTGAGATTGCATCCAGCCTATTTAAATTTCACAGTTGTGCTGGCGTTGTTTTAGCGCAGATTGCTGATGGAGTGAATCCGTCGCAGAACGCGTTCAACATTGCACTATTCCTGTGGCTATTGGATGGATGCTAGCATCACACACCTGAGGTGTTTTGGCTCATTGTATTCACCTGTATACTATAAAACAAACTCCATTACAGACCATGATCCTTTGCCATTCCACTTCGTCACAACATTGCCAAGCAGAACTTTTGTCAGTGAAGTCATGTTTTTTTTTTTGCTTTCTTTGTTTCTTGGCCCTTTTTTCTTCTGTCATTTATTTTCTTGTGAGTTTTTAAATTTATATAATTACTCATTTGTTTGATAATGGCATGGAGGAGAAATCCATGTTTTACAATGGGAGAATTGTGAGTCATGGTGGATGAAATCATTAGAGTTGAGCCACAATTGTTTGAAGCCCAAGTGCAAATCACAAGATCAGAAAAGGCAAATGTGGGCCAGAATAGTTGACAGAGTGAGTGCTGTAGCAAACAACCTGTGCACACAGGAGGAAATTAAGAAGAGGTGGAACGACCTGTGGGGCAGAGTGCGTTCCCTGGACTCCAAGTGCCACCTGGAGGCCCAGAGGACTGGTGGTGGTTCTCTCAGCCCACACTTACAACTATTTTCTTGGGAGGAGAAGGACCTGCAGATATTACATCCTGAAGGATTCACAGGAATCCCTGGTGGAGTGGAGACTGGTAAGTTACACTTTTGAATGTGTCACTAAACCTAAATGTCGTTTCTGTTTTAAATTTAGCTGTTGCTAATGTGTTTTGCACCTTTTGGTAACATAGAAACATATATATATATACATATATATATATATATATATATATATATACATATATATATATATATATATATATATATTCACTGAAAAAACCATAGGTTTTAGGGACAGTTATAGTTAGTTGGACATTGCACTCGTACAAAACCCGTGAAATTCTCCGTTATAGTTAGTCCAGCTAACTATAACTCGCGCCCCGCAATGCACTGCTGATGACGTCACATATTACATCACTCATGACATGGTCAGTGACATCACTGATGACATCACTGATGACATCTCAAATGACATCACTGTTGACATCATCCAGTGACTGTGTGTTTCTGTAAAGTTTAAATATTTTTAATATATATAGGAAAAGACGTATTGAAGAATGAGTGGGTGTGTAAGTGTCTGTATGGATGATTTAGTAGGTGCGTGACTGACTGTATAAGTGAGTGATTTAACGTATCTTACTGAATGCATGGGTTAGTGACTAAACTGGGTGAATGTCTGTATCCGTCTGTCTGTTGCTGTGTAAGTGGCTGCATGTGTTTGTGAATAGCTACATGAGTGTCTATATGAGTTAATGAATGCTTGTGTGAGTATCTGTATGGGTGCCTGAGTGTTTGTGTGGGAGGGGTGTGTGCGACTCTGTGCATAAATGTGTGAGTGGGTGATTCACTGGGTGGATGGTTTAAAGAGTGCATCTGTGATAGACTGTATGGGTGGGTAAGTGTGTGTAAGAGTGTGTTAGTGAGTGAATGTATGTCCCAGTGGTACATGTGTGAGTAACTACATATGTGAAAGGCAGTATATATGTGTGTTGGAGTATATAAATAGCTATAGCGAGAGTGAGTGATTGTGATAGTGGCTGTATGGATGAGTGTGTGCTTGTATCAGTGATTGTATAAGAGCGTAAGAATGTGCTAGTATTTGTATGAGTAAGTGAGCTGGTATGTGTATAACTGTATAGGTGAGTAAATGGTAGTGTGTTTAATTATTTGCATGACTGACTAGGTGTGTGAGTACCTCTATGGATGAGTGGCGGTGTTTGAGTGTCTATATAGGAGTATGAGTGCATATGATAGTCCTGTACTGAGTGACCGTAAGTATGAGTGACTGTACGGGTGAGTGAGTTGATGTGTGCGTAGACCTAAGAATCAGTGAGTGGGTATGTAGTTATTGGTGTTGGAGTGTCTATGGTTTTGCGAATGGCAGTCTGTAATTTAGAGTGGGTGTATCAAAGGTTATATTAGGGTGTGAGAAGATGCATGAAATTATCACATGGATGATGTCACCAGTGATGTCATCAGTGATGTCATTTGAGATGTCATCAGTGATGTCATCAGTGATGTCACTGACCATGTCATGAGTGATGTAATATGTGACGTCATCAGCAGTGCATTGCGGGCGCGAGTTATAGTTAGCTGGACTAACTATAACGGGGAATTTCACGGGTTTTGTACGAGTGCAATGTCCAACTAACTATAACTGTCCCTAAAACCTATGGTTTTTCAGTGAATTTCAAAGGTTTTTTAAATGCTAATTTGTAACTATAACGTCCCTGAAACCTATGGTTTTTTCAGTGAATTTCAAAGGTTTTTTAAATGCTAATTTGTAACTATAACATGTCTGAAACCTACGGTTTTTTCAGTGAATTTCAAAGGTTTTGTAAATGACAATTTTTAAATGTATTAATTGTTATATAAATTTTTTTAATACTAATTTACTCCATTTTTAGAAACAATTTTTTTTACATATTTTATTTTTAAATTACATTGTAATTACATTATACATTACATTACAAAAATACTTTCTCAGAATGAATTACTTTAGTTTAAATACTTTGCACATAGGCAATAGACTTTTAAGTACAGTAGTTACAGTTGTTGCAATGGGCAACACATTTTCAAACACAATGCAACATTCAGCTCAATGTGAATTTCTAGTTAAATGCAATTAGTTACTTTATGGATTACTTTTCTAACCACAGGACTGGATCCTAGATTCAGTCCTGGCACATCTCCTGTAAACAGTTGAGTAAAAGCGTTTTGGTTACAGTCGTGATTTTTAAGGAATATTATTGTACTTTAAAAGTTGACACTTAGAAACTTTTTCTCATAGAATCACCAATGTTATCCTATGGAAGGAAATTCACTTAGAAGGTAAAAACTGTTATCGTTACTTTTTCTTACTCAGTGTTGGATCCTGGATCCAGCACTGGTGCATCTCCTGTAAACAGTTGAAAGAATGCGTTTAAGTCATACAGGCGATTTTTAGGAATATTTGTAGTTTGTGAAAATTGACACTTTGAAACTTTTCTGCTGAAAAGCAGACAATGGATTCCTATGGAAGAAAATATAAGTTACTGGTAAGTACGGTTAAAATTACTTTTCAGGGTCAGTGCTGGGCTAAAAGATGCAGCACTGGGTTCTCTCCTGATAACAGGTGAGTAAATTGGAATTCGTACTTTGGTTGATTTTAGAGGAATATTATAAAGTTCCAAAACTCCACACTTAGAAGAATTTCCAAGTGAAACCAGTCAATGTTAGCCTATGAAGGAAATTCAAGTTACCGGTAAGTACGGTTAAAATTACTTTTCAGGACCAGTACTGGGCTGAAAGATGCAGCACTGAGGTCTCTCCTGATAACAGGTGAGTAAATCAGAATTCGGATTTCGGCTGATTTTAGAGGAATATTTGTATGTTTCAAAAATCAACACTTAGAAACTTTTTCAGCAAAAAGCAGGCAATGATATCCTATGGAAGGAAATTCAAGTTACTGGTAAGTACGGTTAAAATTACTTTTGAGGATCAGTACTGGGCTGAAAGATGCAGCACTGAGGTCTCTCCTGATAACAGGTGAGTAAATCGGAATTCGTATTTCGGCTGATTTTAGAGGAATATTTTAAAGTTCCAAAACTCCACACTTTGAAGAATTTCCAAGTGAAACCAGTCAATGTTAGCCTATGGAAGGAAATTCAAGTTACTGGTAAGTACGGTTAAAATTACTTTTCAGGACCAGTACTGGGCTGAAAGATACAGCACTGAGGTCTCTCCTTATAACAGGTGAGTAAATAGGAATTCGTATTTCGGCTGATTTTAGAGGAATATTTGTATGTTTCAAAAATCAACACTTAGAAACTTTTTCAGCAAAAAGCAGGCAATGATATCCTATGGAAGGAAATTCAAGTTACTGGTAAGTACGGTTAAAATTACTTTTCAGGACCAGTACTGGGCTGAAAGATGCAGCACTGAGGTCTCTCCTTATAACAGGTGAGTAAATCGGAATTCGTATTTCGGATGATTTTAGAAGAATATTTGCACAATGGTGAAGGGAGGGGCGGGGCCTGAGGTGACATCTGTGCAAACGCGCCCCGTGGCGCGTTTTAAGTTGGGGATTAAGTCCCCTTGAATCCTGAGGGTCCCTAGGGGCCAACTAGCCCACCAGGAACCTCCAATATGCGCCAGGGGCTGCGTTGCAGAGACGTGTAGAGAGGCCACACCCTTTTACACCTCTCTGCAACGCAGCTCTGTGGCGCTTTCTGGATGTACCTGTTGGGCTAGTTGGCCCCCAGGGACCCTCAGGATTGAAGGGGATTTAATTCCCCATCTTAAAACGCGCCACGGGCCTGTTTGCACACATGTCACCTGAAGCCCCGCCACCTCCCTTCACCACTGTGCAAGCGCCCCGTGGCGCGTTTTAAGTTGGGGGATTAAGTCCCCTTGAATCCTGAGGGTCCCCGGAGTCCAACTAGCCCACCATATACCTCCAAAGCGCCACAGAGCTGCGTTGCAGAGAGGTGTAAAAGGGCGTGGCCTCTGTACACCTCTCTGCAAGGCAGCCCCTGGCGCATACTGGAGGTTCCTGGTGGGCTAGTTGGCCTCAGGGACCACCAGTATTCAAGGGGATTCGTTCCTCCTCTGCAAACGCGCCAGGGGCGCGTTTGCAGAGTGGTGAAGGAAGGGGCGGGGCCTGCGGGCCCGATCGTTTAAAAAAAAATATATATATTTTGTCCTCTGAAGGGGGCTGTGTGGCCCCCTTCCTTTTTCTGTTTTTGGGCCCTGGGGACCCCATCCCCCAGGGCCTTACCCCTTTTTAAATTACAAAATAAAAAAAAACGGGAAGGGGGCCGCGTGGCCCCCTTCCCTGGGCCTGTATTGGCCCCGGGGACCCCATCCCCGGGGCATGGCCTCTATATTTATTTTTATTATTTTGAGGGGGCTGCGTGGCCCCCTCCTCTGGCCATTTTAAGGCCCCGGGGACCCCATCCCCGGGGCCGGCCATACCCTTTTTTTTTTTTTTTGAAAACTTTGGGGAGGGGGCCGCGTGGCCTCCTCCCGAGCCACTACTTGCCCCGGGGACCCCATCCCCCGGGGCTGGCCCTCTCGTTGGGGACTGTTGGGGGTCCCCAATCCCCCACAGTCCCGCCGGCTCCCGCGTCCCTTGGGAGCCGGCATTCCTTTCCACATGGGGAGCTGCTAAGATGCAGCTCCCCATGTGGAAAGCAATGTGCTTTGGATATTGGAAGAGAGAGCAGGTTTCCCTGCTCTCTCTTCCAATATCCAAAGCAGTTTGTAATGACAGGACGGGAGCCGCGAGGCTCCCGTCCTGTCATTGCAAACAGCAGTGTCCCGGGGTAGGCACCCCGGGACACTGCAGGAGCCGGCCCTGGGGGTGGTGGTCCCCAGGGCCATCAAGGGCTCCAGGAGGGGGCCGCGTGGCCCCCTCCCTACATCAGCACAGCCCCGGGGAGGTGGTGGTCCCCGGGCTTCGGGGTCCAAAACGGACCCCCATTTTAATTTGTTAGTGCCCCGGGAGGTGGCGGTCCCGGGCGTGTGGGAGGCTGGAGCACCCCACACAGGTTGTTCAATTTTTAAAAAAGCCCCGGGAGGTGGTGGTCCCGGGGCTGCGGGAGGGCTCAGAGCCCTCCCGCAACATTTTCAAAAAGCCCCGGGGGTGGCGGTCCCCGGGCTTGGGAGGCCCTTTGAGGCCCCCACACATAAAATTAACCCCCACCATGCCCCCGGGACTTGGGCCACCCGGGGCAAAATACAATCGAAGCGCGGGAGACCGCGCTCGATTTTTCCGGCAGGATTCGCGCACCCTGAGCGCATCCTGCCGATTTAAAATTTTTTTTTTTTGCCCAGGGGTCCTTGTGGGACCCCTGAGCAAACCTATGGGGTCAGGGTGTTTCTACCCTGCCCCTTTGTGCGCTTTAGCACTTGTTTCTGTCCCTCGGTTCTACCGAGGGATAAAATGGCTGCCAACATTTCCTGAATCGGAATGTTGACAGCCAGCTGACAGCCAATTAACATGCAGCTCGTGATCGGGAGGGTACGCGGACCCTACTCGGCCATAGATATCACTATCTTTTTACTTTTGATTTTCTCAGCAACTACTGAACGGATTTACACCATTTAACAAAAAGGGTTCTTTCTGAACCAAGAACTACCTCTTTGCCAAATTTGGTGTAATTCCGTTCAGCAGTTCGGGCTGTAGCCGTGTCTAAAGTTTCCTATGGAAAATTGCATGGGGAAAACGCGTTTTGGGACCCCCTTTTTCTCGGCCCCCGCTTGACGAATCCCCCGAGACTTTCAGGGTAGGAGCGGACCGGAGCGGGCCACAAAGTTTGAAAATTTTGCGAAGATACGTCAACCGGCAAGAGAGTTATTTCAAATAGAATGTCGCGGATTTCCTATGGATAATAGGTTGTAACTATAACTATCTACTGGCGACCGCCAGTAGATAATATATATATATATATTTTTTTTTTTATCCAACAAAGTGCCCAAGGCATTCAAGGACGCACTCAAAAGTGTATGCACTACCATCCGGTTTATTCAAAAAAGGAAACCCAGTGTTCTCAATCCAGTCTTTTAAAATCATTGGCCTGACACATTTCGAGGCTACACGCCTCTTACTCATAGGCAGCTTGAGCGATGCGTAGACAGAAAGAGCTCCAATTCACTAATTACCTGCATGTTTGTTTATTAATCGGCCCGCAATCGGCCTCGCTGAGTGCATTTTTATATTTGCATGCCTTCTGGAATTTGTAGTCCATTCCTTTGGAGCTCATATATTTTCCCTGAGTGGGTTCTGTTCGCATCCTTTAAAGCAGATATCTTTCCCTTTGTAGGTCTCTGGATCCCGCGCCGGGTTGTTAATGTCCGCATACACTATGCCGCATTCCAGGCCGCATTCCAGGCACGGACACAGTTCCCGCCTGGCAGCCCCTCTCTGCAGATATCTTTCCCTTTGTAGGTCTCTGGATCCCGCGCCGGGGTGTTAATGTCCGCATACACTATGCCACATTCCAGGCCGCATTCCAGGCACGGACACAGTTCCCGCCTGGCAGCCCCTCTCTGCAGTTTCAAGGTGGTGCAGCCCTTCACGGCAGGATGGCCGTGTAGTAATTTTATCCAACAAAGTGCCCAAGGCATTCAAGGACGCACTTTTTGTGGATAAATATACGTGGCAGCCTGGCCGTGAAGGACGCCACACCCTCTAAGGAAACAGGGGGCCCAAGAGGTTTTGAACACTTCAGAACTTTAGGAACAGTTGTGTTCAAAGAAAGAAAACCGGGGATTCTATTCCACAGCCCACTAGGGCTGGATTAATGTCAAGTAAAAGACACGGAAGTGAACTGAACCCACTCGGGCTATTAATTATCAAACTACAGGCACCAGCATGCTCTAGACCGGAAACTCACCTGAAAGGTGCACCGGGAATGTATAAATTGCTTGCATGCGGTCAAAGGTGCTGTTGAACATTGCAGTTGTACCCGATGTCATTCTCTGAAGAAGGAGCCCATGCGCTCTGAAACGCGTAAGAAAGAGACTTTTAAACACGGAGCTGAATTGCCGGTTTTAATATTAAAGGCTTTTGTTAAGCATGCAGTTGTTTGGAGGCGTCCTTGCTTCAGGGCACCTTTTTGTGGATATATATATATATATATATATATATATATATATATATATATATATATATATATATATATATAATCATTTATTTATGGTCTTTTATGTTTGTATGAATGCATTTTGTTGTATTTAAGATTACAGGTTGAAATCTCCATCAGATTTCACATGAAGTAATTAATGGTGCTTGTAAGTGTTTTTGCACCAGATAACATATTTCCTGTATGAGTTTAATATTTTAAATGTCTGTACTTTTTTACTGCATATTTTGACTAGGTATGTTTAACTTTCAATTTTTCAAGTGTTGTTAATGTTTAATTAAAATTACTACAACTATCATGATGCCTTGTTTTTGTTTTGTCAAAATAATATTGCAATGTAGCTTGCTCATTCTCTCTTTTCTTTCATATGTTCACATATGTTAAAATGTAATGTATTTAGCCATCTCTATTTCATGCTATGTTTAGAAATTATTTGGTGTACAATTGTGTATGTTGTCTTATCCTTTTTTATGTTTTTGAATTGATGTTATTTGTTTCTCAAATCAAAGCTTTTTGACAAAAAGGCTCTAAAGTATGTAATTCTGTATGCTGAATATAAGTGGTTTGTTACAAAAATGTACTCTGCAATGTGTATATGATGCTAATGCTATATATCCTTCTAAGTTGGTAAATGTCAGAATTCTTAGCCTGCTAGGCCTTGCAATGGTTAATCTCACATTTCTCCCCTCTACTGTGTTGTGTTGAATGTTTGGTATATCTTATGTATACTTCTAATTATTTTTTTCATTTCAGGACATGTGTTTACCTGCTTTTTTGAAGTAGTTGTGTGTGTAATTTAAAAGGTTTGTGTAAATTATCATAATTCCATTGAAAGGTACAATCATCATATTCATTTACTATTTTCCTTTTAGGTTGCTTCATTTTTTAACTTCAAACTCATTTGATGTCTAAATCAGACTAATACAATATATTTTACTTTTGTAATTCATAATAGATCCAACACACTGAGTACGTGGACAACCATCTCCCACTGCGAATACCTCCACTCCACACCAGGAACAAGCCTCCGGTGATGAGGACTCCACCCCTGTCCGTATGATGAGGAGATGCCTGGTCCATCTGGTCTGCCTGGGCTGACCGCTCCAGTGAGTCTCACTCTACCTACACCTACACCTCCCACCCCAGCTGTTACCACACCTCGGTCAATGGATACCTCCACTTCTTGTGTCCAAACCAACATCACCCCAATCTTGTGCCCCCCAGTCCTGGCTGATGTTGATCCAACACCAACATCACCTCCAGTTCAGGCAGGACACAGTGGGATGGGGCACACTGGGCCAAGGGCACAGGGTAGTGGGGGTAGGGGTCATGGGAGGGAATCTGTGGGCCAGCAAAGTGAGCCCACTAGGTTCACTGTCACCCAGGCCACCATCAACAAAGTCTTGGGATCCCTCCATCAGACATGATGGACAAGGTCCTCACAGAGCTCTAGATCTTCTGCTTCACATTAGGAATCCCACATCAATGACACCGATAGTATACATCATGGCAGTACTCTATTTTGTGCACACAGGACTCATACTAATACTCTGTTGCAGTATGTGGTGGAATGTCACAATCAACTTTCAGTGGTGTGCTACAAGAAGCTCTTACTTCAATGAGGATATAAATCAACAGCTTCATGCAGTTACCACAAAATGAGGATATGGCCTATATGAAGGGAGATGTATTTGCTTTGGCTCGCCTACCACATGTTGCCAGAGCAATTTGAGCAGCGCAGGTTGCCTTGGTGGCAACACTCAACAGAAAACAAGTCCAATGCAATCTTAAAAACTTCCATTCAATCACTGTGCAAGTTGTCTTCGTACCAGATATGTACATCCAAAGTGTGTGTGTCTTTCACAGGATCAACCCATGTTCCCTTTGTACTTCGTAATAGCAGCATAGAACTGCCAATGTCACAACTTTGGAATGTCCAAATGAAGATGACATGATGAAGAAACCTATAGCAGATGAAAAACGAATTTAATTTTAAAATTGACATTACAAAATAGACACATTACAAGTGACTAATTTTGAGGACACATTTTCCATAAACCTTTAACCCCTTCGATGCTCATGACGGAGCGGTTCCGTCATGAGCATCGGGTTAGGCTGTGCTTATGACGGAACCGCTCCGTCATGAGCACAACCCCTGGGGAAGCGCTGGCGCTCCCCTGGGGCATCGATCTTGCCCCCACAGAGGGGATGGCAGTGGAAGAGTTTCCGCTGCCACCCCGGCCCCCCCACGCTTCCCCATGACGTCAGCGCGCACAGCGCGCGCCGGCGTCATCAGGAACGCTGGGACGCTGGAAATCATTTCTTTCCAGCGCGTCCAGAGGAGAGTAAGTGTTTGTTGTTGCGGTGGGGCGGGGGGCCGTAATAGGATGCCTTGAGGCATCGGGGGAGAGGAAAGAGTATTTCCTCTCCCCTGATGTCTCAATGCAGGGTATTCCTGCTTCACGATCGCGCACAGCGTCGCGATCGTGGAGCAGAATGCCCCACTAGACACCAGGGATGTCCTTTTAAAATAAAGGAAGCGACCCCTTGGGCAAGGGTCGCTTCCTAGAAGCGACAATGTAATGAAGACTTTTCTGCCCCCTGGGGACAGATCGACTGTTTTTTCGGCCGTTTTTGGATCCAGGGGGCAGAAAAGCCCACTAGATCCAGGGATCCATTTTGTAATGAAATGGAAGCGACCCCTTGGGCAAGGGTCGCTTCCTAGAGGACAAAATTTTATTAAGACTTTTCTGCCCCCCTGGGGACAGATCGACTGTTTTTCAGCCGTTTTTGGATCCAGGGGGCAGAAAAGCCCACTAGATCCAGGGATTCATTTTGTAAATGAAATTGAAGTGACCCCTTGGGCAAGGGTCGCTTCCAGGGGGCATATTTCTTTGTTTGGACATTCTGCCCCCCCTGGGGGCAGATCGGCCTGTTTTTTTGCCCTTTCTGACCCCACTAGGCACCAGGGATTTATTTCAATTGTGATGGGAGTGACCCCTTGGGCAAGGGTCACTTCCAGGGGGCCATTTTATTTTGTAATAGGAATTCTGCCCCCTGGGGGCAGATCGGCCTGTTTTTGCCTTTCTGCCCCGAGGGGGGGCAGAAACCCCACTAGACACCAAGGAAGTAGTTTAAATAAAAATGGAAGCGACCCCTTGGGCAAGGAGTCGCTTCCAGGGGGCAGATTTTTTTATATGTGTATTCTGCCCCCCTGGGGACAGATCAGCCTAGTTTTTGCCCTTTCTGCCCCGGGGAGGGGTGGGCAGAAAACCCCACTAGGCACCAGGGATTTATTACTTTTGCAAGGGGGCAAATTTCTGTCTGCTGTTTTCTGCCCCACCTGGGAGGGCAGATTGGCCTGGCAGACAACCTCACCCGATCCCTTGGGCAAGATCACCCCTATTTTTCTCATCCCTATTTGAAGGCCCATCTGGCCGATTGACCATTTGGGTAGTAACATAGCGTGTTATAATGTTAATTGTTTTATTTTTGTGAATTGCAATTGTAATGCTTTATTTCTCCTTTTTTGTTCTAGTTGAAGGCTTTTGCTCTTGAGACTGTTCCAGGTTGCGGTTTCGTTACTGGTGGCTCTGCTGTTTGTGTAGTTGCACGTGTTTGGTAAGAGAGTTTTTTGTACAATGTAAATGAGTTTCATTTCTCTGCATGAATTTGTTTTTGCAAATGATGTAATAATAGCAGTATGTTTGGCTTCTGTTTTTGAGTGTCAAAAACATTTTGCATTTGTGCTCGATGTGTATTTTGTTGTCTTGTGAGTAATTGGTTTTGTTTTTTTCTTTCTAGTGGGATATCGTTTTTGCTGTGTCTCTGCAGAGTAGGTGCTGGTGAGTGTAGCTGTCTCTTGTAAGTAAATTGTATAGTTTTTGAGTATATAGATCTTTGTGATAAAGGCACACATTTTTTTACTTACTTGCTTTGCACAGTGTTGGTTGTTGTTGACTTGTTTGTGCAGTCTCCTTTCTTAGTAAGGATAATGGCTAGCTGCAGGATTACTGCTCAGCAGGTTGTTGGTATGCTTTTTGAGTCTTCCTCTGACCATGGTTCAGAGACTGACTCTGCATCTGAGGCAGAGGAGGCAGGGGACGATTCAGGCAGTGAGTTTTCTCTCCACATGGAATCATCGGATACTGAAGATACTCTTAGTGCGGATGAAGTGCCTGTGTAAGAGGAGGAGATTGATGTGCCGATAGTGCGGCAAGAGGCATCTGGGCTGCAGCCTGGGGCTGCAAGGCTTTCGGTTGGTGTAGTGCGGCAAGAGGCATCTGGGCTGCAGCCTGCGGCTGCAAGGCTTCCCGTTGATATAGTGCGGCAAGAGGCATCTGGGGCAGCAAGGCTTCCCGTTGGTATAGTGCGGCAAGAGGCACCTGGGCTGCAGCATGGGGCTGCAAGGCTTCCCGTTGAAAGTGCTGACCTCTGGGTTGCCCCAGGCATGGTGCAGCCGGCATTGCCAGACTTTACTGGTGTTCCAGGGTGTAGAGTGAATACTGAAAACTTTTTGCCGATACATTTTTTCAGTTGTTTATGGACGATGTGTTTTTGGCAGAGATTGTTGAGCAGACTAATTTGTATGCCGAACAGTTTTTGAGGGACAACAGTGCCAGTCTTAAGCCCCACTCTAGAGCTACCCGGTGGACTCCCACAAATCTGGAAGAGATGAAGAAGTTCTTGGGTTTAACTTTTTTGATGGGCTTGCTAAGGAAGCCATCAATGTCTTCATATTGGTCTACTAGTCCCTTGATGGCAACTGCTATTTTTCCGGCAGTCATGAGTCGTGATAGGTATTTGCTTCTGCTTCGGATGATGCATTTTGTCGATAATGGTTTAGCGTTGCCACGAGATCACCCTGAATGTGACCGTCTTTTTAAGATTCGGCCTGTCATTGATCACTTTGTTGATTTTCTGAGATCTATGCTCCAGGGAAAGAAATTGCAGGGGATGAGTCTTTGGTGTTGTTCAAGGGCCGCTTGGTTTTTAGGCAATACATTCCTAGTAAGAGGGCACGCTATGGAATTAAGCTGTATATGCTGTGTGACAGTAGGACTGGATATGTCTCTAATTTCAGAGTGTACACCGGTAAGGATTCCAGTATTAACCCCCCTGGTTGTCCGTCCACTTTTGGAGTGACTGATAAAATTGTGTGGGAACTTGGAAGAGGATTTTTTAACAAAGGCCACCATTTATATGTAGATAACTTCTACACTGGTGTGCGGTTGTTCAGGGAATTGGCCAAAGTGGACACTGTTGCTTGTGGCACAATCCGCTCTAACCGTAAAGGTTTCCCAAAAGAACTTGTTTGTAAAAAGCTTGTGCGGGGACAGTGCAGTGCGTTGCGTTGCGAGGAGCTTTTTCAGACAGGAGAGATGTCTACATGCTGTCTACCATCCATGATGAAAGCACTGCACCTGTGACTGTTTGGGGTCAGGTTGCTGAAGCGCGCAAACCTGTGTGCATTTTAGACTATAATAAGCACATGGGTGGTGTTGACAGAGTAGATCAGAGGTTGGAACCTTACGCTGCTCTTCGTAAGGCTTACATTTGGTACAAGAAGTTGGCTATCCATCTTTTCCACTTGGCAACCTTTAATGCTTTTGTTGTGTTCCAGGAATCTTGTCCTGAGTCAAAGATGACTTTTGCTAAGTTTCAAGAGTCTGTAATAGGCAGCCTTGTTTTAGTGGAACAGGCAAGTGTTCCTTGAGTTGGATTGGTGGAGGATGTTGCTAGATTGAAAGATCGCCACTTTCCTGATCACATTCCTCCCACACCCTCAAAAGACTTTCCCAGTAGGAGATGTAGAGTCTGTTGGCGAAGAGGTATGCGGAAGGAGACTCGCATGTACTGCCCCGAGTGTCCTTCTAACCCTGGGCTGTGTGTGCCTGCTTGTTTTAGAATGTACCACACGCAAAAGAATTTTGGGAGCATCCATGAGTGGTAAAGTGAACTGCCTGGCCTCTATTGTTTAATATTTTTGGTTCAGTTTCAAGGTTGGCATTTCTGTAGTGTATTGAGTTTCAGATGTTGTGTTAGTAGATTTGTATCTATTTGCAATTTGTTTGTGTTTTCTTATTTTTATAAAATAAATTCCTAAATGTGATGGTGGTGTGCGTGGAGTGGCGCTTGGCTGGCGGTGTGCGTGGAGTGGCGCTTGGCTGGCAGTGTGCGTGGAGTGGCACTTGGCTGGCGGTGTGCGTGGAGTGGCGCTTGGCTGGCGGTGTGCGTGGAGTGGCGCTTGGCTGGCAGTGTGCGTGGAGTGGCGCTTGGCTGGCGGTGTGCGTGGAGTGGCTCTTGGCTGGCGGTGTGCGTGGAGTGGCGCTTGGCTGGCGGTGTGCGTGGAGTGGCGCTTGGCTGGCGGTGTGCGTGGACTGGCGCTCGGCTGGCGGTGTGTGAGTAGTGACTTGCTGCTGGTCACTACACACACTGTTAGCCGAGCAACACTCCACGCAATCCATCAGCTTGTGTGGTTGCTGTGTTAGGAATGTGGGTGTGTGAAAGTGATGGGCCCTTGAATGCGCTGTCTGCTGGTGTGAGTGTTGTAATGTGATGGGCCCGCGGCTGGTGGTGTGAATGGTTTTGTATGTGTCACACGTATGAAAGGTGTATGAATGGCCTGTAAAGAGGTTGGTGCCTTGTCGTGGCTTTACAGCTCACGAGCTGTGAGTCAATGGTTCAGTTTCTCGTCCTTTCAATTATTAACAGTGCATTTCATTTTTGTGAAATCACTTGTTAATACAATTGTATATACTGAACCATCACTCACCCTCGTGCCAAATCCAACCAGTATGTGTGTGTGCTTGAGGTTTAGATGGCTGTGCAGTAATATTTTTTTTTGTCTTTCTCAAGCAGGGTGTACCTTGTCCCTTTTTGTGAATGTTGTAATGTGTTTGTTTCGTGCCTGGTGGTGTGAATGGTCTTGTGTGTATCACGTATGAAAGGTGTGTGAATGGCCTGTAAAGCGGTTGGGGCCTTGACGTGGCTTTACAGCTCACGAGCTGCGAGTCACTGGTTCAGTTTTTTGCCCTTTCAATTATTGACAGTGCATTTCATTTTTGTGAAATCTCTTGTTAATAAAATTGTATATACTGAACCATCACTTGCCCTCGTGCCAAATCCAACCAGTATGTGTGTGTGCTTGAGGAATAGATGGCTGTGCAGTAATCTTTGTCTTTTTAGTCTGTCTGCCAAGGTGTACATTCCGTCTAAGAATAACCTACCAACTGTAGATATTGTCGTAAGCGAAACACCCATGGGAGTACATGGTGATATCTCTCTTGTGGATCCCAACAAGTTATGGTACCCACAATGTCCTGCAAACCTGAAAATGTCTGTCACATTTTCCTTGCAATATTGTGCCAAAATTTTCACGCTGCAGAAATAAACAACACATTATCTCAAAATGACCTGGTTTTGCAAGGGGGTCACCTGGGTTTTGGCCCGGGGCTCGGCGACCACCTAGGAAACCTACCAAACCCACACATTTCTGAAAAGTAGACACCCGGGGATTCCAGGGAGGTATGTCTTGCGTGGATCCCCCAACGTTTCCTTACCCAGAATTCCCCGCAAACCTCAATTTTAGCTGAAAAAAATCACTTTTTCACACATTTTTGTGTGGGAAAGTGTGGCATCATCGGGCTCACACAAATTTCCTACCACCCAGCGTCCCCCAGGTCTCCCGATAAAAATGGTGCCTCACTCGGGTGGGAGGCCCGAGTACCAGCGACAGGCAAGGGCCCACAACGTATTGAGGCGACCTCAAAATGGCCTTTCACAAAACGACCTGGTTTTGCAAGGGGGTCACCTGGGTTTTGGCCCTGTGCTCAGCGGCCATCTAGGGAAACCTACCAAACCCACACATTTCTGAAACGTAGACACCCGGGGCTTCCAGGGAGGTATGGCTTGCGTGGATCCCCAACGTTTCCTTACCCAGAATCCCCTGCAAAACTCAATTTTAGCTGAAACAATCACTTTTTCAGAACTTTTGTGTGGGAAAGTGTGGCATCACCGGGCTCACACAAATTTCCTACCACCCAGCGTTCCCCAGGTCTCCCGATAAAAATGGTGCCTCACTTGTGTGGGAGGCCCAAGTACCAGCGACAGGCAAGGTCCCACAACGTATTGAGGCGACCTCAAAATGGCCTTTCACAAAACGACCTGGTTTTGCAAGGGAGTCACCTGGGTTTTGGCTCAGTGCTCGGCGGCCATCTAGGAAACCTACCAAACCCACACATTTCTGAAAAGTAGACACCCGGGGGCTTCCAGGGAGGTATGGCTTGCATGGATCCCCCAACGTTTCCTTACCCAGAATCCCTGCAAAACTCAATTTTAGCTGAAAAAATCACTTTTTCAGAAATTTTTGTGTGGGAAAGTGTGGCATCACCGGGCTCACACAAATTTCCTACCACCCAGCGTTCCCCCAGGTCTCCCGATAAAAATGGTGCCTCACGTGTGTGGGAGGCCCAAGTACCCACGACAGGCAAGGGCCCACAACGTATTGAGGTGACCTCAAAATGGCCTTTCACAAAACGAGCTGGTTTTGCAAGGGGGGTCACCTGGGTTTTTGGCCTGTGCTCGGCGGCCATCTAGGGAAACCTACCAAACCCACATATTTCTGAAAAGTAGACACCTGGGGCTTCCAGGGAGGTATGGCTTGCGTGGATCCCCCAAGTTTCCTTACCCAGAATCCCCTGTAAACCTCAATTTTAGCTGAAAATATCACTTTTTCAGAAATTTTTGTGTGGGAAAGTGTGGCATCACCGGGCTCACACAAATTTCCTACCACCCAGCGTTCCCCAGGTCTCCCGATAAAAATGGTGCCTCACTTGTGTGGGAGGCCCAAGTACCCGCGACAGGCAAGGGCCCACAACGTATTGAGGCCACCTCAAAATGGCCTTTCACAAACGACCTGGTTTTGCAGGGGGTCACCTGGGTTTTGGCCCTGTGCTCGGCGGCCATCTAGGAAACCTACCAGACCCACACATTTCTGAAAAGTAGACACCGGGGGCTTCCAGGTAGGTATGGCTTGCATGGATCCCCCAACGTTTCCTTACCCAGAATCCTCTGCAAACCTCAATTTTAGCTGAAAAAATCACTTTTTCACACATTTTTGTGTGGGAAAGTGTGGCATCACCGGGCTCACACAAATTTCCTACCACCCAGCGATCCCGGGTCTCCCGATAAAAATGATGCCTCACTCGTGTGGGAGGCCCAAGTAACCGCAACAGGCAAGGGCCCAAAACATTTTTTGATAGGCAAGGTTGATGTTGCCTCAAAACGTTTTGTGTCCTTGCATGTCGCGCGTACTTGGGCCTCCCACACAAGTGAGGCACCATTTTTATCGGGAGACCTGGGGGAACGCTGGGTGGTAGGAAATTTGTGTGAGGCCAGTGATGCCACACTTTCCCACCCAAAATGTGTGAAAAAGGGATTTTTTCAGCTAAAATTGAGGTTTGCAGGGATTCTGGGTAAGGAAACGTTGGGGGATCCACGCAAGCCATACCTCCTGGAAGCCCCGGGTGTCTACTTTTCAGAAATGTGTGGGTTTGGTAGGTTTCCCTAGATGGCCGCCAAGCACGGGCCAAAACCCAGGTGACTCCTTGCAAAACCAGGTGGTTTTGAGATAGAGCAATTTTGATGTCGCCTCACTACGTTTTGGGCCCTTGCCTGTCGTGGTACTTGGGCCTCCCACACAAGTGAGGCACCATTTTTATCGGGAGACCTGGGGAACGCTGGGTGGTAGGAAATTTGTGTGAGGCCAGTGATGCCACACTTTCCCACACAAAAATGTGTGGAAAAAGTGATTTTTTCAGCTAAAATTGAGGTTTGCAGGGGATTCTGGGTAAGGAAACGTTGGGGGATCCACGCAAGCCATACCTCCTGGAAGCACCCGGGTGTCTACTTTTCAGAAATGTGTGGGTTTGGTAGGTTTCCCTAGATGGCCGCCGAGCACGAGCCAAAGACCCAGGTGACTCCTTGCAAAACCAGGTGGTTTTGAGATAGGCAATTTTGATGTCGCCTCACTACGTTTTGGGCCCTTGCCTGTCGCGGGTACATGGGCCTCCCACACAAGTGATGCACCATTTTTATCGGGAGACCTGGGGAACGCTGGGTGGTAGGAAATTTGTGTGAGGCCAGTGATGCCACACTTTCCCACACAAAAATGTGTGAAAAAGTGATTTTTTCAGGTAAAATTGAGGTTTGCCGGGGATTCTGGGTAAGGAAACGTTGGGGGATCCACGCAAGCCATACCTCCTGGAAGCCCCGGGTGTCTACTTTTCAGAAATGTGTGGGTTTGGTAGGTTTCCTAGATGGCCACCGAGCATGGGCCAAAGACCCAGGTGACTCCCTTGCAAAACCAGGTGGTTTTGAGATAGGCAATTTTGATGTCGCCTCACTACGTTTGGGCCCTTGCCTGTCGCGGGTACTTGGGCCTCCCACACAAGTGAGGCACCATTTTATCGGGAGACCTGGGAACACTGGGTGGTAGGAAATTTGTGTGAGGCCAGTGATGCCACACTTTCCCACACAAAATGTGTGAAAAAGTGATTTTTTCAGCTAAAATTGAGGTTTGCAGGGGATTCTGGGTAAGGAAACGTTGGGGGATCCACGCAAGCCATACCTCCCTGGAAGCCCCGGGTGTCTACTTTTCAGAAATGTGTGGGTTTGGTAGGTTTCCTAGATGGCCGCCGAGCATGGGGCCAAAGACCCAGGTGACTCCTTGCAAAACCAGGTGGTTTGAGATAGGCAATTTGATGTCGCCTCACTACGTTTTGGGCCCTTGCCTGTCACGGTACTTGGGCCTCCCACACAAGTGAGGCACCATTTTTATCGGGAGACCTGGGGAACGCTGGGTGGTAGGAAATTTGTGTGAGGCCAGTGATGCCACACTTTCCCACACAAAATGTGTGAAAAAGTGATTTTTTCAGCTAAAATTGAGGTTTGCAGGGGATTCTGGGTACGGAAACGTTGGGGGATCCACGCAAGCCATACCTCCCTGGAAGCCCCCGGTGTCTACTTTTCAGAAATGTGTGGGTTTGGTAGGTTTCCTAGATGGCCACCGAGCACGGGGCCAAAACCCAGGTGACTCCTTGCAAAACCAGGTGGTTTTGAGATAGGCAATTTTGATGTCGCCTCACTACGTTTTGGGCCCTTGCCTGTCGCGGGTACTTGGGCCTCCCACACAAGTGAGGCACCATTTTTATCGGGAGACCTGGGGGAACGCTGGGTGGTAGGAAATTTGTGTGAGGCCAGTGATGCCACACTTTCCCACACAAAAATGTGTGAAAAAGTGATTTTTCAGCTAAAATTGAGGTTTGCAGGGGATTCTGGGTAAGGAAACGTTGGGGGGATCCACGCAAGCCATACCTCCCTGGAAGCCCCCGGGTGTCTACTTTTCAGAAATGTGTGTGTTTGGTAGGTTTCCCTAGGTGCCGGCAGAGCTAGGGTTCACAAACTACAGCTAGGCACTTTGCCAAAAAAGGGTCATTTTTCACTGCGAAATTGAGGTGTGACCACGTTGCGTTTTGCGCCGTTTCCTGTCGCGGGCACTAGGCCGACCCACACAAGTGAGGTACCATTTTTCTCGTAAGACTTTGGGGAATGCGGGGTGGGCAGAAATTTGTGGATCCACGCAGATTCCAGAACTTTCCACCACAGAAATGTGGGCAAAATGTGTTTTTTTTGACAATTTGTTAGGTTTGCAAGGGATTCTGGGTAACAGAACCTGGTGGGAGGCAGTCCAGTCACCCCATCCTGGATTCCCCTGGGTGTCTAGTTTACAAAAATGTATAGGTTTGCTAGGTTTCCCTAGGTGCCGGCAGAGCTAGGGTTCAAAAACTACAGCTAGGCACTTTGCCAAAAAAGGGTCATTTTTCACTGCGAAATTGAGGTGTGACCACGTTGCATTTTGCACCGTTTCCTGTCGCAAGCACTAGGCCGACCCACACAAGTGAGGTACCATTGTTCTCGTAAGACTTTGGGGAACGCGGGGTGGGTGGAAATTTGTGGATCCACGCAGATTCCAGAACTTTCCACCACAGAAATGTGGGGAAAATGTGTTTTTTTTGATAATTTTTTAGGTTTGCAAGGGATTCTGGGTAACAGAACCTGGTGGGAGGCAGTCAAGTCACCCCATCCTGGATTCCCCTGGGTGTCTAGTTTTCAAAAATTTATAGGTTTGCTAGGTTTCCCTAGGTGCCGGCACAGCTAGGGTTCAAAAACTACAGCTAGGCACTTTGCCAAAAAAGGGTCATTTTTCACTGCGAAATTGAGGTGTGACCACGTTGCGTTTTGCGCCGTTTCTTGTCGCAGGCACTAGGCCGACCCACACAAGTGAGGTACCATTTTTCTCGTAAGACTTTGGGGAACGCGGGGTGGGTGAAAATTTGTGGATCCACGCAGATTCCAGAACTTTCCACCACAGAAATGTGGGGAAAATGTGGTTTTTTTGACAATTGTTTGGGTTTGCAAGGGATTCTGGGTAACAGAACCTGGTGGGAGGCAGTCAAGTCACCCCATCCTGGATTCCCCTGGGTGTCTAGTTTTCAAAAATGTATAGGTTTGCTAGGTTTCCCTGGGTGCCGGCAGAGCTAGGGTTCAAAAACTACAGCTAGGCACTTTGCCAAAAAAGGGTCATTTTTCACTGCGAAATTGAGGTGTGACCACGTTGCGTTTTGCGCCGTTTCCTGTTGCAGGCACTGGGCCGACCCACACAAGTGAGGTACCATTTTTCTCGTAAGACTTTGGGGAATGCGGGGTGGGCAGAAATTTGTGGATCCACGCAGATTCCAGAACTTTCCACCACAGAAATGTGGGGAAAATGTGTTTTTTTTACAATTATTTAGGTTTGCAAGGGATTCTGGGTAACAGAACCTGGTGGGAGGCAGTCAAGTCACCCCATCCTGGATTCCCCTGGGTGTCTAGTTTTCAAAAATGTATAGGTTTGCTAGGTTTCCCTAGATGCCGGCAGAGCTAGGGTTCAAAAACTACACCTAGGCACTTTGCCAAAAAGGGTCATTTTTCACTGCGAAATTGAAGTGTGACCACGTTGCGTTTTGCATCGTTTCCTGTCGCAGGCACTAGGCCGACCCACACAAGTGAGGTACCATTTTTCTCATAAGACTTTGGGGAACACGGGGTGAGTGGAAATTTGTGGATCCACGCAGATTCCAGAACTTTCCACCACAGAAATGTGGGGAAAATGTGTTTTTTTGGACAATTGTTTAGGTTTGCAAGGGATTCTGGGTAACAGAACCTGGTGGGAGGCAGTCAAGTCACCCCATCCTGGATTCCCCTGGGTGTCTAGTTTTCAAAAATGTATAGGTTTGCTAGGTTTCCCTAGGTGCCGGCAGAGGTAGGGTTCAAAAACTACAGCTAGGCACTTTGCCAAAAAGGGTCATTTTTCACTGCGAAATTGAGGTGTGACCACGTTGCGTTTTGTGCCGTTTCCTGTCGCAGGCACTAGGCCGACCCACCCAAGTGAGGTACCATTTTTCTCGTAAGACTTTGGGGAACGCGGGGTGGGCGGAAATTTGTGGATCCACGCAGATTCCAGAACTTTCCACCACAGAAATGTGGGGAAAATGTGTTTTTTGACAATGTTTTAGGTTTGCAAGGGATTCTGGGTAACAGAACCTGGTGGGAGGCAGTCAAGTCACCCCATCCTGGATTCCCCTGGGTGTCTAGTTTTCAAAAATGTATAGGTTTGCTAGGTTTCCCTAGGTGCCGGCAGAGCTAGGGTTCAGAAACTACAGCTAGGCACTTTGCCAAAAAAGGGTCATTTTTCACTGCGAAATTGAGGTGTGACCACGTTGCGTTTTGCGCCGTTTCCTGTCGCAGGCACTAGGCCGACCCACACAAGTGAGGTACCATTTTTCTCGTAAGACTTTGGGGAACGCGGGGTGGGTGGAAATTTGTGGATCCACGCAGATTCCAGAACTTTCCACCACAGAAATGTGGGGAAAATGTGTTTTTTTGACAATGTTTTAGGTTTGCGAGGAATTCTGGGTAACGAAACCTGGTGGGAGGCTGTCAAGTCACCCCATCCTGGATTCCCCTGGGTGTCTAGTTTCCAAAAGTGTATAGGTTTGCCAGGTTTCCCTAGGTGCCGGCAGAGGTAGGGTTCAAAAACTACAGCTAGGCACTTTGCAAAAAAAGGGTCATTTTTCACTGTGAAAATGTGGTGCGTCCACGTTGCGTTTTGCGCTGCTTCCTGTCGCGGGCACTAGGCCTACCCACACAAGTGAGGTACCATTGTTTTCGGAAGACCTTGGGGAACGCGGGGTGGGTAGAATTTTGTGGATCCGCGCAGATTCCAGAACTTTCCACCACAGAAAAGTGAGGAAAATGTGTTTTTTTTACCAATTTTTTAGGTTTGAAAGGGATTCTGGGTAACAGAACCTGGTGAGAGCCATTCAAGTCACCCCGTCCTGAATTCCCCTGGGTGTCTAGTTTTCAAAAATGTATAGGTTTGCTAGGTTTCCCTAAGTGCCCGCAGAGCTAGGGTTCAAAAACTACAACTAGGCACTTTGCAAAAAAAGGGTAATTTTTCATTGTGCAAATGTGGTACGTCCACGTTGCATTTTGAGCCATTTCCTGTTGTGGGCACAAGGCCTACCCACACAAGTGAGGTACCATTTTTATTGGGAGACTTAGGGTAACACAGAATTGTAGAGCAACTGTTATTACCTATTGACTTTCGATGCATTTCTGCCTTCCAAATGAAAGACAATGTGTAAAAAATAAGTCATTTTGAAAAATGATCCTATAATTCTCATGCTATTATGGGTACTCCCAATTTCGGAAATGTGCAAATATCTACTGTTTCTAAAATCTACATTTTGTTCCCATTTCATAAATACATAGGTGTCTTTCATAACAATTTTTCCATGTATACATTTTCCCAAAATAATTGCTATATACCAGGTACATAATAAAAAACCATTGAAAGATGCTGCTCAGTTATTGGCTCTGGATTCGTCGGGTTCTTGGTGAACCTACAAGTCCTATATATCCCCACAACCAGAAAGGTCCAGCGGATATAACGTTATATTGCTTTCAAATAGTTGTCATAATTAGAAGAAGTTACAGGTGAAAACGTTGACACAAATGGCTGTTTTTTTCAACTACTTTTCAATTTTTCCTTCATTTAACTGTTAGTTTCTATAAGGAAAACTTTAAGGATCTACACAAATGACCCCTTGCTGAATTCAGAATTCTATCTACTTTTCAGAAATGTATAGCTTTCCAGGATCCATTATTGCTTTCATACCCATTTCTACCATTAACTGGAAGGAGGTTGACAGCACAAAAAATAGCAAAAATAGGCTATGTCCCAGAAAAATGCCAAAACTGTGTAAAAAAAGGTGGTTTTCTGACAAAAGTCTGCTTGTCCCTGAAAGCTGGGAAGATGGTGATTTCAGCACCACAACCCCTTTTTTGATGCCATTTGCAGGGGAAAAACAAGATGCTTTCATCTGTAGCCCTTTTTTCGCATTTTTCCCAAAAAAACAAAATTTAGCTGTATTTTGGCTAATTTCTGGGTCCCCTCCAGGGGAATCCACAAACCCTGGGTACCTTTACAATCCCCATGATGTTAGAAAAAAGGACGCAAATTTGGCGTGGATACCTTATGTGGTCAAAAAGTTACAGGGGCCTAAGAGCGCACTACCCCAAATAGCCAAAAAAAGGCTTAGCACAGGGGGGAAAAAGGCCTAGCAGCGAAGGGGTTAAAAGATAAACAATATCAATAAACACAGTAGTGAATGTGTTAGAAGTTAGATCAACAAACATCTTTTCCCTGGATTTTCCTTAACTTGCGTGTTCTAAAAAATTTCAGGAACACACTTTTATACTCATGAGATTACAACTTTGTTTACCATTTAATGTAACAATATGTATATATATACTTACACTCATTTTAAGAAGTTGTCAATAACATCTTGATGCAAGTCAGCTCCTTCCTCTTCACCACAATCATCTTCATTTGGCATTTCCACATCCTCTTCCGGTGGCTGATAATGGTCTTCTTCCTCTGCAATGTAGGGGATGTTCCATCGCAGGGCTATCTTGTGTAACAAGAGGCATGCCATGATGATTTTGCACACCTTGTCAGGTGAGTAGAGGAGGGCTCCACCAGTCTTATCCAGACATCGAAATTTGGCTTTTAGGAGCCCAAAAGCCATCTCCGCTGGCCTCTGTGTTCTTCTATGGGCCTTATTGAAGTGGACGTTCCCTGGCATTGTTAGATTCCTCAGCGATGCTAACAACTATGGTTGGTTAGGATAAGCTGAGTTTCCTAGATGAACCAAGTTATAATATGAGTCAAAAAATTTAAAAGTATTGTTGAACATGAAACTTAAAAATAGCCAACAAATATATTGACAGATTCTACTAACCAACAAGCCGGGCCCTCTCAGGTCCAATTTGTGACATTTTCAGGGGTATGGCGCTGTTCCATAGTACAAAGGAATCATGTGTTGTTCCTGGAAAACATGCACACAAGCTTGTGATGTACAAATCTGGTAGGCACTCAACTTGCACATTGGTTGAATGGAAGTTCTTTCGATTGTGGTATGGTTGTTCTTGGTTGTGTGGTGGCACTTAGGCAATATGTGTACCATCAATTGCTCCACCCATATGTGGTAGGCTACCCAAAACATACAAATCTCCCTTCACATTGGCCAAATGCTCATTTTGTGGAAACTGGATGAAGCTGTTGATGTGTCTCATCATTCAAGAAAGAACTTGTAGCACACCACTGAACATTGGTTGTGATATTCCAGCAGATACTGCAACAGTGTATTGGAATGATCCTGTGGCCATAAAATGTAGTACTGACATGAGCTTGACTATTGGTGTTATTGCTGAGGGATTTCTATTGTGAGGCAGAAGATCTGGCTCCAGCGGATGATATCAATCAAGAATTGTTTGCCTATTCAATCTGTATGTTTTGATGATAGCCCATTCTTCCATGGTGTCAAGGTCTGAAAATGGTCTGCAAACTTGAGGCTGTGATCTCCTCAATCTTCCTGGGTTCATATGTCTGCATTTAAAATATCAAAAATGTACATTTTTGCAAACATATTTTTAAATTGAAACACACATTTTATCTAGTTTTGTAAATAAGTATTTTTATAAACATAATGATACGCAACATTGATATTGTTGTATTTTTCTGAAAATTACAGTTTTTACATGTGTATATATCTTTTTAAATGTGTAAATACTACATTTTAAATGTATAAATGTATTATTTACACATTCTTTTTTTTTTTTGTCCTCGAAAATTCCGTCAATGGAAGTGTAAAGTAAAAACAATACCTCATAAAAATTGCATTTAACCACATTAACGCACTTCATAACACTTTTTTTGTGAAAACAAATTAACAACATTAGCATTTTGAATGTGTAAACAAAGTAACCACCATTTTGAGTGGTGGTGATGCACTTAATATTCACAAACACATGATTTTACAATCTAAAATGGAGGCTGCCTGACCTCACCGTCAGGAAATTTGCTATTATACTGTTGTCGGCAGAAGTAGACCGGGTAGTGGGTGTGAACTCTGCGACGGACACTGCCACAGGCTAACGTGTGCGAAAAGAACGTACCAAAGCAAATGGATGTGTCTGTCTCCGGTGACGATCGTGCATGTCGTGTAGATGTACGCAGCATTTTAAAAAAGCTCACTTGCCTCCAAATACTGCAGCCAACACCTCCTCAACTTTTGCTGCTGTTTCCGACCTCTGGGAGCCATGATGACAGTAAAAGCAGGTGACAGGGTCCCAAACTTCTTGCCAAAGGAGCTGGAGTTGATGGCTATGGAGATCCTGTCCCTGTACAGCCAACTGTATGGTTCACCAGAGGAACAGGTACATGTTTAAAAGGAAAATATCATTCTGATTAACTTTTGTTTTTATTTAACCACAGGCTAGAATGCCCCTTTTAGTTCCTGAGTTAAGTGTAGTGATTGAAGTGAAGTTTCAGTACTTTTGAAATTACATTGAAAAATTATGGTGTGTATTTTTAAACACATTAGATTTAGACCACGCCACAACATTAGCATGTGTCGTGTGTTTGATGCCATATTTTATATTTGGTGCATATATGTGTGTCTATATATATGTGTATATGTATATATTCACTGAAAAAACCTGAGGTTTCAGGCACGTTATAGTTAGAAATTAGCATTTAAAAAACCTTAGAAATTCACAAAAAAAAACATAGGTTTCAGGGACGTTATAGTTAGTTGGACATTTCAAAAACCATCGACACACCAATACCAGTTACTACATACGCACTCACTAATTCCTAGGTCTACACACACACATTCACTCATTCACCCATACAATCACTCATACATACAGTCTCTCATCAATACAACACTATCATATGCACTCATACACCTATACAGACACTCACACACCGCCACTCACCCATGGAGTTACTCACACACCTAGTCAGTCATGCAAAGAATCAATCACACTCCCATTTCCTCACCTATACAGTTATACACACACCACCTCACTTATTCAAACATATACTAACACATACTTACTCTCTTATACAATCACTGATACAAGTACACACTCATCCATACAGCCACTCTCACAGTCACTGACTCTCACGTATAGTCATTTATATATTCCAAGTCTCACATACACTGCCTTTTACATATGTAGTTACTTGGACATGTACCACTGAGACATCCAATCTCTCACCAACACACCCATACACACACTCACCTGCCCATACAGCTGTTTCCACATGCACTCTTGAACCCATACACCCAGTGAATCAACCACTCACACATCTATGCACAGAGTCACACACCTCCCACCCAACCACACACACACTCAGTCTCCCATACAAATACTCAGGCAACCAATTAATAACCCATATACACACTCATGTAGCTACTGACCATCACATGCAGCAGCTTACACAACAACAGACATACTGATACACACATTCAGACAGTTTAGTCACTAACCCATGCATTCAGTTAGACACATTTAATCACTCACTTATACAGTCAGTCACGCACATACTAAATCCTCCATCCATACACTTATACACCCACTCATTCTTCAATACACCTTGGCATATATATAAAACATATTTAAACTTTAGAGAAACACACAGTCACTGGATGATGTCATCAGTGATGTCATCAGTGATGTCATTTGAGATGTCATCAGTGATGTCATCAGTGATGTTACTGACCATGTCATGAATGATGTAATATGTGACGTCATCAGCAGTGCATTGTGGGGGCGCGAGTTATAGTTTGCTGAACTAACTATAATGGGGGAATTTCTATGGTTTTGTACGAGTGAAATGTCCAACTAACAATAACGTCCCTGAAACCTATGGTTTTTTTAGTGAATTTCTAAGGTTTTTAAATGCTAATTTCTAACTATAACGTGCCTGAAACCTCAGGTTTTTTCAGTGAATTTCAATGGTTTTTTAAATGCTAATTTCTAACTATAACGTGCCTGAAACTAGGGTTTTTCAGTGAATTTCAATGGTTTTTTAAATGCTAATTTCTAACTATGCCTACAAAGTTAGGACATGTGAAGAAAGAGGAAGAAAAGCGCAGCAACAAGCAAGACAAATGCTGAAAGAGGCAACAGAAGTCCAGAAAGACGAAAAAAAGTGCAGGAAGAAGCAAGAGATGTGCAGAAAGAACCAACAGAGGAGCAGAAAGTCCTCCTGTGCCCCCAACTTTTTAGTGACGGGTACTGGTGGTAACTGACTCTGACTAACCAGGACAAGCCAGTGCTATGCTAAAAGACACTTAGAATACAGTGAAAACACCTACATACACTAGGGAACACTATGCGTTGGGGTACCCCTGTAATGAGCATGACCTCCTCTGTTTTTGCCATGAGTTAGTGCCTGGGTCATTGCATGAGTACATGGGTAGTGACTGGATGATTAGAGTGCTGCAAGGACAGTGCATGGTGATTTTATAACTGCTTGTGGTGTTTGGGTAGTGTAGGGGGTCATGCTGGGTGTAGTGTTTTAGGGTTTAGGGTAGTGCAGTGGTGTTTGGGAAGTGTAGGGGGTCATGCTGGAGGTAGATTTAGGGTTTAGGGTAGCGCAGTGGTGTTTGTGTAGTGTAGGGGGTCGGGCTGGGGGTAGTGTTTTAGGGTTTAGGGTAGCGCAGTGGTGTTTGGGTAGTGTAGGGGGTCGTGCTGGGGGTAGTGTTTTAGGGTTTAGGGTAGTGCAGTGGTGTTTGGGTAGTGTAGGGGGTCATGCTGGGGGTAGATTTAGGGTTTAGGGTAGTGCAGTGGTGTTTGGGTAGTGTAGGGGGTCGTGCTGGGGGTAGTGTTTTAGGGTTTAGGGTAGTGCAGTGGTGTTCGGGTAGTGTAAGGGGTCGTGCTGGGGGTAGTGTTTTAGGGTTTAGGGTAGTGCAGTGGTGTTCGGGTAGTGTAGGGGTCGTGCTGGGAGTAGTGTTTTAGGGTTTAGGATAGTGCAGTGGTGTTTGGGTAGTGTAGGGGGTCGTGCTGGGGTTAGTGTTTTAGGGTTTAAGGTAGTACAGTGGTGTTTGGGTAGTGTAGGGGGTCGTGCTGGGGGTAGTGTTTTAGGGTTTAGGGTAGTGCAGTGGTGTTTGTGTAGTGTGGGGGTCGTGCTGGGGGTAGATTTAGGGTTTAGGGTAGTGCAGTGGTGTTTGTGTAGTGTAGGGGGTCGTGCTGGGGGAAGTGTTTTAGGGTTTAGGGCAGTGGTGTTTGTGTAGTGTAGGGGTCATGTTATAGGGTTTAGAGTAGTGCAGTGGTGTTTGTGTAGTGTAGGGGGTCGTGCTGGGGGTAGTGTTTTAGGGTTTAGGGTAGTGCAGTGGTGTTTGTGTAGTGGAGGGGGTCGTGTTTTAGGGTTGAGGGTAGTGCAGTGGTGTTTGGGTAGTGTAGGGGGTCGTGCTAGTGGTAGTGTTTGAGGGTTTAGGGTAGTACAGTGGTATTTGGGTAGTGTAGGGGGTCGTGTTGGGGTAGTGTTTTAGGGTTTAGGGTAGTGCAGTGGTGTTTGTGTAGTGTAGGGGGTCGTGCTGGGGGTAGATTTAGGGTTTAGGGTAGTGCAGTGGTGTTTGGGTAGTGTAGGGGGTCGTGCTGGGGATAGTGTTTTAGGGTTTAGGGTAGTGCAGTGGTGTTCGGGTAGTGTAGGGGGTCGTGCTGGGGTTGTGTTTTAGGGTTTAGGGTAATGCAGTGGTGTTTGTGTAGTGTATGGGGTCGTGCTGGGGATAGTATTTTAGGGTAGTGCAGTGGTGTTTGTGTAGTATAGGGGGTCGTGCTGGGGGTAGTGTTTTAGGGTTTAGGGTAGTGCAGTGGTGTTTGGGTAGTATAGGGGGTTGTGCTGGGGGTAGTGTTTTAGGGTTTAGGGTAGTGCAGTGGTGTTTGGGTAGTGTAGGGGGTCATGCTGGGGGTAGATTTAGGGTTTAGGGTAGTGCAGTGGTGTTTGTGTAGTGTAGGGGATCATGCTGGGGTAGTGTTTTAGGGTTTAGGGTAGTGCAGTGGTGTTTGGGTAGTGTAGTGGGTCGTGCTGGGGGTAGTGTTTTAGGGTTTAGGGTAGTGCAGTGGTGTTTGGGTAGTGTAGAGGGTCATGCTGGCGGTAGTGTTTTAGGGTTTATGGTTGTGCAGTGGTGTTTGGGTAGTGTAGGGGGTTGTGCTGGGGGTAGTGTTTTAGGGTTTAGGGTAGTGCAGTGATGTTTGGGTAGTGTAGGGGGTCATGCTGGGGGTAGTGATTTAGGGTTTAGGGTACTGCAGTGGTGTTTGGGTAGTGTAGGGGGTTGTGCTGGGGGTAGATTTAGGGTTTAGGGTAGTGCAGTGGTGTTTGTGTAGTGTAGGGGGTCATGCTGGGTGTAGTGTTTTAGGGTTTAGGGTAGTGCAGTGGTGTTTGGGTAGTGTAGGGGTCGTGCTCGGCGTAGTGTTTTAGGGTTTAGGGTAGTGCAGTGGTGTTTGGGTAGTGTAGGGGGTCGTGCTGGGGGTAGTGTTTTAGGGTTTAGGGTAGTGCAGTGGTGTTTGGGTAGTATAGGGGGTCATGCTGGGGTAGTGTTTTAGGGTTTAGGGTAGTGCAGTGGTGTTTGGGTAGTGTAGGGGGTCATGCTGGGGGTAGTGTTTTTGGGTTTAAGGTAGTGCAGTGGTGTTTGGGTAGTGTAGAGGGTCGTGCTGGGGGCAGTGTTTTAGGGTTTATGGTAGTGCAGTGGTGTTTGGGTAGTGTAGGGGGTCGTGCTGGGTTTAGTGTTTTAGGGTTTAGGGTAGTGCAGTGGTGTTTGGGTAGTGTAGGGGGTCGTACTGGGGCAAGGTTTTACGGTTTAGGGTAGTGTAGTGGTGTTTGGGTAGTGTAGGGGGTCATGCTGGGGGTAGATTTAGGGTTTAGGGTAGTGCAGTGGTGTTTGTGTAGTATAGGGGGTCATGCTGGGCGTAGTGTTTTAGGGTTTAGGGTAATGCAGTGGTGTTTGTGAAGTGTAGGGGGTCGTGCTGGGGGTAGTGGTTTAGGGCAGTGCAGTGGTGTTTGTGTAGTGTAGGGGGTCATGTTTTAGGGTAGTGCAGTGGTGTTTGGATAGTGTAGGGGGTCATGCTGGGGGTAGTGTTTTAGGTTTTAGGGTAGTGCAGTGGTGTTTGTGTAGTGTAGGGGGTCGTGCTGGGGGTAATGTTTTAGGGTTTAGGGTAGTGCAGTGGTGTTTGCGTCATGCAGGGGGTCATGCTGGGGGTAGTGTTTTAGGGTTTAGGATAGTGCAGTGGTGTTTGTGTAGTATCGGGGCCGTGGTTTTAGGAGTAGTGCAGTGGTGTTTGGGTAGTGTAGGGGGTCATGCTGGGGGTAGTGTTTTAGAGTTTAGGGTAGTGCAGTGGTGTTTGGGTAGTGTAGGGGGTCATGCTGGGGGTAGATTTAGGGTTTAGGGTAGTGCAGTGGTGTTTGGGTAGTGTAGGGGGTCATGCTGGGGGTAGTGTTTTTTAGGGTAGTGCAGTGGGGTTTGGGTAGTGTAGGGGGTCTTGCTGGGGTTGTGTTTTAGGGTTTAGGGTAGTGCAGTGGTGTTTGTGTAGTGTATGGGGTCGTGCTGGGGGTAGTGTTTTAGGGTTTACGGTAGTGCAGTGATGTTTGGGTAGTATAGGGGGTCGTGCTAGGGGTAGTGTTTTAGGGTTTAGGGTAGTGCAGTGGTGTTTGGGTAGTGTAGGGGGTCCTGCTGGGGGTAGTGTTTTAGGGTTTAGGGTAGTGCAGTGGTGTTTGGGTAGTGTAGGGGGTCGTGCTGGGGGTAGATTTAGGGTTTAGGGTAGTGCAGTGGTGTTTGTGTAGTGTAGGGGGTCATGCTGGGGGTAGTGTTTTAGGGTTTAGGGTAATGCAGCGGTGTTTGGGTAGTGTAGGGGGTCGTGCTGGGGGTAGTGTTTTAGAGTTTAGGGTAGTGCAGTGGTGTTTGGGTAGTGTAGGGGGTTGTGCTGGGGATAGATTTAGGGTTTAGGGTAGTGCAGTGGTGTTTGTGTAGTGTAGGGGGTCATGCTGGGTGTGGTGTTTTAGGGTTTAGGGTAGTGCAGTGGTGTTTGTGTAGTGTAGGGGTTGTGCTGGGGATAGTGTTTAAGGGTTTAGGTTAGTGCAGTGGTGTTTGGGTAGTTTAGGGGGTTGTGCTGGGGGTAGTGTTTTAGGGTTTAGAGTAGTGCAGTGGTGTTTGGGTAGTGTAGGGGGTCGTGCTGGGGGTAGATTTAGGGTTTAGGGTAGTGCAGTGGTGTTTGTGTAGTGTAGGGGATCATGCTGGGGTAGTGTTTTAGGGTTTAGGGTAGTGCAGTGGTGTTTGAGTAGTGTAGAGGGTTGTGCTGGGGGTAGATTTAGGGTTTAGGGTAGTGCAGTGGTGTTTGTGTAGTGTAGGGGGTCATGCTGGGCGTAGTGTTTTAGGGTTTAGGGTAGTGCAGTGGTGTTTGGGTAGTGTAGGGGGTCGTGCTGGGGGTAGTGTTTTAGGTTTTAGGGTAGTGCAGTGGTGTTTGTGTAGTGTAGGGGGTCATGCTGGGGTTAGTGTTTTAAGGTTTAGGGTAGTGCAGTGGTGTTTGGGTAGTGTAGGGGGTCGTGCTGGGGGTAGTGTTTTAGGGTTCAGGGTAGTGCAGTGTTGTTTGGATAGTATAGGGGGTCGTGCTGGGGGTAGTGTTTTAGGGTTTAGGGTAGTGCAGTGGTATTTGGGTAGTATAGGGGGTCGTGCTGGCGATAGATTTAGGGTTTAGGGTAGTGCAGTGGTGTTTGTGTAGTGTAGGGGGTCATGCTGGGGTAACGTTTTAGGGTTTAGGGTAGTGCAGTGGTGTTTGGGTAGTGTAGGGGTCGTGCTGGGGGCAGTGTTTTAGGGTTTAGGGTAGTGCAGTGGTGTTTGGGTAGTGTAGAGGCTCGTGCTGGGTGTAGTGTTTTAGGGTTTATGGTAGTGCAGTGGTGTTTGGGTAGTGTAGGGGTCATGCTGGGTTTAGTGTTTTAGGGTTTAGGGTAGTGCAGTGGTGTTTGGGTAGTGTAGGGGGTCGTCCTGGGGGCAGTGGTTTAGGCTTTAGGGTAGTGTTGTGGTGTTTGGGTAGTGTAGGGGGTCATGCTGGGGGTAGATTTAGGGTTTAGGGTAGTGCAGTGGTGTTTGTGTAGTATAGGGGGTCATGCTGGGCGTAGTGTTTTAGGGTTTAGGGTAGTGCAGTGGTGTTTGTGTAGTGTAGGGGGTCGTGCTGGGGGTAGTGTTTTAGGGTTTAGGGTAGTGCAGTGGTGTTTGTGTAGTGTAGGGGGTCATTCTGGGCGTCGTGTTTTAGGGTTTAGGGTAGTGCAGTGGTGTTTGGGTAGTGTAGGGGGTCGTGCTGGGGGTAGTGTTTTAGGGTTTAGGGTAGTGCAGTGGTGTTTGTGTAGTGTAGGGGGTCGTGCTGGGGGTAGTGCTTTAGGGTTTAGGGTAGTGCAGTGGTGTTTGGGTAGTGTAGGGGGTCATGCTGGGGGTAGTGTTTTAGGGTTTAGGGTAGTGCAGTGTTGTTTGGGTAGTGTAGGGGGTCGTGCTGGGGGTAGTGTTTTAGGGTTTAGGGTAGTGCAGTGGTGTTTGGGTAGTATAGGGGGTCGTGCTGGGGGTATGTTGTAGGGTTTAGGATAGTGCAGTGGTGTTTGTGTAGTGTAGGGGGTCATGCTGGGGTAACGTTTTAGGGTTTAGGGTAGTGCAGTGGTGTTTGGGTAGTGTAGGGGGTCATGCTGGGGGCAGTGTTTTTGGGTTTATGGTAGTGCAGTGGTGTTTGGGTAGTGTAGGGGGTCATGCTGGGGGTAGTGTTTTAGGGTTTATGGTAGTGCAGTGGTGTTTGGGTAGTGTAGTGGGTCGTGCTGGGTTTAGTGTTTTAGGGTTTAGGGTAGTGCAGTGGTGTTTGGGTAGTGTAGGGGGTCGTCCTGGGGGCAGTGGTTTAGGGTTTAGGGTAGTGTAGTGGTGTTTGGGTAGTGTAGGGGGTCATGCTGGGGGTAGATTTAGGGTTTAGGGTAGTGCAGTGGTGTTTGTATAGTATAGGGGGTCATGCTGGGCGTAGTGTTTTAGGGTTTAGGGTAGTGCAGTGGTGTTTGTGTAGTGTAGGGGTCGTGCTGGGGGTAGTGTTTTAGGGTTTAGGGTAGTGCAGTGGTGTTTGTGAAGTGTAGGGGGTCATGTGTTTTAGGGTAGTGCAGTGGTGTTTGTGTAGTGTAGGGGGTCATGCTGAGGGTAGTGTTTTAGGGTTTAGGGTAGTGCAGTGGTGTTTGTGTCATGCAGGGAGTCGTGCTGGGGGTAGTGTTTTAGGGTTTTGGGTAGTGCAGTGGTGTTTGTGTAGTGTAGGGGGTTGTGTTTTAGGGTAGTGCAGTGGTGTTTGGGTAGTATAGGGGGTCATGCTGGGGGTAGTGTTTTAGGGTTCAGGGTAGTGCAGTGGTGTTTGGGTAGTGTAGGGGGTTGTGCTGGGGGTAGTGTTTTAGGGTTTAGGGTAGTGCAGTGGTGGTTTGTGTAGTGTAGGGGGTTGTGTTTTAGGGTAGTGCAGTGGTGTTTGGGTAGTATAGGGGGTCATGCTGGGAGTAGTGTTTTAGGGTTCAGGGTAGTGCAGTGGTGTTTGGGTAGTGTAGGGGGTCGTGCTGGGGGTAGTGTTTTAGGGTTTAGGGTAGTGCAGTGGTGGTTTGTGTAGTATAGGGGGTCGTGCTGAGGGTAGATTTAGGGTTTAGGGTAGTGCAGTGGTGTTTGGGTAGTGTAGGGGGTCATGCTGGGGGTAGTGTTTTAGGGTTTAGGGTAGTGCAGTGGTGTTTGGGTAGTGTAGGGGGTCGTGCTGGGGTAGTGTTTTAGGGTTTAGTGTAGTGCAGTGGTGTTTGTGTAGTGTAAGGGGTCGTCCTGGGGTAGTGTTTTAGGGTTTAGGGTAGTGCAGTGGTGTTTTGGTAGTGTAGGGGGTTGTTCTGGGGGTAGTGTTTTAGGGTTTAGGGTAGTGCAGTGGTGTTTGGGTAGTGTAGAGGGTCGTGCTGGGGGTAGTGTTTTAGGGTAGTGCAGTGGTGTTTGGGTAGTGTAGGGGGTCGTGCTGGGGGTAGTGATTTAGGGTTTAGGGTAGTGCAGTGGTGTTTGGGTAGTGTAGGGGGTTGTGCTGGGGGTAGATTCAGGGTTTAGGGTAGTGCAGTGGTGTTTGTGTAGTGGGTCATGCTGGGCATAGTGTTTTAGGGTTTAGGGTAGTGCAGTGGTGTTTGTGTAGTGTAGGGGTCATGCTGGAGGTAGTGTTTTAGGGTTTAGGGTAGTGCAGTGGTGTTTGGGTAGTGTAGGGGGTCGTGCTGGGGGTAGTGTTTTAGGGTTTAGGGTAGTGCAGTGGTGTTTGGGTAGTGTAGGGGGTCGTGCTGGGGGTAGTGTTTTAGGGTTTAGGGTAGTGCAGTGGTGTTTGGGTAGTGTAGGGGGTCATGCTGGGGGTAGATTTAGGGTTTAGGGTAGTGCAGTTGTGTTTGTGTAGTATAGGGGGTCATGCTGGGCGTAGTGTTTTAGGGTAGTGCAGTGGTGTTTGTGTAGTGTAGGGGGTCGTGCTGGGGGCAGTGTTTTTGGGTTTATGGTAGTGCAGTGGTGTTTGGGTAGTGTAGGGGGTCATGCTGGGGGTAGTGTTTTAGGGTTTATGGTAGTGCAGTGGTGTTTGGGTAGTGTAGTGGGTCGTGCTGGGTTTAGTGTTTTAGGGTTTAGGGTAGTGCAGTGGTGTTTGGGTAGTGTAGGGGGTCGTCCTGGGGGCAGTGGTTTAGGGTTTAGGGTAGTGTAGTGGTGTTTGGGTAGTGTAGGGGGTCATGCTGGGGGTAGATTTAGGGTAGTGTAGTGGTGTTTGTATAGTATAGGGGTCATGCTGGGGGTAGTGTTTTAGGGTTTAGGGTAGTGCAGTGGTGTTTGTGTAGTGTAGGGGGTCGTGCTGGGGGTAGTGTTTTAGGGTTTAGGGTAGTGCAGTGGTGTTTGTGAAGTGTAGGGGGTCATGTTTTAGGGTAGTGCAGTGGTGCTTGGATAGTGTAGGGGGTCATACTGGGGGTAGTGTTTTAGGTTTTAGGGTAGTGCAGTGGTGTTTGTGTAGTGTAGGGGGTCGTGCTGAGGGTAGTGTTTTAGGGTTTAGGGTAGTGCAGTGGTGTTTGTGTCATGCAGGGAGTCGTGCTGGGGGTAGTGTTTTAGGGTTTTGGGTAGTGCAGTGGTGTTTGTGTAGTGTAGGGGGTTGTGTTTTAGGGTAGTGCAGTGGTGTTTGGGTAGTATAGGGGGTCATGCTGGGGGTAGTGTTTTAGGGTTCAGGGTAGTGCAGTGGTGTTTGGGTAGTGTAGGGGGTCGTGCTGGGGGTAGTGTTTTAGGGTTTTGGGGAGTGTAGTGGTGGTTTGTGTAGTGTAGGGGTTTGTGTTTTAGGGTAGTGCAGTGGTGTTTGGGTAGTATAGGGGGTCATGCTGGGGGTAGTGTTTTAGGGTTCAGGGTAGTGCAGTGGTGTTTGGGTAGTGTAGGGGGTCGTGCTGGGGGTAGTGTTTTAGGGTTTAGGGTAGTGCAGTGGTGGTTTGTGTAGTATAGGGGGTCGTGCTGAGGGTAGATTTAGGGTTTAGGGTAGTGCAGTGGTGTTTGGGTAGTGTAGGGGGTCATGCTGGGGGTAGTGTTTTAGGGTTTAGGGTAGTGCAGTGGTGTTTGGGTAGTGTAGGGGGTCGTGCTGGGGTAGTGTTTTAGGGTTTAGTGTAGTGCAGTGGTGTTTGTGTAGTGTAAGGGGTCATCCTGGGGTAGTGTCTTAGGGTTTAGGGTAGTGCAGTGGTGTTTTGGTAGTGTAGGGGGTTGTGCTGGGGGTAGTGTTTTAGGGTTTAGGGTAGTGCAGTGGTGTTTGGGTAGTGTAGAGGGTCGTGCTGGGGGTAGTGTTTTAGGGTTTATGGTTGTGCAGTGGTGTTTGGGTAGTGTAGGGGGTCGTGCTGGGGGTAGTGTTTTAGGGTTTAGGGTAGTGCAGTGGTGTTTGGGTAGTGTAGGGGTCGTGCTGGGGGTAGTGATTTAGGGTTTAGGGTAGTGCAGTGGTGTTTGGGTAGTGTAGGGGGTTGTGCTGGGGGTAGATTCAGGGTTTAGGGTAGTGCAGTGGTGTTTGTGTAGTGGGTCATGCTGGGCGTAGTGTTTTAGGGTTTAGGGTAGTGCAGTGGTGTTTGGGTAGTGTAGGGGGTCGTGCTGGCGGTAGTGTTTTAGGGTTTAGGGTAGTGCAGTGGTGTTTGTGTAGTGTAGGGGGTCATGCTGGAGGTAGTGTTTTAAGGTTTAGGGTAGTGCAGTGGTGTTTGGGTAGTGTAGGGGGTCGTGCTGGGGGTAGTGTTTTAGGGTTTAGGGTAGTGCAGTGGTGTTTGGGTAGTGTAGGGGGTCGTGCTGGGGGTAGTGTTTTAGGGTTTAGGGTAGTGCAGTGGTGTTTGGGTAGTGTAGGGGGTCATGCTGGGGGTAGATTTAGGGTTTAGGGTAGTGCAGTGGTGTTTGTGTAGTATAGGGGGTCATGCTGGGCGTAGTGTTTTAGGGTAGTGCAGTGGTGTTTGTGTAGTGTAGGGGGTCGTGCTGGGGGTAGTGTTTTAGGGTTAAGGGTAGTGCAGTGGTGTTTGTGTAGTGTAGGGGGTCAGTGTTTTAGGGTAGTGCAGTGGTGTTTGGATAGTGTAGGGGGTCATGCTGGGGGTAGTGTTTTAGGGTTTAGGGTAGCGCAGTGGTGTTTGTGTCATGCAGGGGTCGTGCTGGGGGTAGTGTTTTAGGGTTTAGGGTAGTGCAGTGGTGTTTGTGTAGTGTAGGGGGTCTGTGTTTTTAGGGTAGTGCAGTGGTGTTTGTGTAGTGTAGGGGGTCATGCTGGGTGTGGTGTTTTAGGGTTTAGGGTAGTGCAGTGGTGTTTGTGTAGTGTAGGGGTTATGCTGGGGGTAGTGTTTTAAGGTTTAGGGTAGTGCAGTGGTGTTTGGGTAGTGTAGGGGTTTGTGCTGGGGGTAGTGTTTTAGGGTTTAGAGTAGTGCAGTGGTGTTTGGGTAGTGTAGGGGGTCGTGCTGGGGGTAGATTTAGGGTTTAGGGTAGTGCAGTGGTGTTTGTGTAGTGTAGGGGATCATGCTGGGGTAGTGTTTTAGGGTTTAGGGTAGTGCAGTGGTGTTTGAGTAGTGTAGAGGGTTGTGCTGGGGGTAGATTTAGGGTTTAGGGTAGTGCAGTGGTGTTTGTGTAGTGTAGGGGGTCATGCTGGGCGTAGTGTTTTAGGGTTTAGGGTAGTGCAGTGGTGTTTGGGTAGTGTAGGGGTCGTGCTGGGGGTAGTGTTTTAGGGTTTAGGGTAGTGCAGTGGTGTTTGGGTAGTGTAGGGGGTCGTGCTGGGGGTAGTGTTTTAGGGTTCAGGGTAGTGCAGTGTTGTTTGGGTAGTATAGGGGGTCATGCTGGGGGTAGTGTTTTAGGGTTTAGGGTAGTGCAGTTGTGTTTGGGTAGTATAGGGGGTCGTGCTGGGGGTAGATTTAGGGTTTAGGGTAGTGCAGTGGTGTTTGTGTAGTGTAGGGGGTCATGCTGGGGTAACGTTTTAGGGTTTAGGGTAGTGCAGTGGTGTTTGGGTAGTGTAGGGTGTCGTGCTGGGGGCAGTGTTTTTGGGTTTAGGGTAGTGCAGTGGTGTTTGGGTAGTGTAGAGGCTCGTGCTGGGTGTAGTGTTTTAGGGTTTATGGTAGTGCAGTGGTGTTTGGGTAGTGTAGGGGGTCGTGCTGGGTTTAGTGTTTTAGGGTTTATGGTAGTGCAGTGGTGTATGGGTAGTGTAGGGGGTCATCCTGGGGGCAGTGGTTTAGGGTTTAGGGTAGTGTAGTGGTGTTTGGGTAGTGTAGGGGGTCATGCTGGGGGTAGATTTAGGGTTTAGGGTAGTGCAGTGGTGTTTGTATAGTATAGGGGGTCATGCTGGGGGTAGTGTTTTAGGGTTTAGGGTAGTACAATGGTGTTTGTGTAGTGTAGGGGGTCGTGCTGGGGGTAGTGTTTTAGGGTTTAGGGTAGTGCAGTGGTGTTTGTGTAGTGTAGGGGGTCATTCTGGGCGTCGTGTTTTAGGGTTTAGGGTAGTGCAGTGGTGTTTGGGTAGTGTAGGGGGTCATGCTGGGCGTAGTGTTTTAGGTTTTAGGGTAGTGCAGTGGTGTTTGTGTAGTGTAGGGGGTCGTGCTGGGGGTAGTGTTTTAGGGTTTAGGGTAGTGCAGTGGTGTTTGGGTAGTGTAGGGGGTCGTGCTGGGGGTAGTGTTTTAGGGTTTAGGGTAGTGCAGTGTTGTTTGGGTAGTGTAGGGGTCGTGCTGGGGGTAGTGTTTTAGGGTTTAGGGTAGTGCAGTGGTGTTTGGGTAGTATAGGGGGTCGTGCTGGGGGTATGTGTAGGGTTTAGGATAGTGCAGTGGTGTTTGTGTAGTGTAGGGGGTCATGCTGGGGTAACGTTTTAGGGTTTAGGGTAGTGCAGTGGTGTTTGGGTAGTGTAGGGGGTCATGCTGGGGGCAGTGTTTTTGGGTTTATTGTAGTGCAGTGGTGTTTGGGTAGTGTAGGGGTCATGCTGGGGGTAGTGTTTTAGGGTTTATGGTAGTGCAGTGGTGTTTGGGTAGTGTAGTGGGTCGTGCTGGGTTTAGTGTTTTAGGGTTTAGGGTAGTGCAGTGGTGTTTGGGTAGTGTAGGGGGTCGTCCTGGGGGCAGTGGTTTAGGGTTTAGGGTAGTGCAGTGGTGTTTGGGTAGTGTAGGGGGTCATGCTGGGGGTAGATTTAGGGTTTAGGGTAGTGCAGTGGTGTTTGTATAGTATAGGGGGTCATGCTGGGCGTAGTGTTTTAGGGTTTAGGGTAGTGCAGTGGTGTTTGTGTAGTGTAGGGGTCGTGCTGGGGGTAGTGTTTTAGGGTTTAGGGTAGTGCAGTGGTGTTTGTGTAGTGTAGGGGGTCATGTTTTAGGGTAGTGCAGTGGTGCTTGGATAGTGTAGGGGGTCATGCTGGGGGTAGTGTTTTAGGTTTTAGGGTAGTGCAGTGGTGTTTGTGTAGTGTAGGGGGTCGTGCTGAGGGTAGTGTTTTAGGGTTTAGGGTAGTGCAGTGGTGTTTGTGTCATGCAGGGAGTCGTGCTGGGGGTAGTGTTTTAGGGTTTAGGGTAGTGCAGTGGTGTTTGTGTAGTGTAGGGGTTGTGTTTTAGGGTAGTGCAGTGGTGGTTTGTGTAGTATAGTGGGTCGTGCTGAGGGTAGATTTAGGGTTTAGGGTAGTGCAGTGGTGTTTGGGTAGTGTAGGGGGTCATGCTGGGGGTAGTGTTTTAGGGTTTAGGGTAGTGCAGTGGTGTTTGGGTAGTGTAGGGGGTCGTGCTGGGGTAGTGTTTTAGGGTTTAGGGTAGTGCAGTGGTGTTTGTGTAGTGTAAGGGGTCGTCCTGGGGTAGTGTTTTAGGGTTTAGGGTAGTGCAGTGGTGTTTTGGTAGTGTAGGGGGTTGTGCTGGGGGTAGTGTTTTAGGGTTTAGGGTAGTGCAGTGGTGTTTGGGTAGTGTAGAGGGTCGTGCTGGGGGTAGTGATTTAGGGTTTAGGGTAGTGCAGTGGTGTTTGGGTAGTGTAGGGGGTTGTGCTGGGGGTAGATTCAGGGTTTAGGGTAGTGCAGTGGTGTTTGTGTAGTGTAGGGGGTCATGCTGGGCGTAGTGTTTTAGGGTTTAGGGTAGTGCAGTGGTGTTTGGGTAGTGTAGGGGGTCATGCTGGGGGTAGTGTTTTAGGGTTTAGGGTAGTGCAGTGGTGTTTGTGTAGTGTAGGGAGTCATGCTGGAGGTAGTGTTTTAAGGTTTAGGGTAGTGCAGTGGTGTTTGGGTAGTATAGGGGGTCGTGCTGGGTGTAGTGTTTTAGGGTTCAGGGTAGTGCAGTGGTGTTGGGGTAGTGTAGGGGGTCGTGCTGGGGGTAGTGTTTTAGGGTTTAGGGTAGTGCAGTGGTGTTTGGGTAGTGTAGGGGGTCATGCTGGGGGTAGATTTAGGGTTTAGGGTAGTGCAGTGGTGTTTGTGTAGTATTCATGCTGGGCGTAGTGTTTTAGGGTAGTGCAGTGGTGTTTGTGTAGTGTAGGGGGTCGTGCTGGGGGTAGTGTTTTAGGGTTTAGGGTAGTGCAGTGGTGTTTGTGTAGTGTAGGGGTCATGTTTTAGGGTAGTGCAGTGGTGTTTGGATAGTGTAGGGGGTCATGCTGGGGGTAGTGTTTTAGGGTTTAGGGTAGCGCAGTGGTGTTTGTGTCATGCAGGGGGTCGTGCTGGGGGTAGTGTTTTAGGGTTTAGGGTAGTGCAGTGGTGTTTGTGTAGTGTAGGGGGTCGTGTTTTAGGGTAGTGTAGTGTTATTTGGGTAGTGTAGGGGTCATGCTGGGGTAGTGTTTTAGGGTTTAGGGTAGTGCAGTGGTGTTTGGGTAGTGTAGGGGGTCGTGCTGGGTATAGTGTTTTAGGGTTTAGGGTAGTGCAGTGGTGATTGTGTAGTGTAGGGGGTCGTGCTGGGGGTAGTGTTTTAAGGTTTAGGGTAGTGCAGTGGTATTTGGGTAGTGTAGGGGGTCGTGCTGGGGGTAGTGTTTTAGGGTTTAGGTTAGTGCAGTGGTGTTTGGGTAGATCGACAACAATAGATCTCGCCAAGCAAGCAGCACATGTGCTGCGTCGCTAGGCAAGACCTAAAAAGCATTGCACCAAGGTGGCTGCCAACACTTCCTGGTTTGAAGTGTTGGCAGCCAATCAGAGCCAAGCTCGTGCTCGGGTATTAGGCTTCGCCCACATATATATATATTTTTTTTCTTTAATATCTCAAAAACTACTGAACGGATTTACACCATTTAAAAAAAAGGTCACTTTCTGAACCAAGCACTACCTTTTTGCCAAATTTGGTGTAATTCTGTTCAGCAGTTTGGGCTGTAGCCTTGCCTAAAGTTTCCTATGGGAAATTGACTTTTTTGACTCTTATTTTTTGAATTTCTCAGCAACTACTGAACGGATTTACACCATTTAAAAAAAAGGTAGCTTTCTGAACCAAGAGCTACCTTTCTGCCAAACTTGGAGTAATTCCGTTCAGCAGTTCGGGCTGTAGCCTGTCTCAAAATTTCCTATGGTAATTAACACACGAAAAACACTTTTTGGGACCCCCCTTTTTTCTCCGCCCCCGCTTGATGAATCACCCCCAACCTTTCAGGATAGGAGCTGACCTGGATAGACCTTTTTTTTGGAGAATTTCACAAAGATTCGTTAAACGACGCCAAAGATATTAGCAAATCAAAAAATGCTTCTCCTATGCAAACTAGGTTCTAACTATAACTACCTACTGGCGACCGCCAGTAGGTTATATATATATATAATATGTATATATTATCATTTCATGTGCAATGTACAATATTACCATTATGTAAATATAGAAAATATATTATATTTGCTGTACTGATTAACGGGGGCCGAAGGAAGCGCTTTTTGATATTTCATCATTCAGGACTTTCCAAACCGGCCACGTTGCGCTTTGTCCTGCCCAGCATCATTCTATCTGGACGGAATTACCAACATATTCCCCCATGCAACATCGGTCCCGGCAAGGTGATTTCTGGGAGTTGCAGTATTTACAACACTGCTTCTGATGGGGAGACATGTGATCTTGGACTACATGCGCTCCCGCCAATGGGAGGGTGCAGGACTCTACAAAAGCACGGGTGGGGCAGCACCGTGAATAAACAGAGGCATCCGAAGAAGGCTGTTGTAAGCCAAAATGCATTATGCCAGTATGCTGTTTTATTAAAGCGCTTCCGAGGCAATTCCCCGTGTGGCCTCTTCCTTTCGGTACCGGAGGGTTGGTTTGGATGTTTTCGCGCCGACCAGAGGCGTGTCAAGAGGCCCTGTTCCGCAAGCTGGCTGAGTGATTACTGGTGTCTGCTGTTGCAGTTTTCTTTGTTCCCGAGGTATCGGATTCAACTCAGCCCGCCTTTACGAGTGAGATATGCAGGGGCTGCTGTGAAATGCAGCTCGTAACTTTGCGAGGAACTGGTCACATTGTTTTCCTGTTCACAGCCTGGCGGACACTCATTTCTACAAGGTTGGAATGTATACGGGGGCCGAAGGAAGCGCTTTTTGATATTTCATCATTCAGGACTTTCCAAACCGGCCACGTTGCGCTTTGTCCTGCCCAGCATCATTCTATCTGGACGGAATTACCAACATATTCCCCCATGCAACATCGGTCCCGGTAAGGTGATTTCTGGGAGTTGCAGTATTTACAACACTGCTTCTGATGGGCAGACATGTGATCTTGGACTATATGCGCTCCCGCCAATGGGAGGGTGCACTACTCTACAAAAGCGCGGGTGGGGCAGCACCGTGAATAAACAGAGGCATCCGAAGAAGGCTGTTGTAAGCCGAAATGCATTATGCCAGTATGCTGTTTTATTAAAGCGCTTCCGAGGCAATTCCCCGTGTGGCCTCTTCCTTTCGGTACCGGAGGGTTGGTTTGGATGTTTTCGCGCCGACCAGAGGCGTGTCAAGAGGCTCCGTTCCGCAAGCTGGCTGAGTGATTACTGGTGTCTGCTGTTGCAGTTTTCTTTGTTCCCGAAGTATCGGATTCAACTCAGCCCGCCTTACGAGTGAGATATGCAGGGGCTGCTGTGAAATGCAGCTCGTAACCTTGCGAGGAACTGGTCACATTGTTTTCCTGTTCACAGCCTGGCGGACACTCATTTCTACAAGGCTGGAACGTATACGGGGCCGAAGGAAGCGCTTTTGATATTTCATCATTCAGGACTTTCCAAACCGGCCACTTTGCGCTTTGTCCTGCCCAGCAGCATTCTATCTGGACGGAATTACCAACATATTCCCCCATGCAACATCGGTCCCGGCAAGGTGATTTCTGGGAGTTGCAGTATTTACAACACTGCTTCTGTTGGGCAGACATGTGATCTTGGACTATATGCGCTCCCGCCAATGGGAGGGTGCAGGACTCATCAAAAGAGCGGGTGGGGCAGCACCGTGAATAAACAGAGGCATCCGAAGAAGGCTGTTGTAAGCCGAAATGCATTATGCCAGTATGCTGTTTTATTAAAGCGCTTCCGAGGCAATTCCCCATGTGGCCTCTTCCTTTCGGTACCGGAGGGTTGGTTTGGATATATATATATATTACTAGGATTCATCACGGTGCATTCTGGGTGTTGCAGTCCACACGGATTGGGTGAACTGTCAACAGGTGAGCAGTTAACTACAGGGGGCAGAGCGGGTCCTCGGTCAATAAGAGGGCGTCAGAACTGATGGTTGCGGTGATGGAAGCCTCCTGGATACTTGGGCGCTGATGAAGGCTGACAGATTGCCGAAATGCATTCGCCACAAAAAGAATAAAGTTCGCTTCCAAGATGTTCCCCTGTGTGGTCTCTGCTCTCTCGTAAGAAGGAGTTTTGGTGCATTATTCCCGTGTTGGCCAGAGACACGGTACAGAGACCCCCGCCTCGTTAGTTGGCCCTGACTCCAATGGCTTCGCTGCTCCGGCGGTGTTTCATTTTTTCAAGGGATTGGAAGGTCTGGGCCCGCCATGGACTTTGGGGAGAAAACAAGGTGTCGTGAGGTCATTGAACCACATGTTGGGCGGAGTGTATTGTCAATGCTGCCCCCGCCGGACACGACCCCCGATGTCTGAGGCTGAAGCAGTTTGGGGACTCGAGGAAGCGCTTTGTTCTTTCAAGCAGGACATTGGTTTTAATCACGAACTGTTTTGTTATTCCCGCATAACCATTGGGCGTTATATTCCCCATGCTACACTACCTGGATTCATCACGGTGCATTCTGGGTGTTGCAGTCCACACGGATTGGGTGAACTGTCAACAGGTGAGCAGTTAACTACAGGGGGCGGAGCGGGCCCTCGGTCAATAAGAGGGCGTCAGAACTGATGGTTGCTGTGATGGAAGCCTCCTGGATACTTGGGCGCTGATGAAGGCTGACAGATTGCCGAAATGCATTCGCCACAAAAAGAATAAAGTTTGCTTCCAAGATGTTCCCCTGTGTGGTCTCTGCTCTCTCGTAAGAAGGAGTTTTGGTGCATTATTCCCGTGTTGGCCAGAGACACGGTACAGAGACCCCCGCCTCGTTAGTTGGCCCTGACTCCACTGGCTTCGCTGCTCCGGCGGTGTTTCGTTTTTTCAAGAGATTGGAAGGTCTGGGCCCGCCATGGACTTTGGGGAGAAAACAAGGTGGTAGTGAGGTCATTGAACCACATGTTGGGCGGCGTGTATTGTCATTGCTGCCCCCGCCAGACACGACCCCCGATGTCTGAGGCTGAAGCGGTTTGGGGACTCGAGGAAGCGCTTTGTTCTTTCAAGCAGGAAATTGGTTTTAATCGCGAACTGTTTTGTTATTCCCGCATAACCATTGGGCGTTATATTCCCCATGCTACACTTACCTGGATTCATCACGGTGCATTCTGGGTGTTGCAGTCCACACGGATTGGGTGAACTGTCAACAGGTGAGCAGTTAACTACAGGGGGCGGAGCGGGCCCTCGGTCAATAAGGGGGCGTCAGAACTGATGGTTGCGGTGATGGAAGCCTCCTGGATACTTGGGCGCTGATGAAGGCTGACAGATTGCCGAAATGCATTCGCCACAAAAAGAATAAAGTTTGCTTCCAAGATGTTCCCCTGTGTGGTCTCTGCTCTCTCGTAAGAAGGAGTTTTGGTGCATTATTCCCGTGTTGGCCAATGACACGGTACAGAGACCCCCGCCTCGTTAGTTGGCCCTGACTCCACTGGCTTTGCTGCTCCGGCGGTGTTTCGTTTTTTCAAGAGATTGGAAGGTCTGGGCCCGCCATGGACTTTGGGGAGAAAACAAGGTGGTAGTGAGGTCATTGAACCACATGTTGGGCGGCGTGCATTGTCATTGCTGCCCCCACCGGACACGACCCCCGATGTCTGAGGCTGAAGCGGTTTGGGGACTCGAGGAAGCGCTTTGTTCTTTCAAGCAGGAAATTGGTTTTAATCACAAACTGTTTTGTTATTCCCGCATAACCATTGGGCGTTATATTCCCCATGCTACACTTACCTGGATTCATCACAGTGCATTCTGGGTGTTGCAGTCCACACGGATTGGGTGAACTGTCAACAGGTGAGCAGTTAACTACAGGGGGCGGAGCGGGCCCTCGGTCAATAAGAGGGCATCAGAACTGATGGTTGCGGTGATGGAAGCCTCCTGGATACTTGGGCGCTGATGAAGGCTGACAGATTGCCGAAATGCATTCGCCACAAAAAGAATAAAGTTTGCTTCCAAGATGTTCCCCTGTGTGGTCTCTGCTCTCTCGTAAGAAGGAGTTTTGGTGCATTATTCCCGTGTTGGCCAGAGACACGGTACAGAGACCCCTGCCTCGTTAGTTGGCCCTGACTCCACTGGCTTCGCTGCTCCGGCGGTGTTTCGTTTTTTCAAGAGATTGGAAGGTCTGGGCCCGCCATGGACTTTGGGGAGAAAACAAGGTGGTAGTGAGGTCATTGAACCACATGTTGGGCGGCGTGTATTGTCATTGCTGCCCCCGCCAGACACGACCCCCGATGTCTGAGGCTGAAGCGGTTTGGGGACTCGAGGAAGCGCTTTGTTCTTTCAAGCAGGAAATTGGTTTTAATCACAAACTGTTTTGTTATTCCCGCATAACCATTGGGCGTTATATTCCCCATGCTACACTTACCTGGATTCATCACGGTGCATTCTGGGTGTTGCAGTCCACATGGATTGGGTGAACTGTCAACAGGTGAGCAGTTAACTACAGGGGGCGGAGCGGGCCCTCGGTCAATAAGAGGGCGTCAGAACTGATGGTTGCGGTGATGGAAGCCTCCTGGATACTTGGGCGCTGATGAAGGCTGACAGATTGCCGAAATGCATTCGCCACAAAAAGAATAAAGTTCGCTTCCAAGATGTTCCCCTGTGTGGTCTCTGCTCTCTCGTAAGAAGGAGTTTTGGTGCATTATTCCCGTGTTGGCCAGAGACACAGTACAGAGACCCCCGCCTCGTTATTTGGCCCTGACTCCACTGGCTTCGCTGCTCCGGCGGTGTTTCGTTTTTCAAGAGATTGGAAGGTCTGGGCCCGCCATGGACTTTGGGGAGAAAACAAGGTGGTAGTGAGGTCATTGAACCACATGTTGGGCGGCGTGTATTGTCATTGCTGCCCTCGCTGGACACGACTCCCGATGTCTGAGGCTGAAGCGGTTTGGGGACTCGAGGAAGCGCTTTGTTCTTTCAAGCAGGAAATTGGTTTTAATCGCGAACTGTTTTGTTATTCCCGCATAACCATTGGGCGTTATATTCCCCATGCTACACTTACCTGGATTCATCACGGTGCATTCTGGGTGTTGCAGTCCACACGGATTGGGTGAACTGTCAACAGGTGAGCAGTTAACTACAGGGGGCGGAGCGGGCCCTCGGTCAATAAGGGGGCGTCAGAACTGATGGTTGCGGTGATGGAAGCCTCCTGGATACTTGGGCGCTGATGAAGGCTGACAGATTGCCGAAATGCATTCGCCACAAAAAGAATAAAGTTTGCTTCCAAGATGTTCCCCTGTGTGGTCTCTGCTCTCTCGTAAGAAGGAGTTTTGGTGCATTATTCCCGTGTTGGCCAATGACACGGTACAGAGACCCCGCCTCGTTAGTTGGCCCTGACTCCACTGGCTTTGCTGCTCCGGCGGTGTTTCGTTTTTTCAAGAGATTGGAAGGTCTGGGCCCGCCATGGACTTTGGGGAGAAAACAAGGTGGTAGTGAGGTCATTGAACCACATGTTGGGCGGCGTGCATTGTCATTGCTGCCCCCGCCGGACACGACCCCCGATGTCTGAGGCTGAAGCGGTTTGGGGACTCGAGGAAGCACTTTGTTCTTTCAAGCAGGAAATTGGTTTTAATCACAAACTGTTTTGTTATTCCCGCATAACCATTGTGCGTTATATTCCCCATGCTACACTTACCTGGATTCATCACAGTGCATTCTGGGTGTTGCAGTCCACACGGATTGGGTGAACTGTCAACAGGTGAGCAGTTAACTACAGGGGGCGGAGCGGGCCCTCGGTCAATAAGAGGGCATCAGAACTGATGGTTGCGGTGATGGAAGCCTCCTGGATACTTGGGCGCTGATGAAGGCTGACAGATTGCCGAAATGCATTCGCCACAAAAAGAATAAAGTTTGCTTCCAAGATGTTCCCCTGTGTGGTCTCTGCTCTCTCGTAAGAAGGAGTTTTGGTGCATTATTCCTGTGTTGGCCAGAGACACGGTACAGAGACCCCCGCCTCGTTAGTTGGCCCTGACTCCACTGGCTTCGCTGCTCCGGCGGTGTTTCGTTTTTCAAGAGATTGGAAGGTCTGGGCCCGCCATGGACTTTGGGGAGAAAACAAGGTGGTAGTGAGGTCATTGAACCACATGTTGGGCGGTGTGTATTGTCATTGCTGCCTCCGCCGGACACGACCCTCGATGTCTGAGGCTGAAGCGGTTTGGGGACTCGAGGAAGCGTTTTGTTCTTTCAAGCAGGAAATTGGTTTTAATCACAAACTGTTTCGTTATTCCCGCATAACCATTGGGCGTTATATTCCCCATGCTACACTTACCTGGATTCATCACGGTGCATTCTGGGTGTTGCAGTCCACACGGATTGGGTGAACTGTCAACAGGTGAGCAGTTAACTACAGGGGGCGGAGCGGGCCCTCGGTCAATAAGAGGGCGTCAGAACTGATGGTTGCGGTGATGGAAGCCTCCTGGATACTTGGGCGCTGATGAAGGCTGACAGATTGCCGAAATGCATTCGCCACAAAAAGCATAAAGTTCGCTTCCAAGATGTTCCCCTGTGTGGTCTCTGCTCTCTCGTAAGAAGGAGTTTTGGTGCATTATTCCCGTGTTGGCCAGAGACACAGTACAGAGACCCCCGCCTCGTTATTTGGCCCTGACTCCACTGGCTTCGCTGCTCCGGCGGTGTTTCGTTTTTTCAAGAGATTGGAAGGTCTGGGCCCGCCATGGACTTTGGGGAGAAAACAAGGTGGTAGTGAGGTCATTGAACCACATGTTGGGCGGCGTGTATTGTCATTGCTGCCCCCGCCGGACACGACCCCCGATGTCTGAGGCTGAAGCGGTTTGGGGACTCGAGGAAGCGCTTTGTTCTTTCAAGCAGGAAATTGGTTTTACTCGCGAACTGTTTTGTTATTCCCGCATAACCATTGGGCGTTATATTCCCATGCTACACTTACCTGGATTCATCACGGTGCATTCTGGGTGTTGCAGTCCACACGGATTGGGTGAACTGTCAACAGGTGAGCAGTTAACTACAGGGGCGGAGCGGGCCCTCGGTCAATAAGGGGGCGTCAGAACTGATGGTTGCGGTGATGGAAGCCTCCTGGATACTTGGGCGCTGATGAAGGCTGACAGATTGCCGAAATGCATTCGCCACAAAAGAATAAAGTTTGCTTCCAAGATGTTCCCCTGTGTGGTCTCTGCTCTCTCGTAAGAAGGAGTTTTGGTGCATTATTCCCGTGTTGGCCAATGACACGGCACAGAGACCCCCGCCTCGTTAGTTGGCCCTGACTCCACTGGCTTTGCTGCTCCGGCGGTGTTTCGTTTTTCAAGAGATTGGAAGGTCTGGGCCCGCCATGGACTTTGGGGAGAAAACAAGGTGGTAGTGAGGTCATTGAACCACATGTTGGGCGGCGTGCATTGTCATTGCTGCCCCCGCCGGACACGACCCCCGATGTCTGAGGCTGAAGCGGTTTGGGGACTCGAGGAAGCGCTTTGTTCTTTCAAGCAGGAAATTGGTTTTAATCACAAACTGTTTTGTTATTCCCGCATAACCATTGGGCGTTATATTCCCCATGCTACACTTACCTGGATTCATCACGGTGCATTCTGGGTGTTGCAGTCCACACGGATTGGGTGAACTGTCAACAGGTGAGCAGTTAACTACAGGGGGCGGAGCGGGCCCCTCTGTCAATAAGAGGGCATCAGAACTGATGGTTGCGGTGATGGAAGCCTCCTGGATACTTGGGCGCTGATGAAGGCTGACAGATTGCCGAAATGCATTCGCCACAAAAAGAATAAAGTTTGCTTCCAAGATGTTCCCCTGTGTGGTCTCTGCTCTCTCGTAAGAAGGAGTTTTGGTGCATTATTCCTGTGTTGGCCAGAGACACGGTACAGAGACCCCCGCCTCGTTAGTTGGCCCTGACTCCACTGGCTTCGCTGCTCCGGCGGTGTTTCGTTTTTTCAAGAGATTGGAAGGTCTGGGCCCGCCATGGACTTTGGGGAGAAAACAAGGTGGTAGTGAGGTCATTGAACCACATGTTGGGCGGTGTGTATTGTCATTGCTGCCTCCGCCGGACACGACCCTCGATGTCTGAGGCTGAAGCGGTTTGGGGACTCGAGGAAGCGTTTTGTTCTTTCAAGCAGGAAATTGGTTTTAATCACAAACTGTTTTGTTATTCCCGCATAACCATTGGGCGTTATATTCCCCATGCTACACTTACCTGGATTCATCACGGTGCATTCTGGGTGTTGCAGTCCACACGGATTGGGTGAACTGTCAACAGGTGAGCAGTTAACTACAGGGGGCGGAGCGGGCCCTCGGTCAATAAGAGGGCATCAGAACTGATGGTTGCGGTGATGGAAGCCTCCTGGATACTTGGGCGCTGATGAAGGCTGACAGATTGCCGAAATGCATTCGCCACAAAAAGAATAAAGTTCGCTTCCAAGATGTTCCCCTGTGTGGTCTCTGCTCTCTCGTAAGAAGGAGTTTTGGTGTATATATATATATATGTATATATTATCATTTCATGTGCAATGTACAATATTACCATTATGTAAATATAGAAAATATATTATATTTGCTGTACTGATTAACATATATGCATATTGTTTTTACATACTCATTAAAAATATTTTTGTTTTGTATTATCTCAGATCAGGTGTCCAACCAGTCTATTGCAAACTACCAGTAGCTCTTTGACACCTTTAGAGTAGCTCACAGCCTTGAGTTAATTTTAAAATAAGCACAAGGTCATAACTTCCTTTATAGTTAAGGGAAGGCTGTGTTAATTTTACATTATTATCATACAGCTGCAGATAGCAGGGCCTGATAATGAGCAGTCCTCAATCAGATATATGAGCCATGGTGGGTGCGCAGAGGTGAACATTTGAAGGAAGCATTGAGGTCTTTTATTCCCAAATAAAAGTCTTTGTCAACTCAAAATTGGAGCTGTGAACAAAATTATGTTTATGAACTCTTTAAAATGGAACATAATTGAAATGGAAAGTTACCTAAATGATTCAGTGACCTCTTCATTTCAATTTTCTCACATTTCAAAGTGTTACCTTTACAAACAGCAGTCCCCTTACTCCCAGTGGCCAATAGACACTGTGCCATAAGTCTAATGGAGAAATGCAGCCATTTATTTTCAATGAGAGAAATTTGAAGTGCAGACAAATGTTCCATACTATGAACTTGTTTGCAGAATATTTTTATGCATTTTTTATTTCTCCCATTAAAAAAAGAAAATGTATGCTTGTGTTATACATGTAACGGTGCAACATATAGGGAAAGGTATGCTCTGTGCTGCAAGTACATACGACACAGGCTTTCAGTCACCTGTTGCAATATCTACCATTCATACGCACACATGTTCATACATCACCAAAAACTGCACTCTCACTGACACACATGGCAGCCTTTTCATAGTGCCCTTGGTCTTAGTATTTTGTTCAAACCATAGTATCTGACTCTATGGACATTGGCCTTAAAGTCAATAAAGCTGGGCGTGGGGGTGTCTGTTAACAATACGCAAGTCGTGTAGCCTTTAGTAGTTCACAATGATTTTCACTGATCAGAATTAGCTCACACTACGGAAAATGTTGGAGACCCCTGGCCTAAATGTCACTCGGCTGGATTTGTAAAATAAGGACATGACAAGGGATAGGGGTACTTAACAGGGTTCATACTGAATGTTTTTTTTTTTAATAATAAAAAATGCTGGTGTAACTTTTTGAAAACTGCTTGTGATTGGTTTCTCAAAATTGTGTAACATCAATACAAAGAAAAAAGTCACAAAACCTTATTTTTTTCGTACCCATACAGGTCAACTCCCAAAAAAAGAAGACCATCTGGAAGGCCATTGTGAAGAAAGTGCGGAACCTGGGGGTCTACAAGTGGCACAGCCTCCCCTGCAGGAAGAGATGGGAGGGCCTTTGTTGCTGGACCAGAGAGTGAGCTAAAGTCCAGCTTGGCTATTCCTCCCAACATGCGAAGCAAGTCCGCCGCACCCTGACCCCCTAATGGCACGTATACTTGCGGTGGCCTATCCCCAGCTTGATGGGCAGTTGAGAGCCCAACAGCAGCATCCAGCAGGTAAGTTCTTTTTTAAGTTTGTCATGTTAACTAACACTTTTTGTCTAACAGCAACAAATTATGGCATCAATAAATGTTAACATGTCCAACACACAAGAATAGTTCTTGAAGGTGTAAGTTTAGCACAAGGTGTATGATGAGGTGTTTTGTAGAATAATTAGTGGAACATGATACCACTATATTTCTGATCCCTACCAAAGGACTTTTTTCGAGCAGACATATGCCTGCCTAAAATAAATACACATGAGTTTGTTTGATATATAAATGTGGCAGGTGTGATGCTCCGTCACGATTGTGAAGGATGTTATGTTAGCCCTGTTACAGGTCACATAGCATAAAAAGGACTTACGATGCAGTGAATGTTCCAAATGTCACACTGGTGAGTTGGTATCATGAAAAAACAATAGTGAGCATGTGAGCTTAAATGACTAGAAACATGAGATTAAATGCCTACATTTATTATTACAAACATATCACAAATATGTTCTTATTCACAAATTACTATTTAATTTATGTTAAAAGTGACAGATTTGCATGATGTCTTACTCCTTCACAAAAGTGCATGTAAGCCAGTCTGTTTTTTAAAAAGATAATTTGATAGGCATACATTTTTTCTAAAAGCAGACACAAATGTGTAAACATTGGTGACAGAGTAACACATACCCAAAAACATTTTTAAAATGTGGTTATTTATGTCCAGATGGTAAATCAATGATGAACAAAATTAAGATACTTAAAGGGACTTTTGCAGATGAAATGTTCAATCACATATATGTTGGAGTATCCCATTTGGACTACTCAAAATCAGGCACAACTCATGACTCATTAGAAAATTGTAGAAATGTATCAAGGTTTAATCTGTTGCATATTGTGATTTGCATTACATTTTTTGACATGAAAATGATATATGAATCAGTGTATCAAATATTTACTGTGATGTTGTACTAATTGTTGCCTAAAGTGAAAGCCAGCATATTTTATTTTTGTTTATTGACAACGGCAAAACAAACTAGAAATAACTTAACCCCTTGCATGCGTGGGACGGCCCCCGGCCATCCGACGTCACGGTGGGCGTGTGCGGAGGACGGCCATGGGCCGTCCGAACCCCGCCCACTCATTAATTCGCCCGCACAGCGGGGGAATGTGCGCAGCACCGAAGGGTTAAGATATTTTTAAGTTCATTGTAAAAATATTTTTGCTCTGTACTAAAGTGTATTCAAAATATTTCAAGCCCTATGTACTTACTTCTGCTGTAGAAATAATTTGTAAGTCCCCAAAAAACACTTTAATTTCTTCAACAGCATAAGTACATACATAGGGCATGATGCATTAATAAGCAACTTCAGTACTGAATCCATGTAATATTTGTAATGCTTGTAATATACTGAAGTTACTTGAAGTATGTGTTACCATTGTGAAAACAGACTTTCAGATTATGAAAATATTGGTACAACATTGCAGTAATTGTTGATACACATTGATTCATATTTTTAAAAAAAATTTTAATGAAAAGAATTCAGCTTTTTTAGCCTTGTACACACATTGTACAAATTTATTTTTACTTTATATTATTTTTGTGACATAATTTCACTATTCAAAACAACAAATCTAAACCATTCAAAGGTGTTAAACACAGGATATAGGAGCAAAAATGGTAAATTAGAAAACTGTGCCCAAATGGTTTCTGAAGATGTTTCCTACATGCATGAGATGAAATCTAAAAATGAACCAAAGTTTAAAAGCCTTGAAGCAGGTGAAATCAAAAAATTTCGGGTGCTGAGGCCACAGACACCAATCGACACAGTGGCACGAAGAGTGAGGGGACTGCAACGGAGGCCACCAGAACTCATCATCACCATCTTCAGAGGTCTCCTCAATTGAGCAGTCCCTAGTGGTGGTGGACCCTACAGGCACTGTACCAACTGCATCCTTGCCCGCCACGCAGAGACCCATCTCCATCTTTCCTTTTGCTCCTCCCACAGTTGGCTAAAGCCAATCCCATAAAAGGACTCGGGTCTCCTTCACCACAGGCATCTCACCCTCTGCACCTGTCACCCCGGCTGCTTTGAGTGAGGAGGCTATTGACCTCTTACACAGCATCTCTGTAGGCCAGACTGCGATCATGAATGCCATCTAGGGCCTTAGTTGCCAAATGTAAGAAATTGTTGCATTTCTGGATGGGGATGGTATTCACAGTTCAATGTCTGGCATGCAGAGATCACTTGCTAAAATAGCCTCCTCACTGACCATAGTCTCCCAATCAGCACAACCTTCTTCCCCAACTCAGGTCCCTTCCTCATCCCAATTCTCACCTCCCACCCCTATCCCAAGCACACTCACTTCTTTGCAGGCACCCACTCCAACAGACCCAAGCAGCACAATCACACACACACACACACACACACACACATAAACACAAACACCCAAAGAAACACACAAACAAAATACACACGCTATTGACACTACACCGACAACCATCACAAGCACCTCCATACCCACCACAACCACCAGCACACCTCCCAGCATTCCCACAACTACCATCACACCCACAACCACCAGCACACCCACAAGCACTACAACCACCAGCACACCCACAAGCACCAGAACCACCAGCACACCCACAACCACCAACACACCCACAAGCACCACACCCACAACCACAAGCACACTCACAAGCACTACAACCAGACCAACCACCTCAACAGCACGCTCATCTAAACAAACACACTCACACAAAAGCACACCTACACCCAAAACAATACCAATCAAAACCAAAAGCACACACCTGAACACCAAACACCTGCCACAAACCTCTCAACCAAACATACACAACATACACCAGACCCACATGCAACTGCAAAACAGACAGACACACACACATCATGCACTCCAGCTCCCTCTACCTCTAAAACCCAGTCCTCTCCCACCACTCCTACCCTTTCTCCTCATTCTAACTTTTTTTCTGCTCTGGCCTTGATCCCTTTCAAAATCAACCCACCCCTCCCACATCCAAACCCACCCGTCCCAAAACCACCCCTCCCACCCCTCACAAACCCAAACTAACCCCTCCCGAGAAAGATCCTTGAGGTGCCTGCTCTGTGCCCACTAGATGCCCCTTCTTGAGGAGGCTACCCTTTGGCAGTTTGTTTAGGAGGCAAGTTCTGGGCAACAATCCCACAGGCTGTTGCTGTGAATAGTGTTTGTCTACCCTTTATTATTTTTTTCTGAATACATTTTTTGAGAGACGTATCTCATTTATGAATACATATATTTGTTTTACAAATTTTGTCCTGACATTTTTATTCTTTTACAAGTCATTGCTCATTATCAATATTAATGAAGAAAATGTGTGATACATATTACTAGTAACAATTATGACAGTAAAGACAAAAGCTTTTTAGATAACAATTTTTGTACGGTGCAAACATTAGTGATAACAAGTTGTAATGGACATAGAAATTCTGGTGCAAGCATTCATCATGATAATGGACACTTACACCAAAATAAACCTTTTTAATTATTTTTTAAGTGTTAATACAGGTGTGTTTATCTTAACCCGGTAAGTGATTAAAAAAAAACACATATGCATTACACCTTAAAAAGTAATGAGACAATTGAAATTTATTAAAATACAGGAAATGCACTAGACAAGGGGAAATGTTACATTGATAAATATTTAACAGATTCAAGTTTAGAACTAACATTGATTTTGCAGATATTTAAAAACAATGTTACACCTTGTCTAGTGCAATTTATATATTATATCAAATTACAATTATCCCAACAATGTGTAATGCACATGTTTCTGACTTTGTAGTTTACAAAAATTATTTAAACATACCTGTTTAGTCACTTTTTGTTTTTTTGATTGATGTACTTTTTTGTATAAGTGTCCATTATAATGAAGGCAGCTTGCACAAAATTTAAAAATACAATAACATTATACAGGTGTGTTTCTTTAAATTTCTTAAACAACAACATTACACAAATATGCATTACACATTAGTTAAATCTTGGTTGTAAGAGAGATTTCGAAATGCACGAGTTCAGAGCTAATGCACACAGACAAAGCAAACAGAAACAACTAAAAAAGAAGCTTACCTTCGATTCCGGCTACGACGGGATTGATTGACTTCGTAGTCGAGAAGCAGCAGCAAAGGCTCGACTGGCATGATAGGGTTAATGCCAGCAACAGGGGTTTGAAAAAAAGGCACATTTCTACCTTATATACCTTTGTCACCGCCAACTCTGGTGTGGATGATTACCTGCCACATTTTAGTTGGTGGGAAGGTACATCATAATTGGCTGGCGGACAAATGGGCTGGCTTCCCTCCGACAGTCGCTGTTGCCTGTGACGTCTTCGACGCAGACGGAAAACTCTGGCAGAGAAGGGTGGCATTCTGATGGACTATCGTCCATAGACCTACCAACATCTACATAGAGAGGGCGGACCGCCTAATAGGCGGGCTGAGAATCCGATGGAAAAGCGATGCCGTGACCAGATCCGCCAAATCTAAATCAGGCACATAATTTGTTATGTAGTACTAAGAGAAACAAGTAATGATCCCCATGCATATCACTTCAGCACCCTAATACAGGTGGTATCTAAAACATATATTAATCAGTGTTGTCCTATTATATTATTACTAAAAACACACTGGTCCATAGTCACAAAACTTTAGATGCAAAGAACCTAATGGCAAATAAAATATATTCAAAGGAGTTTATGAAAAACTATTTCAAGAAATATAGGGGCTCAGTGAATATTGGTGCAAAATAAACATGTTATGTTATGTTAAGTGGGAATTTGTATAGCGCACGTACACCGACAGGTCTCTTGGCGCTGGGGAGTCTAGATGGAGGAACAGTTAAGCAGAGTAGCATCTAATTGTAGGCCAAGGTAAACAAATAGGTCTTAAGTTGTTTCCTATACCGAAGGTTCAGAGGCGATACACTCAAGTGATAAATCATGATCAACAAGTGTATCAACAAACACAAGAACAGCACAACCCGTTACAGCAAGTTCGATCCCAATAAAAATGGCAGGATCATCATCAGGACTCAGGGGGATACTAGTCCAAGAGAGAGATTATAAAAGGTATTGCAGTTGCTAAAGGAGGCGGTCCATGGTGACAAGCCTCAGGAACAGGGTGCGCGGGAATGGCCTGAGTTGAAATATGATGGATATCCATAGGGGGCGTGTGGGGTCTGGGTTTCAAGGTTGAGTGCCAGATTCCTCCACTGGGCTCGAATCAGCCTAAAAATGGAGATGCACCACTAGCGCTGACTGGCAGCATGGATTCCTTTCAGGACAATGAGTACCCTTGAACTGTTATTCATAAACTCCTTTGAATACATTTTATTCGCCATTTGGTTCTCTGCAACTAAAGTATTGTTACTAGGGACCAGCTTGTTTTTTGTTATAGTTATTACCCCACGTCCCCAGTGATCCTTTGGTCTCTCTTGCTGAAATATTATTGTCTTATAATACATGGGATTCTGTAATCCCTCTATAAACAGCACTGATTCATTTCTTTATAATCGGCAACTTGTGATGCACCAAATCTCCGATTATAAATAAATAAATAAAAAAAATACATCAAAACTAATTATTATAAGGTTATTACACTCGAGGTCTGATGCCATAATGCCTGCTGCCAGAGCCAGCGGCAGAGGTGAAAGGCAGATTAGGTCACGGAGCATAATTAAGGCAGCTGTTTAAAGCAACAAATGGAACATTGCTTTTCTTTCTTCAAATCTATTTAAATAGCTTTCAATGACAAGTAGAAATTATGTTTAGTTTTTGCACTCCTTAGCTAGAGAAAAGCTAGAATCTTTCTGCATGTTTCTACAACTTCTGAGCTACTGCAGCTTTTTTTGTTTAACTGACTTTGTATTGAACTGCTTCTAATATATGTTTGCAACAAATATCTAACAAGTATTTGGTGTGTTTAATTTTGCATTAGAGGTTTTACTTTTAATCTTTATGTTTGCAAACAAGCTCATTCTTTCATATGAAAGAGCTACAAACCCAGGTTTTAAGTGGTTTGTGGGAAAGGTGATGGTGTGACCATGTATTAAATGAGATAAAGTACCCCTGGCATAAATGATAAGGATATTGCAAGTCACCTCGGAGTTCCATAACCTTATAAATGAGCTCGGCCTTCAGCCTCATTTCTCTATATGGTTATGGAACTCCTTGGTGACTTGCAATATCCTTATCATGTATGGCAGGGGGTACTTTATCCCTTGTACTATATTAGTCATGCATCTATTATGGACCTTCATTGATGTCAATTATTGTGATGTTATAAGGGCTAAGGTCATTTGACATCACTTTCTAGGTAGACTGAAGGCCAAAGGTCATATGATTTCACTTCCGCTACCACTGGCATTTTAGTGAATCGACCCCCCTGGTCATCCAATCCTTGGCCTCTCTGCAGAGCACACAGAGACAGTCCCGGCTGGTTTTAGGTGTATGTCAGTTGCTGTGTTATGTATCTGGATGTAATAACAGAAAGTTCAGAGATACACCAGTATGCAAGTCGCACGGCACACTATGGAAATCACTGAAATTTAGTTTATGTTTTAAATCACACCTATAATTTCATAGGCCACATCCCTTTTAGAGACAGCCCTCTTTCTTCATCCCACTTACAGCCCTGGGAAGAAGGACGATCTGGGTAGGAACAGGGCAGAGAAGGCCCCTTCACGTTAAAAGGTGCCCCTCCCCTCCCAATGCTGCTGGTGAAAGGGGGCACCTGCTTTCTACAGAAGGGTATGCCCGATTCCAACATCACCTGCACCACAACCCTGGTAACAATGCGGCCGCTGCTCCGTCCTGACAGTGGACACCACGTGGTGACAGTCCCACCTCCGTCGATATTGCTGGCAAAGGAACCGCCTGCTGAAGCCCATAATGAGAACCACACCCACTTGAAGTACCCACCTACTTCCTGGCCTCAGCCACTCCTCAGAGCTCAGTGGTGATGCAGCACTGGCACCACAGCTGTTTTCCCAGCCCCACCGCGAACTATGCGGTCTCTAAGTCAAAATACTGCCCATTGAGCTTGCTACCCAATTGGCAGGAAGTGGCACTGTGTCTGCTATTATCTTCAAAGGCTGCGAGAGGAGATGGCCAACACCTTTGTGTCGCCTTAACCTAATCCTGCACCCACACTCATTGGGATTTGTCTTTTGGCAATATGCATTACCGATCATTACCTTCCCAAAATGACCCCTTCCTCCACAGATAAGGCGCAGGGCCATCGATGGAGGTGTAGGTCCAATATCACACCGGATCAAGGCCTTGCATGTCCCTATGCAAAAAGACACGCCCATAGGACAGAGCACTGCCAGCCTCAAAGCAGAAATGATGATGCATAAGGAAGCAAAACTCTTGAAGGCCTGCAACGATTGCATTAAGGCACCCAGTGACCCACCTTTGCAGTCACTGACAAGTCGACTCAGCAAAGCATACACTAAGCTTCAATGCCTCTCCCACACTGCAAGAGATCCCACAGACCCAGAAGGATGAAGAGGGAGCACTTTGAGTGGATACCTTTCAGAACAAGTGCATTCTGTCTGGGCTTAAAGCGACACGCCAAAGGGAAAATCAGTTGGAAACTAAAGTAACACAAATGAAAGAATTCCCTTTTCAATATATCTAAAGGACAAGCCTAGTTTGAGAGAACAATAATGCCCACAAACTGGATATGCAAATTATGTGATATAGGTGGCCTACCCCCAGTGTACTAAATCACAATGAAGGAGAAAAGAGGATAAAAGGTTACTGCACTATGATCCATCAACAATCAATACACAATCAAATAAAAAATTATTCAAATATATCATAGTTTTATTAAAAAAGCGAAATACAAATACATATATCAATAAAGTCGTATCCACATGATTACAAGATTTTTTACACATCATTAAAAACACACTACTTGCAAATGATTAAAAAGATTATATTCAAAGAACAACTGTCGACGCGGCGTTTCGGTGAAAATCAGATATTTCGTCACCTTCTTCAGGACAAAAATTGCATGTATATCTAAACAACAATATAAGAAAAATGTTTTAAGTGTATTGAAAACAAACAGTCAATTATTTAATTGATTACACAGTACATTCATATCACAGCAACATGATATAACCCAGCAACTACGTCCAAAAAGGACTTTTTCAATCACTAAAAATACATCAGATAATCCATATCAGTTTGGACACGGTCAATTCAAGGGTTCAAATCACTAGTGATTCAGAGTGAGTTAAGGACCGAGATGCGAGCAATTTATTACTCTTAATAAACTTATTGTAAATGCATAAAAGGAACATACCTAAGAATAGTATGTAGGCTCTGCAGAGTATAGTCTCACAATTACAATACTGTGGCACTCGGGCATGAGAGATTTTGTTCTGTTCTTTAAAACTTAATGGGCTTAAAACAAGATTCTATAAAGAAAATATATGTCCAATTAGCCACAATCTGCTGAAGTCAGCCATTTGAAAAAAAGGCCTATATTAGTGAAAACCCGCCTACCTCTGTAGTCTAATTTTTAGCGTCAGAGGGCTCATCAATATTCAAAAGCGTTTGCTGATGTCCAAGACATCATAGCAAATATCCGTCTATGGGTGAGAAAGTGAGAGCATTAAAAAATGAGAGCATTAAAAAAGTGAGAGCATTAAAAAAAAAAAAAAAATTTTAAATAAATATATCTCTCTAATTTTATACCATATCTCCTATATGCTATTTCAGGATGAATAAAGAGATCTCGTCATTGGTAAAGAGCTAGGATGCCTACATCTCTCTTCTTTAGTACCACATTTCCTATATATTATGAGTAAAAACATCTCACCATTAGTAAAGAGCTATGATGTCTACATAGAGTTCGTAGCTCTCATTGAAGTCATTAATTCTTTCTCCAATGGTACCAGTACCTAAGGGAGACGAAAATTCTATAAGTCTAAGGTATAAAGTATCAAATGAAATAATATGATTCAGATAAGAGTCCATATTACCTAACAATCCATTCGGTATTGTCGTGTTGCATTGGCGTCTTGAATTGCCTCTTATTGTAATATGAACAACATGGGTTTGTTGATAAACTCTATCTAATGTAAAAATAGAATACAAGAGCCACGATATAAAGCCAGAGATATCATTGTTCACAATTAGCTAAAAGCGCAAAATGTTTAAAAGCGCAAGATCTTTATAATTGTTTTTGTTTAAACAGTTATGAAGTGCCCGAATTTGCATCACAGTGCTTTTAGATGAACTAAAAGCGCAAAAACTTTTCTTTAAACGAGATCTTTATAATCGTTTTTATATAAACAGTTACGAAGTGCCTGAATTTGCATCACGGTATTTTTAAATGAATCAAAGTTACGAAGACCAGCTTGACTAACGCTTAAGATAAATCTGCAGCTAAAATTTACAACACTACCACAGTCAGGCCCAAAAACACTCACCGCTTTAAAACCAGAGCGACCATCAGTCTCGCTAGTCGGTATCCAAGTGTGGAAACAGTCCTTGATGCTTGGTGTTGTCTTTTTATACGGAAATGCGTCATATGACATGGGCCGTAAAAATACATTTCAATACGGCTTGACGCATAGATCGAGAAAACTTCGGAGGCCACGTTGGAAGTATATAATACTCATGGCTCATGGCAGACATCTTTAAATATATATATGGTTAAAAAATATAAATCTACCGGATGTAAGGTTAACATAAATAATATTAGCACAAACACTAGAAGGTACACTTATATTAATTGTCCGTGGAATAATGCACTTGTGAGATGTATCAAGCCATAAAATTAAGACTATCTACATGATCATGACTAAAATTTACGTCATGGATCAGATACACATACTGCCAGTATGTCAATCTAAGGAGTAATGTCAAAAAATGTCAAAGAATTGGCAAAAACAATTGGCAAATAATGTAAAAAAATAATGTAAAAAAATATGTGATAAACGAATTACAAACAATGCCATCCATGGGAGAATATGGAAGAAAAATGTCTAAAGGCACTAATATGATTACATAACCCTATTCTGTTTTGCATGCGATAACCAAAGACTATACTTGGTTTACCTATTGGCCTGCCCTGATGTACCAGGTATTATATAGTAAACAATGCATGAAATTTTGTATCATAGTATAAAGAAAATAGGTCATTAGCAACCTATATAATTCTCTCCCATTCTTCCTTACTATTTAGCCCATTTTTGTAAGTATTAAACTTAGACATAAAGAATTGTTCTCTTCTTTTCCTTTTTATCAGTATATCACCACCTCTTGCATTTATTTGTATTGCTTCAACAATACACCATTTAAGATCCTCTGTGGTATGTCTCTTCTCTATCCAGTGGTCCACAAGGGGAGCATTTTTACGTTTAGGACGGATAGCTGATTTGTGCTCGTTGAGTCTTATTCTTATTTCTCTGGAAGTTTCTCCTATGTATCCCATATTACAGGGACACACAATTAAATAAATAACATTTTTTGTTCGACAGTTGACCAAATTCCTCACATAATGTGTGATGTCATTATGTGTCACAACAGAACCTTTAACTATACTCATACAGCAGTTACATGAGCTACAGGGGTAATTTCCCTTGAGGCATGAGCCATCAACTATACTAAGTTGTTTACTTACAGGATTTGTTCTATATGTATGTACTAGACAATTCCTTATGGTTCTATTCCTTCTGTATGAGAAGATAGGCTTCAGCAATGTGATGGTATTCTTACCATTAAGGAGATGCCAATTCCTGTTGATGAGATTTTTGATTTTGTTACTAATATTTCTATAGTTGGTAACACATGCAATCTGTTGTTCATTATCTCTATTCTTAACTTTAGGTTCAAAGAAATAATCCCTGTTGTAATATTTAGCTCTTTATAGGCTCTCTTCACTAATTTTTTAGGGTAACCTCTATCTGTAAATTTTTGATCAAATTTTTTGCATGATATTCAAAATCTCTGAGATTTGTACAGTTACGGCGTACACTGAGGAATTGACCGAAGGGAATGTTGTCTTTCTGGCTCAACGGATGGTTACTCTTATAATGTAACATCGAATTCCGATCGGTCGGTTTTGTTTACAACTCAACTTCCAGCATACTGTTATTACTCTTTATTCTAATATCCAAAAATTCACAGCTGTTCTTCTTGATTGATGAAGTGAACTTTAAATTTACATCACCCAGGTTTAACCATTGAATAAACGCCTCAAGGGAATCCTTAGAACCCTGCCAGTTAAAAAAGACATCATCGATATATCGAGACCAATGACTCACATTTTCATAATAAGGGGCTATTTCATTAAAAATATGTTTATCTTCAAAAGAAGAGACATATAGGCATGCCAGGCTGGGAGCACACGTGGCTCCCATACTGGTCCCTTTAATTTGCCGAAAGAACTCTTCTTTGAACAAAAAAATGCTATTCCTAAGAATAATCTCAACACACTCCACAATAAACGTTGAGTGTGGAGATAAGTAACCATCTTCGTTTAGAAGCAAGCCCTTTACCATCTGGATCGTATCATCTTGTGGTATATTTGTGTATAGGGCCTCGATGTCTAGCGTAACTAACCACTGTTTATCAACATCAAATGGGACATGCTCCACTTTGTGGATCATGTCAGCGGTATCTTTAATGTAAGCCCGTTGTCTTGTCACTAAAGGTTGCAAACATTTATCAACATACTTACTTAAAGGTTCTGTCAGGGAGTCTATACTCGAAACTATTGGCCGCATTGGCGGGTCATGAATTTTCTTGTGTACCTTGGGCAACCCATACATTGCCGGTATGGTAGGATTGTTATTGAGAAGAAAATCATATTCTTCTTGACAAATAATATAGGCTTCTTTAGCTAACCTCAATAAGTTGCCAATTTCTCTACTTAAAGTTTTCCATTCCTCTCTATTGGACGTTTTGTAATGGGATTCAATATTTAAGAGAACACCCATTCTTCTATCATAGTCCATAGTGTGAAGAACTATGATACTCCCTCCTTTATCACCAGGTTTAATGGTGATATCCTTACAGTTTTCCAAATCATGCAGTGCACTCCGCTGTTGTTGAGAAAGATTGTTGTTAACCCAAAGTTTTTTGTCCAAAATATCTTCAATCCCTTTCTCTATCACTTTCTCAAAGATCTCTATTTCCTTGTTGACCATCTGACTAGACAGAGACCAAGTAGATTTGGGTTTAAGTCCGGACTTGTTTTCCGTGGGCCTTTTTTCTTTGCCCTCAAAAAATCTACAAAGTCTAATTTTCCGGAAAAAACTCCTCAAGTCTCTTTCTAAATTAAATTTGTCAATGGGAGAAGAGATTGCAAAACCTAATCCTTTTTCTAAAACCATTACTTCGTCATTTGTTAAAACCCTAGTGGATAGGTTTATAATTGGGGCTTTATTCTCTAATCCCAGTTTTTCTGACTTCTCGTCTTCATGTATGTCCGTTTTTGTACCGGATTCTCCCAAACTAGGCTTGTTCTTTAGATATATTGAAAAGGGAATTATTTCTTTTGTGTTACAAATACCCGTCCCTTTTCTAAGTATTAGGGTACCTCCCTCATATTTTGGCGGAAACTAAAGTAAAGCAGCCACCACAACCAAACTGTAGAGTTATTCTAAGGCATTTGGGGAAAGAATTCAACATCAGAGACTGCATGTTTTCCCAAATATGCCCTAAAAGTTTGCTCTAGACCATGAACTTTGCAAACAAATTTGTGAGAAGGGCTAAAGAGACAAAGCTCTCACATCTCCTCACCAAACCAGAAAGACTGAGCAGCTCCTGTACCAGCACCACGAGGCAGACACCAATGCTGCCATATACCACAGGTACCACAATGATCGAGCATTATTCTTGTCCCTCCATAATGCAGGCTCCTGTTGCTGCACACCTGTGCTCACAGACCTGGGGCATCAAACATTCCCTTCTGAGGGACAGCACTTGGCATGATTGCCGCACCAGACTGTATTCCCTTGTGAAGGGGAAGGCGATTGACTTCTGCCCTAGAGAGCCCCACCCATGACCGAAAAGACATTTATCCATGCAAAGGCCCCATCAGCCTATACCCAAATAAGGGGCATATCTGAGCTCCAAGAAGAAGAGTAAAGGGTGACCTGCTGGTCTACACTGTCAAACCTGAAGACCGCTCCTGCACAGAAGAGGTGAACAAACCTGCTACAACCTCTGATCAGGTTTGATTAAGCCTAAAGACCGTCACTGTAACAGACTGATACTTTTGACTGTGAGTGCATCTACTGACCTTATAGAGGCAGGCCACTGACATTTAGTGACAATGTCTTGGCGAAGTTCTCGCAAGAGAACTAAGAGTAAGCAGCATGTACACATGAACCTTCTCTACTACTAGCTTCCCAGTGCAACCGTCCAGACACTGTCACGAGCTGGCTTGCAGACCATGGCATCTATGCCAAGAATCACTGTTGCCTTACCCAGGGCAAAAACATTCAGCATCAGCAACTAACAGAATCACTGGAATACGATGTCCATCCAGTTACTGTCACATCAACCGTTGATGCACCATGGAAGAATCTCTGAGAAACCATGCGTAAGCCATTGATGATTATCATAAATTTTTGCCAAGCTGGCAACACCATCCTGCCAGTTCTTTTAAGAGAGCATCACTGCTACCATCTGTAGAGGGTCTTACAATCTGCCTGGAGGCAGACATCATCATCAAACGAATGTCCAGGGAGCATCCTTCCAAACACAAGCCGACCAGTGACAATCTAACCAGCCCATCTGCATCCCAGTCTAGTCTTCAGCAATTCTGAAGCATAACCCAACTACCACTAAGTGTTGCATGAGCGACTTGGCAGTGGCTCCTCGGAGGCCCACAAGCAACCCCAACATAGATCAGGGGCATAACGGAGGCCTCCGCAGCCCCAGTGGTGCGGGGTAGGGGCCCACACTGTTCACTTCAGAGAGGGCCCCCATGGCCTGGTCAGCTACAAAACAAATAAAACTCAGAAGCAGCAAGGCAGTTAGGGAATTGGTAATGGAGGCCCGCATACCTTGTGTCCTCTTCTCTGGCATGGAAAGAGGCTGTATTGATCGATATCGAAAGGATAGAGAGTACCCTGAGCCCCACGCCAAGGCCTGAGCTGAGACACCATGCTCGACGTTAGCGGGTGACCACCAGTGGATCCCCTATCACTTGGACTTTTAAAGAGACCACTAAATGGTTTTGTATACGTTCCTTAATTGTTTTTGACACAATCTTAAGCAGAAGCACTATCACCATAGGTCATGAAGAATGCCACAGCAGCTCTTGTGAGGGTTATAGACTGAAACATGTTGAACTCCTTTTGTGACATGAGAAAGAAGGTTCAATCTTTTCCTGCAGTCCCCTGTTTTTTAATCCTGGCCCAGGGACACACTATGAAAGGTATTTGCGTACCTTGTAGCCAGTTTCAACCACCACAAGTTTTTTCTGTTTTTGCTCTGCTGCCCTCACCACGCTTAGCTCATCTCAAAAAGTATTTATTATACCTCTCAAAACATCAGCTGAGCTCCTCCCTCTCAGAGAGGGGTTGTAGACCGTATCGTGACTAAGTATCAAGGTGTGAGGAGGTTCCTGATGATGAAGTATGACACCTATGGCGGGTGAGGGAAATTATCATTTAAAAGGAATGCTCTACATCAGCTAGGCCACTTTCACCAGGACCACTTCTTTTTTTTTGTAGACCCAGGAGTTTTTGTTGTGGTTCATAGTAGTATATAAGGGGAGTCAACTACTGCTGGTCCTTAAATCTCCTCTGGCCCACTTATTGTGATTTGGCCCCCTGATATTACCTTGCAGGGGGGTGCCCCTGAGGTTTTGCTATGCCACTGACACAGACCATACAGAGTACAAGAGACTGAGTCGATGCGGCTCCACGGATAGATACTAGAAGTTGGGAGTGGCAGAGGAAGGCCTCAAAAGCTTGTTGATGAGTTTCCAAGTCAGTGCAAGACCGTCTTTGTATAGTCAGGCAACACAACACAAACAAGGTTCACAGTGGACTCCAGAATGCTCCTGATGCAACTATGGACACCAACCACGAACTGTCCAGAGCATCAGCACAGTGGATTAGCTCCGTACTCTCTGGACATGACTCCATCAGGTATGCTATCAGAAGATCTTTGACTTCTCTGTACAAGTATTAGTGCCCTGACTGACATCAGGTTAAATTATGACCTTGGTTGATGATGTCCTGTTTCAGCCATACGTGTGGCACTTAACATTGTGTGTCTGATGCAGTCCATGGCATTTTTGGGCATTTTTGAATTTGCAGTGTGTGTTATATTTGGTAACTGGAGTCACGAGGGGCCTTACTTGGCCTGAAAAGTGTTGCTGCGCATGGTAGATACCATACATTACTCCATGTGAGTAAGTTGAGGGCATTATCTTCATCTGCTGACCTTAACAATAGCTGCCATCTATATCCTGGCAAAAAATTGAATTTTGTATTTCCCTTGTGGTGTACACCTACACTCCCAAATGCATTCCTCCTTTCGGGGATGTCCTGGCACATAGTGTGCCACTCAGCTCCACTGGGGGTGTCTGGAGGCAGAGCCTGTCGCTTGCCAAGTGGTCCACTACAAAGGAGATCACATTGTCTTCCTCCTCAGTAAGGGGCCTATTATGATGGCGGGCGGATCGCCACCGCCGAGCCGGCGGTTGCGATACGCCCGCCATCTGTACCTGATTTACCCCCCGCCATATTAGTATGGCGGGGGTACCGCGGCGGACGGAAAGACCGTCCGCCACTTTTCCGCCGGCAGGCAATCGTTACGATTGCCTGCCGTGCGGATCTGGGGCATAATATGGTGGCGGTGCCGAGCAGGCACCGCCATCCATATTATGATGTGCAAATTCAAAGGCCTTTCCACGGCGGCGATGCCGCCATGGAAAGGCCGGCGGAAATTGCTTTGGGGGCCCGTTATGGGCCCCCGGGGGACTGGGGGAGGTGGTGGGCTGCACTTGGGGGGTACCTATGGTACCCCCCTACATTGCCATACACAAGGTGGCAGGCACCTCGCGGTGCCTGTCACGTTGTGCATGGCAATGCAAACCATGCACTTTTAACATTGCGGACGGAGCTGCACCCAGCAGCACCGTCCGCAATGTTAAAGGCCAGAATGCGCCCGCCAGTGTGGCGGGCGCATCCTAATTGGCCTCGTGGGACCGTCGCACCTCTGGCGGTCGGTCCTATTTTCCGTTACGGTGGCGGGCGGACAAAGTCATAATAGGCCCCTAAGTTCCTGTTCCTACTGAGTGGGATGGGCGGCATCTTTGGTGGTGTTGAGGGAGTCTGCTTTAAACACTGTGTGTAACACAAGAGGAGTAGGGAAGGGCCCTAGATGTAGTTTGTGGTTTCATACTTTAATTTGTTATTGGAGAGAGAGAGAGAGTGTGTGTGTGTGTGTGTGTGTGTGTGTGTATACACTCACTTGCATGTGTGCTATGTGGGAACATTAGTAGGCATACTCCTATATGTGCTATATGTCTGAATGTAGATTTCCCTATGTGAATTGGGCGGATATGTAGATTACTGGGAGGCAGTGAGACTGGCCACAAGTGAGACGGTCCCACAGGATGTGACGCACTAAAGGTGAGAAACACAGGGCATTTGCTATAGTGACAGGTATTGTAACTACAAAAGGCTGCCAGCAAAGTTTCATGTTCAAGTAAAGCTTGGGGGAGAAATAATTTATGTTTGTTTAGCAAAAAAGCCTTTTTGATTAATCAGGTGCCAGACAAGCTTTACCTGTGTGGCTATTTAAGAACCTGCTCTGTATTTCAGAGAGAAAAAAGTTACACAGCAGCTGCTGAAATAAAAAAAATATCTCGAGGACAGCGAGGCACAAAGTCCATGTAAATTACCAGTTGATGAGATAATGCCGCACCGAAGCTGCAGTGAATTATGGGACCACTACCTTAAAAATTTGTCAGTTTCTTTTTCTTAATGATCAGCCATAGATTACATGTAAATGGTCCAGCACTTCTTCAACTGACGCTGCCCCCCAATTTGGCTCGCCAAATCCCCCAGGTATGCAAATGAAAGGTGATTAGTTTCTCTTAGGAGTCTTGGGAAATTGTAAATTACGTGGGGGAAGCACATTCATGTTTCTTATCTGCATAATCTTGCTGAAATGTGGAAGCAATACAATATTTTTTTGCATATCGTTCTCAATAAACAACCCAGTGAGCCATTTGCATACAATAAAACTGGACTTAAATTTAAAAGCGCAAAAAGAAATTAACCTGGGAGTTACAAAGTCAGCTAAGAAATCTGCAGTACCCTGCTCAGACAGATTGCATTGCTATAACAGCGCTCAGAATGAATGGCAGTTTGGGGTTTGATTATATATTTACATGTGAGTTTTTATGTGTTGCTATGAGTTACCTTGTGATCACTGCAGAGGGATAGGTGAGTAGACAACACCCATGAAGAGACATGGCAGGCGAGTCCTACTGGAAGCGAGGAGTCCATGTCCGATAGTTCCTCGTTCGCGACCCCTGTCTGTGAGTTCAAGTAGGTGTGAATAGTTCAGTCGTTAGGAGTTTTTCTGAATGATAGGTGTCTGAGTTCGGATCACAAGGTAGGGTTGTCAGCCTTCTAAGTCCGTTTTTTTTTTTTATATAGCGCAGCTACTCACCCTTACGGGTCTCAAGGCGCTGGGGGCCGTAGTGGAAATTAAGTGAGCTATTGCCCAGAGTCACATGGTGCTGAGCTGAGCTGCCGCCGGAGCCGGGGATCGAACCATGAACCCTGTGCTCCGAAGTCAGCTGCCCTGGCCGCTGCACCACACCTCTACAGTCTGGGTCCCTAGTTTTCCAGGTATCTTCTTCAGTGTTTCATCCTCTTGAATGATGGGTGATGGATCAGGTGGACAAATGATGAACAGAGGCTTCAGGCAGGGATGTGATGTGGAGCTTTTTACTGCAGATAGCCTGGGACTTTGCTTAAGGTAAATTGCTGGGACAGTGCAGAGAACCTTGAGTTTGATCCTGGCTTCTACTGGAAGCCAGTGCGTTGCCTTCAGGGCCTAGTTTACCTGCCTGGTTCCGTAGTCTTTTTCGCCTCAGCATGACTCTCTTTGGCAGATCAGTGTGGATGATGTTGCAGTAATCCAGGTGTGCCATGACCATGGCTCTTGCCAGCTCCACCTGATGGTCAATCTGGAGTAGTGGCAAGGTTTTGAGATGTAGGGAGAGCTGACGATTGATATCATTGATCGCCGAGTTGCCTTGCGAGGCAAACAAAAGTTCATGGTCACAGATTATCCGCAGTTCACTGGCATTTTAGTTCTTTGCGTTATCCCTAGATTATTAACTCTTATTTATTTAGAGAGTGTGGTCCGTAGATGTGTCTTTCTAAATTTTTCATTTTCTGTGGACCATGCTTTAAGAAACATCAAAGTGCTCAACACAATTATCCTGTTTAAGTTGGTAAACAAGTGGACCATTCCAATCTTTGACCGTAGTTTAAGTTCTCTATATATTTATATCTAATAACAGAAAAAATAAGACAAGGATAAGCTACAGATGTGTTAAACGAGCCAACATTGTTAATAGATGTGAGAAAATTGAATACATCTGAAGTACGCATAGCTTTGGTGCATTTGTTTGCACTACACAGCATTCACTGTGACTGTGCAGCACAGTGAACTGCAGACAAAGCTATAGCGAAAGACCTACAAAGAGATGCTGCTTGTCCACTGTTACGTTCTGGGTATTCGTTGAGGTAGCAGTGAATTTCTACAGGCTTTGATCAATCTTGCACACAGTGTCAAAACCCATGATCCCATCTCTGATACACAAGGGTTTACCATTTACATCTGGCTGCATGAATGAGAATGAAAATAGCCTTTTTGCTTCCAACGCAGGGACTTTCAATGTTGGCCTAGAAAGGCATGATTTAGCCATATTATCTGGATAACAAATAACTAAGAAAATGTTTACCGTGTAGCGTCCTTATGTGAAAATGTATCTCATGTGGATATTTTGAATATCTGGCCTGGATCCAGCTCTTCTCCACCAACGTTGAGCATGTATGTTACAACATAAGGCTCAGGATCTAATTATTTATGAATTTCAGGGATCCACTAGTGCAGTGGTTCCCAAATCTTTTAGAACCACAAACTTTCATGACTCACCTAGCTTTAAAGGACATATTGCCTGTCCCTGTACCCCAGCAAGACTGTCACATAGTACCGTTTATTTTTCTTTCTCTGACTGCAAAGTGACAGGAGTTTGTAAATACCAATCCTCATGTTAAAAAACATAAGCAGCAATTTATGGGAAGGGATAGCCTGATATTTGACCTCTGTCTTTGAAGAGCAGCGAATGTGACATGATAAATACAGAATTTAAAGGCATCTTTATTTAGTTCATGGACTTTCTCTATGAACCAAAAATCCGACACGGTCCCGCCAAGCATATTACGATTTCCTCTCCGCCAGGATTTTTATGGCGTTTCCACTGCCATGAAAAGCCTGGCGGAGAGGAAACAAAGGGAGCCGTACAGGGCCCCCCTGTGCCTCAGACATATGTGGATGCACACTGGGGGGCATAACATATACCCCCCTGTGTGCATGCACATATGTTCTTGCACGGCATGGACTTACGAGTCCATTCCATGCAGGAAACTTTGTGAGGCGTTCCCCTTGCGGTGCCTTTTTAAAAGGCACATCTGCCTTTTAAAGACCACCGCAGGGGGAACTGCCACGCAGCCCACCTGCCAGACTACGAATAAGTAGTAATCCGGCAGGCAGCACGAGCTTTGGCGGAGCAGTGGTGGAGTGGTTTGAACTGCCGCCAACCGCTCCGCCAAAATCTCATAATTTGGCCCATATTTTCTTTATGCAATGATGGGTGGTATGTTCAGGAAACAAAACCCATCCTGGAGAAAACCCCTTCAGTGCTAGCTGACTCCCCATATCTTGACATTTTTTAAATTTCTTAATAACAAACCCTAAAGCCCTGTTTTTGAAAAACAATGCTCTGTAAAGGCTGGGAGTTTTCTGTCAGCCTGCCTGTGAGGGACGTTGTTGCTCTTTTCCTGTTTGTGTCAGCCATGACTTTCATGGTGGTCATGGACATGAAAAACAAAATGATAAGGGCCACCCTATATAGGGCTTTCCTTCAAATACCACAGTCATCTGATCTTGCTGTGACTAGCCTGTCCCAGAGAGTATGAGAAACTCAGCTGTTCCCCTACCTCTACATGAAGTGCGGGAACAGAGGAAAGGGCAGAGAAAGACTGATGCCTAATTACTCCTCCATTCATAAATGACTTCCTTAGGCTGGCTAACCAGAACGTAGAGTGCGTAAACCGGCCCTGGAGGATGTATAGACAGTGCAGAAGGGGTATGGGAGCACACTGCCTTACATCTCAGCAGAGTTTGCCCCTTTTCATCATGGAGAATGCAATTCAGATTTAGCGCTTACTTGAATATTAGTAGTGGTATTTCACCAACGTTGGTGCAGGTAGTGCTGTTCATCTCTAGATACATGTGTTTCTGGAGTTTACCCTTCATCAGTAGAGATCAAAAACAAATATTATCAGGGGTTACTGAGAGTGCTGCCATAGTCCTCTCAGGTCTCATTACCTGTCACAGGCGCACAGGTGCATCTCCAAAAGCTCGTCAGCTCACTGGCTCAAGGAAGCCTTTTTAAACAGAATGGGGATAGGAACACACTTTCTCATATCCCAGCAGAGTTCGCCCCTTTGCATTATGGAGAATGTAGTTCAGAATTAGTGCTTACTTGAATATTAGTAGTGGTATTTCACCATCAACAAAGTTGGTGCAGGTAATGCTATTCCTCTCTAGACACATGTGTTTTTGGCTTTTATCCTTAATCAGTAGAGATCAAAAACTTATTTTATCAGGGGTTGCTGAGAATGCTGCTACAGTCTCTCAGGGCCCAGTACCTCTCACAGGTTCACAGGTGCATCTCCAAAAGCCCGTCAGCTCTCTGGCTCAAGGGAGCCTTTTTAAACAGAAGGGGGATGGGAGCACACTGCCTCACATCCCAGCAGAGGTGTGGGCAGTGTATCTGTAACACATACCTGGCTCTCTGGAAGAGTACCCCAAGAGTTGTATGCATTCAGGAAGTCTGTATTTAGGAACTGCCTAACAAAGTGAGACTTAACAGTAGACTGTGGGTCTAAGCCAGGTTACTGCTGGTTCTACCTTCTGAGTGATACTTTTCATCACTAACCTAAAGGGCATCTATGCCCATCCATTACTAGAGCATTCTTACAGAGTGAAGGCCCTATGGGTTATTGAGTAGATTCGGTATCAGTTTTTATTTGCATTCAGCCACCTGGATTTTGCACATCAAAAACAGAGAATAAAATTCAAAATGTAAAATGTATTGTAGGAAAGTGCCCCTTTTTGCATGGTTAACCCCCTCTTTTTGCCTGACATCTGATGCAACCCGACTTGATGTACCCTGGGTCTCTGCCAATCAGGTTCCCAGGGCCTGTGTTCTTTCCCAAGACTGTACCTTTGTACCCACAATTGGCACATCTCTGGCCACAGGTAAGTCTCTTGTAAAAGGTACCATAGGTACTCAGGGCACCGTGACCAGGGAAGGCCTCCAAGGGCTGCAGCACCTATTGTGCCACCCTTAGAGGCCCTGCACCTTAACACCCACACACTGCCATTGCAGGCAGCGTGTTTTGGTGCAGAGAAAAGTGAAGATTCAACTTGGCAAACATCCCTGTGTGCCATGCCTGTAACTCCTCAGTGCCTGATGCCTAGGTAAGCCACCCCTCTACCAGGGTGCACTAGTCCTAAGGTGAGGTTACAGTGGTATGAGCCATGTACCCCTACAGTGTCTAAGCCCATTCTTAGACATTGTAAGTGTATTAAAGCCATAAAGAGTATATGGTCTGGGAGTTGGTCATTACGAACTCCACAGCTCCATAATGGCTTTACTAAAAACTGGGAACTTTGGTAGCAAACTTCTCAGCACATTAAACCCACAATGATGCAAGTGTTGGATTTAATGTAAAATACACTCAGAGGGCATCTTAGAGATGCCCCCTGAAAATCAACCAGCCCTGGTGTGGTTCCTGAATGGCTGTCCACCAGTCTGGGAGTTGGTCATTACGAACTCCACAGCTCCATAATGGCTTTACTAAAAACTGGGAACTTTGGTAGCAAACTTCTCAGCACATTAAACCCACAATGATGCAAGTGTTGGATTTAATGTAAAATACACTCAGAGGGCATCTTAGAGATGCCCCCTGAAAATCAACCAGCCCTGGTGTGGTTCCTGAATGGCTGTCCACCATTTGTCACCACCAGGCAAGTTGCTGGAGCGCTGGATAGAGAGTCTCCGCGCTCTGGGTTCAGAAACAAACCCATCCTGGGCAGAGGTGTCATGCCTCCTCCTCCTGGATGGGCTGGGTCTACGAAAGGGGAAGCTTGAAAGGCCTGCCACCTTTGGAAGCTGTCCCTGCCTTTTGCTTTCCCCAGCAACTTGCTCTCACCGATTTTGGCCCCCACTTTGGGCGGGTAAATCGGCGGGAAAACCAAGTTTAGAAGAGAGGTGTGCCCACCTTTGCCAACCCCACCCCTCAGGTGGGGGAGGTGAGGTGAAGCACACATCTCAGTCCCCTCCATCTTGAAGATGAGGGGACTCAGCCATTTAGGGAGAGGTTCATGCCCCCTCCAACTGGAGGGTGGCATAATAGGGCGTGTACCCACCCCAAGGAAGGGTCTCGACCTGCAAACCCCTTTAACGCCCCTAAATCTAGTATTTAGGGGCTACCCTGAACCTTGCCTCCTCAGATTCGAGGAAGAAAGAAGAAGGACCAAAAAGCTGTGCTGGCCCAGGAAGAAGAAGCGGACACCAACTGCTTTGGCCCCAGCCCTACTGGCCTGTCCCGTCTATGACCTGCCTACAGCAAGAACCCCAGCGAGTCCAGCAGCCAGCAACCCCCAGAGCCTGGAGGACCTGCTCTGTAACCCTATTACAGACTCTGTCTCCCGTGATCACAGGATTTTCTCAAGCAAAGACTCACCCACAGAATACGGATTCCGGCGACTCCGCAATTCTGCACCACTCTGAACCCGACGCCCATGGCCCAAGTTTGAGTGGCCCAACACCACAAGGAGGTCTCCCCAGCGATCCTGACCTGGGATCTGGTGATCCCTGAGCTCCCTCAAGCTTTGAGATGATGCCTGCAGCCTCAACCTGAAGGGTCCCCCCGACCGCACCCGGAGCTGGTAAGAAAACCCTACGCCAGAAAACACCCCTGCACCCGACACCCCACGGCCTTGGGTGGCCCACCCGATGGTGTCCAGGTATCCCCCAAGATCCCAACTTACCTCTCCAGCCTGTGGTCTCCTGCAGGAAGTCCACCTGTCTGAGCCTGAAGTATCTTTTCCGAACTGAAGGTCTCCATTGAAAAGCATTGGGTCCCCAACGCCCGTTTTGCACGCTGCACCCGGCCGCCCCAGTGCCGCTGGTGATGCAGCTCCTGTGCTGGTTGTTGGCTCCTGCAGTGCTGACCTTAAACCTAGGAGTTTTGCTCCCACACCTGAGTGGCCTGCTTGTCAGCAGTCCCTAACTGAAGGCCCCCTTAGCCCCATTGGCTAACATTGGGCCCCTGCACTCTGCACCCCGCCAACCCAGTGCCACTGGCAGTGCAACTCAAGTGCCCATCTAGATCTTGGATAACCTTGGTCCTAACTCCCAAAACTCCCGCTAATAAGTTGTGTACTTACCTGGGAAACCGCTAACAATTTTCTCCCTCAGGAACCCATGTTAAGAGAGTTTGGGCCTCAAAATGTTCTAAGTGTTGAAGTGTTGTTGTATTGAGAAAAGAGAACTTAGTTGCTAAGTATTAAAAGTTGTAGTTACCTTGTATTGTGAGATCCTAAGGTGTGGTATCTAGGCATACCACCCCCAGTACCGAAAGTAACTGAAAAGTAATCTAAAAGTACCTACTGTATAATTCAAACTGCATTTTAAAGTGATACAAACCTGCAAAAAATTCAACCACAACTGCATGCATTTGAGAGTATATTTTACTTACCTGTACCAAGTCCTACTTAGTTCTATAGTAAGACATAAGTATACCTTTCTTTATACTTACCTAATTGGTTTGGATTCTGTCTCTGAGTGTGTGTAATCAGTCCTTGATTGAGTGACTACAATAAATACTTAACACACCCCCTGGATAAGCGTAACTGCTCGTCCACACTACCACAAAGAGAGGTGTTAGTACTTACCTAATTTAGCTTCTTTTATACCTCTGGGGACTCCCTGGACTCTGTGCACACTATACCTTACTTTGGTATAGTATATACACAGCCAGGTTCCTACATGTATACATAATGATACAAATGAAAAAGAGAAGGGAAGGAGTTGAGAAGAGAAAAAAGACAAAAAGGGCAATATGCAGGAAAAGAGAAACCAATCAGGGTAACAAGAAAAGAGATAAGATAATGTGCATTTTACTGTTGTCTACGTACACAGGGAGTCTGTGGGGACATAAGTTATTTGATCGTTATAGGGCTGTGCAGGCATTGAATCTGTATATCCTCTTGGTAATCAGTTACACCAAAGGCATTTTACTACAATGGACTAAGGTTGCTTAATCTTACTTATGCAAGAGAGTGAGACACCCCCTGTGCTAACTGTTCAGAATGAGCATGAAGTGACCTGGAGCGTACTCACATCTTAAGACCTCCCTTGAGTTGAGTAAGTAAGTACCAAGTGCTATGTTTCAGACTGGTTAGTTCACCAGTTTCAAAGCCATCCTCTCCAGCAGCACATTGTGGCCTACATCCAAGGCTAACCTATAAACATCCAACTCGGATCCTTTTCCAAGAGCATCCACATTTCTGGTCAAATGAACATCCATATCACATCCATTTCCACATGCTAGCTCAGCATCCCCTGTCTGTAGTCTCACATCATCGAAGTCTATGGTTCAATGAATTGCAAATTGCCAACCCGCATTTGTTTATTTCAACGTAACCACGCAGTTAAAATTTTCACAAATTGCTATCACATATATGCACCTCACACACCTGTTGTGGCACCAAAAACTCACTCTGCCCCTACTGAATTTTCTTTGAAGGCATCCCAACAACCAACTCAACCTTGTTGTCCTCACAGCCTGGGCCCGGTCAAAGTGTTCTCTGTATTCTTCATGCTTCTTGCCAACCCTTTTCCTCATCTCTTCGGCATCCAGGCTCACATGCTTTACCTTGTAATTATGCTCAGCCCCAAGTTTCGCCCACCCTAGAAATAAACTGATACCAGCTTCACACCATTCCAACAATTGAAAACTCACTCTTGAGTTACACCATGGGGTAGGACCACTCTCAAGCTCTCATCAAGAGGAATTTGACTCTCAACTGCCTGTTGAGTACAATATTGGACACTTCGGTTCGTCTTCGGTTCCAATGTGTTTGTAGTCCAACAAAAGTACACAACATTTGCCTCCAAAAAAGGCTTAATTTCTAAAGGCATAAACTGAAGTCTTTTCACTTGTGTTCATGGGGAAACCTTCCCTGGTGAAACATCTCTATGTTACTTTGTGTGTTGGGACCTTTACAAATGGCAATTACAAAATCACTCTGTTGCAGTAAAAGCAATTGAGACTTTCTTCCAAGGCCCTTTAGGGATATCTGGAGGCCTTAAAGGACATTAAGGGGTACACAAATTCCTATCAATCAAACACCAAACTGCACAACTCCAAACACACAGATCGATTTCAGAGTCCATTCATGGCCACCAGAAATTTCTTCTTAATCTCCTGTTAATCAAAGTCAAGCCCAAATGACTCGAAAGTGCCAGTGCAAGACGTGTATGTTCTATTTCCTCCAATGGAAACAATTTGTTAGCTTTACACAACAAATAAACTTCAAAGAATATCACAACCTTCACATGTTTATGTTAAATATTAATGTAAATTACATTTTAAATGTAGACCAAAATAAAAAATGCTGCATCACTATTAACTTAATTTTGAATTAAATCAATCATTAATTTAAATACATTATATGAAATAAAAAAAATCCTGAAGTCTAAACTGAAAATAAATTCCAGCCTAAAATAAAAAAAATAATATGCACTAATAATTATTAAAAGTGATGTATAAAATTAATTAAAAGTAGTTTAATGATATTTTAATAGAAATTAATATTACATTAATTAATAAATTCAAAACCTTTTGTTTAAATATTTTATAAATAAATATGTTTTATTTTTAGATTCATTTAACATTAACATTTATATTTATAGTTGCAACTATTTAAATAATTTAATAAAATTTAATTTAACATTATTTCCTATAGGATATTAAGTCCATACCTCTATTATTTTTTATGGAGTGTTAAAGTACCATGGGCTATTAGTGGGGCTGGACTCTCTAATGTTTCTTTCGGGAGTAGTAATACACTCGTAAATCTGGCTCCTCCCCCTTTTCCAGGAGATGAAGACGTGTAATTCTACACTTTTGAGTAACTTTACACTCAGAGGGCCTGATTCACAAAGATAAACTTTTGTGTAAGTTTACTATTTTTTGCTATTTACAAACTCCGATTTAAGAGTAAGTTTAAAACTGCAGAGACTACGCAGTCGGGCGGAGACTTCCGCGCATAAAAAGATAGGCCTGTCATATGTGATTCTTTTCATATGCCCAGTCCACTGGAAAAGTATGATTGTGCAGTTGTGGCATTTTTCAAGTAAATACTGGGTTTGTGGCACTCACCACATGATCCATCATTTGCCTCATAATTTGCTGATTTTAAGAAAAAAAATGTTTCTAGATTAAACGGTTCAAAAGATATTGAAATTAGTGCACAAGAGATGCAATGCCATGCCAGACACTTTATTAAAGTTCACTGCTGTTGATATCAAGTGCGCTCCACAACACTGTTAAATTCTCCCACATTATGCCCCTGTAAACTCACCATCTTGTCCTTGTATACATCTCAGATTTAAATCTTTTAGCTTACTGACATTAGTGATGAAGCAAAATGATAAATGTATGCCCTGTGGTAAAGTTTCTCAACATTTAATCACTAAATAATTACTAAAATTCCAAAGTCAGAATTATTATTTATGTGGCAGTTCTTCAGTGTAGAAATTCAAGTGTTGGAGGGCTGAAACGCAAACAGTTGCCACTTGAATATGATGTGAAGGTACCTAATGTACTGGATTGTAGTGCAAGAGGTATATAGCGCTTTTTGCCCCTTTGTGGTTGGCTGAAATGCTTGTCTACATGGGCAGCATGCTACACAGTGTAGAGTGTGGGAAGTGTGTCCATGTTGTGCGTATGCCCTACCGGACTGTGTTTAAGGGTAGGAAATAAGTCAGTGAGGTAGAGGTCACTTCTGTGCAACCACCCACATGCCTCGTTGACTGGCCTCGGTGACCATACCCTTTGCTTTATAATTTGAGTTCAACTATGCCATGGATCAACATAGGATATTCTCTTAAAAGTTCACAAATACAGTTTTAATCTAACAAGTTTCTTTATCACTTTATCATCTATATCAATTCAGGCTCTTAGCACAATAGTTCTTTTGCTACTGGTAATTCTCTTGTAGGGCCCTCAATGACTTTAAATTTGTGCACACCGCATGATGTGTTGTGGAGCGTGCTTCTTAAATCCCTTCTACACAAGGTCCAACTACTTCCAGTTCAGCAACACACAAAGGGCAGTGTAGGAAGAATGCTGCTGTGTAATGCTTCTGTAATGTTATTGGGAACCTAAAATAGCTGTTCTTCCAAAAAGAGGCTTGGCACACAAGCTGCCTCCTGGGTGCTTCCCCTTCATTCCTGAAGGGACTGGCCATCCTTGAAGATGATATTTGACATGCTTGTTGTAACATCCACCTGCCCTGCCAAAATTACCTCTGCACTCTAATAGCCTACATAATATGACTCACGTCAGATTGATAGGTGAGCATAATTTTGTAGTGTCTTACTGTCATTGATGAGCATCTGAGGCCCCTTACCGGCACTTCAGGGACCGGCTCTTTACAATGCCCTGCCACTAAGTCTCCCCGGCTCTAATCATCATAGTGTTGCCAACTGCTTTTCGATTATTTTTGGGTCCCAAAGGCAGTGGAACATGAAGATGCTGAAGATGGAGGTTTGGTGGGAGCGGAAATGTTCTGATTACTTACTGGTGATCTTTGTTGTTCCTGGAGCCATCTTTCCCATCCAATTAGTTACTTAAGTGAGCCTTGAAATTCTACTCGTCGTCCTCCTTGCAGTTCCCCTTTGCTCCTTCCTCTGGGTGCTCTTACAAAGGAGTCATTCCTGTCTACCTAGCAGCCTTCTTGTAACTCCCAAACAAAGCAAGCTGGTCGAAGGTCATCCCAATCGAGGCAGAACTGATGGTGTAAGCGACTGGACAAGGAAGGTGGTCATAGGAGTAATGAAGATTATTGGTAAGTAATTAGAACATTACCTCCTGACATCCTGGAGGGAATGGGATGAGGCCCACCTCCTCATCACATTCCTTCCGAAACCTGAGTATACCCAGCACTCTAGCTCCAACAGGCATCCTCAAAAAATGACATGACCAACACGAAATGCAATATTAACGTGGCTGTCTCATGACGGGAACTTACCTTTTTTAGAGCCTGATTTATACTTTGGTGAATGGAAAATTACTCTGTCAGGACAACGGAGTAAATTACTCCATCAGCCTGAGGCTGTCGCTGCCCGCCAAACTTAGAGGTGTCTGTCCTCCCAACAGAAATCTCTTGCATTTCCAGGAACCTCCGTCACAGTGTTTCCTGTAAATACTTTGAAAGTTTGACGGACGGAAACCGTCAACATGACAAAGCCGGAGGTCAATCTTTCAAATTTGTTTTTTATTTTCACAAACAAAATCCCAAAGCGGGATTTTGTTTTTGAAAATAAAAAAGCAATCACCTGACCCTCTCACCATGGAAGTTTTCTCCCATGATGAGGGGATCATTTTGCAGTTATAACTGTCCTTTACTGCCAGGTAAAAGACAAAGAAAACTTGCCACTTGTCCGGCTACTTAAACTAGGGCAGGTGGACGAATGGCAAAACCTCTTACGGCCCTTACTCTGCTGTAACTAACCTCAGGGAGCTGGAGAAAGCGACAGAGGGGCCAACAATTGCCCCTGGGTCTTTAAAAAAACACCCTGCAGTAGCGTTGGCCCCGCCCCCGGGGAATGCACAGTGGGATAACGGCCCTGCAACTCTCCATGTCTGCCCTATGCTGCTGCTCGACACTCTCACTAACTCTAGAATGTTAGTACCAGCATTCTGATTGGCTGAGCCAATCTCAGCATTCCATGCATGGTGCTAATATGGCCATAGAGCCTGGTCTGACAGCCCCTGCTATTTAATTCTAGTATCTGTAAATTTGAAAATAGTTACTTCCTGAACTTTAACTAATTCATCTTCGTGAGATGCAGTTATGCAATCAAATTAGCAGAGGGCCCTGACTTTCTGTGACCAGACTCCGTTGTGAGTTAGTAGTTTGGGACCACCAGTGTCCCTCTGACCCCACTCCACCGTCATGGGGGCTGATAATAAACTCTCCACGGGTGGGTGAGGGGGACGAGCCCCTCCCGTAAACCCCAGCATAACAGCAGCTTGCACGGAATAAAACATGCATTTGTTTTCTCCGGATAAGACCTTTGGAATATCATGGTAACATTCTGTACTTTAATGGAACAAGGCTGCTCGACTTGCCTGTTTCTTCTCGGAAGCCATTAAGTGTCAGCTGTTCGCCCATAATTTCCAGATGTTTTTTGTTAGATGCTAAACACACAGAAGGCGATGCATGCCCAAAGAAGGTGGCGACATAAAAAGCGGCGTCGTGGATAAGAAGCAGGCCGTAACATATTGCTGTAAACGTGTCGTCCGCCATAAATCTGACGCAGCAACGCGCACTCCCACTAAATAAAGAGAAAGGCGCCTCCATATCGCGCTAGGGACGTTACTAAAATCGGAAATTTGAAGCCTAAATCATGGCGGCCTTGGTGGAAGACCAAGAAGCCTTTTTACACTGGCTTTCACAGAACTGTAAATAAACAGAACGGTCAGGGATCACTCCCCCCTTACCCCACCCGCTGTTCAGGGCTCTGTTGCTCCCCACCTAGATTTGCGCCATATAAGCAGGGTCACTGGAATTATGCGATTGTGCGGCGATTTTCACATAATTATAAGTTTGCAGCTTATGCCACACAATCCACCATCTGCTGCATAACCTGCAGATTTTCACAACAACAAAAAATGTGTTCTTAGCTCAAACGGATCAACAGTTACTAAAAATGCAGTGACACGTGTTGCCCCGCAGTGGAAGGCACCTTTCTGTTGCTTATTGCTATATTTGGGTGTATAACTGGTACTAATGAGGTGAAACTAATGCCCAGACACTGTTATCAAGGTTAACAATGATGAAATAATGAAGTAAAACTATTAAAAAATGTGCCACAATATGCCACATTATTTGCCTTTTCTTGCCCTATAATTTACTCAACCTTGCCGCATAATTTGGCCCTCTCCTGCAGCATAATTCCAGTGGCCCTCCATAAAAGTACAGCTACAAACCATAGATACAAATGGTATTGTAAACTGACGCACACAGCAACACGTTGGGCCTACTGCAGCGTTTTTGGCCAGTTGGTGCTCCAGGCCCTCACAGCACTCTTTACTGCTGCTACCATCATCCTTATCCTGCAATCAGGCAACCTGTCTCAGCCGCCTAAAAAAAGTCTCCCCTGTCCTCATCACTCTGGCTCAGACTTTACGTGTCCCAGCAGGCACTTAACAGTCTTCAATTCAACTTACTCCGCTCCCTAAAGTAATTCCAGAATCCATGCCACCTTGTCATGGTCGCGGCACAGCTCACTTCTCACTGAGTTCAAATGTATGCCAGGAAAGTGATCTTTCTGTCTTCTTGATGCTAAGGAACTAAGGGGCTCATTATGATGGCATGCGGACATCAGTCCGCCCGCCATCATAGCGGTGATGGGACCGCCCGCCAGACGTGCGGCGGTCCCACCAGCCCAATTAGGATGCGCCCGCCAGTATGGCGGGCGCATCCTGGCCTTTTAACATTGCGGGCGGTGCTGTTGGCTGCAGCACCGTTTGCAATGCCAAAATGCCACGATGTGCATTCCCATGCACAATGTGGCAGGCACCACGCGGTGCCTGCCACCTTGTGCATGGGAATGTAGGGGGGTACCATGGGTACCCCCAGTGCATCTACACCCTCCCCCACACTGAGGGGGCCCGCAACGGGCCACCAAAGCCAATCCCCACCAGCCTTTCCATGGCGGCAGCGCCGCCATGGAAAGGCCTCTTCCAGGGCACATCATAATATGGCGGACGGTGCCTGCTAGGCACCGCCACCATATTAGTGGCCCTTTTCCGTCCGCCAGGCAATTGGTTCGACTGCCTCCGGCGGAAAGCGGCGGACGGACTTTGCATCCGCCGCGATACCCACTGCCATCCTAATTTGGCGGTGGGTAAAATGCTCAGTGATGGCGGAAGGACCGCCACCGCCGGCCCGGCGGTGGCGGTCCTTCCGCCATCATAATGAGCCCCTAAATTCTTAAAATCCTGAAAAAAGCCCTGGCACACTAACCTTCTCATCTCAACTAAGAAACTACACCTCTAGTAAATCACCTGGTCCAAGAATGACCACAGTGTGAAAAAGTGTCCTCAAAGTTTCAAAAAGTGAGCTGGACACAGAAAACTCCACCAGGGGCACTTTTTCTGCCCATCCAATGACATACCCAAATGCTGACCACCCTCCTGGTGTAGAGCAGGTGACCAGGAACGCATTTGGTCATCTCTAAAGCCTCCTACAACTCTCTGATTCACACCTACTTCAACGTCAGTCCTCTTGACCAATGCTTTCCTTTACCGACTGTGCCTCTGCCTAAGACGGTGGGTGAACCTTTATTAGTTCTCATACACATAGCCACATACAATCTGTCCCAAGGGATACCAACTTGTCAGATTTAACCCCTTCCTCCGATTACCTCTCCAGTCTTCTTCAATCATAAGGATACACTGTGATGCGACTCAAATTTCACTCTCCCATCATCTGTTTTACATAATTCAAGAAAGGTTGCACCCCTCTCTATGACTTGGTATGCTTTGACCCGTTCAAATACCTAACGATGCCCCTATCCTTACCCAATCTTCAACAGCTACACTCTGTTCTTTGGCATGTTACCTCTTGAGGAACTCAAACTTTCTTTTCTTTTGATGCTTCTACTCTCTTCCTCTCCAGTCTTCATTTGGAGACACCTCGAGCCATCCCTTGTCCCACTTCATCCAACCCTGGTACGAGTTTGGTGTCCAGTTTTCTTCGCCTAAACAATTCAGAAGGAGTGCTTTTGGCAGTCTTATGTGGTCACCTTATCTTATCCACATACAACATCTTGTGCTCAACTTTCTCAGCTGGCATCAAGACTTCACTCAGAGGTGGCTCGTCCTTTAACTAAAGCTTCTCCAGACTTTATCACTCCTAGAATATAAAAGGAATGATCTGATCTGTTGATGCTCCAAACTTGCATGTGGCACCAGCTTCCTTAGGGCTGTGGCAAACTCTTCTATTGTTTCCTCTTGAGCTTGTGTCCTGCGCCCAAAGTGCTATCTTTCTAAGATAGTACTGGCACACAATAAGTAATTAATATAAGGTTTCCTTATACAAATGACTTATTCATTCAATTTTCTGGCTATCTCAGGTTCTAATTCCCGCGGATCCTCTATCCCTCTACACCTAGGCAATACAGCAAGATCTCCTGCGTCTTTACCATTCCTAAGTTTGCTCCACAAACCCAGGCATAGTTCAGGACAACTTTCTTCCATTTTCCCCATTTGATGCTTGGCTCTCCTGGGTGACTCAGGAAGAATGGCAGAGGTGTAATATTCTGCATTTCTATCTCTAGTCAACTGAAGGGCCAGAAACACCACACAAGCAGAGAACCAACTTGTCAAGTGTGCCTGCCGCCACTCCTTGGGTTGAAAAGTTAAAGAAAGAAACCACAGTTCCGCTTAGGTGTGCCTGTCACCGTTCTTCAGGCAGATGCGTATTATGGTGTCAACATTATAAAATATCGTGCTTTACGACTACATTGTTAGTGGCATATTTATCTGTGGGGTTATCCATAGACCAATATCATACTTTACTGTCAGGATTCAAGGTAAACACAGGCGAGGTAACATGCTCGGGCTGGAAACTGCAGACAACAAGTCAGTGGAACTCATTGCATTGGGATCACTAGACTGCTAACTGCATGAAATTACATACTGCCCTCCTGGTGGTAAGGTCACATCTGGGTCAACTGGGCAGACTCATATTTAAGATCATTCAGGGCTTAGGGGCTTCGCCTGGCAATGTGTCATTGGTTGCATTGGCACTCTCCATTTACCTACCAGTCTCACTCGTGTCCATCCCTCACATTTGTGGTGTTTTCCCTCTTCTCCTTAACACCTAGGGTGCATAGTGCTGTCCCTTGACCGAGACAGTTCCATCTGGGAGCGAGGTACAGTCCTATCACCAGCAGCACATTCATCTCTGCTCGCTGGTGTAGGTATTCAGTGACGGTAGGGTTTTCAGTGGGTTCACATCCTCGGAACCCAACCATGAAGCATGACCATTGATATTAAAAATTCTCTGGCATACAAAAATATATATATATATATATATATATATATATATATATATAGAGATATATATATATATGTATATATGTTCTTTATTCATTTTGCATAGAAAAACACACTTTGGTGATAAAATTAACAATGCTATAGTTCATTCCTTCTCCAAAATCAAATAATCTGAACCATACACCAGATCATCAGTGCTCTAGGGCTAGTACAATACATAGCGGGAGTATTATTAACCCCACAATCGACTCCTGAAAGTTCTCATAATTTAATATAGGAGATCATATATGAATATTTCTATATTTCATCTACAGCCGTGGCCCGTGCAGGTAAGAGCGTTGGTGCAGTGCGGTCGGGTGTGGGGGGGGATTTCAACAGACGACGAGGGAAAATAAATTAGTTATTTAATTTTCCCTCTTGGTCGTATGTTGAACCCCACCCCCCCAACCCAGCCCCACCGCTCTTACCTGCACGTGCTGCAGCTTTTCATCTACCCAGCCCATTCAAGACATTCAGGATAACGTGTTAGGACTTCTTTGCATTAGGAATCTCCTTCATCACCATAATTTAATTTCACAGGTACAACAAACTGCTTCATAAATTCTTAATTTACATAGTAGTTTGATAGTGTTGAAAACAAGAGCCACCCTATTGTAAAAGGCCTGTGTATACACAATCCGCCTTATCTTTAAACTTTTCAATACAGCTAATTTTATAGACTCTAAAACAGGGATTCAACCCTTCATAATCATTGATTTATCCATGATTGTAAACTATCCATTCTATACCAAACTATTTACATCTTTTTACATAATTTTTTCCTCCTCTTTGCAATCACAATTATGTTGTAAAATGGCGCTGGCTTTCCTCAAGTGCACCTTCTCGGGTCCAAACCTGATCCTCCACTGCATAGTTGAGGTGCTGCATCGTTCCTCAACCTGTCACCAAAAGATGATACTGACAATATAAGATGGGTTCAAGTCTTCTCTTTAATTCACAGCACCTCAGCCACAGGCGAACTGCATCGTAAGTGTCATCTTCAAAATTCAATACAGCTGGAATTACATTGCAAGCCAGAACGAATGACTTCACGGGGATGGCACTGTCCAGGTTATAACCACAGCTCCTGGCAGCATGATGCCCCACACCTACTTTGTGGTCCTTCCTTTGTAGCCCCTGCATCCCTTTCTGACATCATTGCCTGTTGCAGTATTAGGCTCTGTCCACAAGCCATTGGCGACCCATGTATTGGTCCACTCCTCGCCTACCTCTGCGTTGCTTTATGTTCACTCTTCGCCAGACCATTGCACCTCCTGCCTACCCCTTGTGTGCTGTCCCCCTTAACACCTCCCTCCTTACCTGCCATCAGATGCCAAAATGTTCTTCTACTGCTGTCATCTCCTACGCCCCCCTGACACTCTCTCCTTATTCTGTCTTTCTATGAGCTCTGCCGCTCTATCCTGCAGCACAGACGCCTCCTAATTTGTTATTTTCTGTAGTGTAGAACACCAATCTCTATACTTTAATTCTGCTCATATGTCACTCCTTGACCTCAGCTTCACTTTTCATCCTCTAGCTGTCCCTTCCAATCCAATACTGATTACAACCTTAAGACCCCAAACTCCTTGCAGCCTTCCCGGCGTCTCCCAGTCCTGTCTGCTCCCCTTGCACTCGCTACCACATGATCATCCCCTGATTCTACCCCTCCACTCTAGCTTTCCTTCCTTCCACCATCATAGAGGTCCCATGTACTGGCATTGAGAGCATCAAAATAGAGAAAACAGGCCCTCCCTAAGTTACATGTAGGTCCAAGAGGAGGGAGGAAAGGAGACCAAGGAAAGAAAAAGACCTCTATACCGACCTATTCAATTTATTACACGACCAGAAAGGTTCTATGTTAACATCATACCCTCATAATATGCATCTGATTGGATATATATCCTAATTACATAGATAACTCATCAGACTTTTACTACTTTTCCAAAACATTTTATTATACAAATTATTTCTTTGATTATATAATTTTTTATAAAAATAAATTGCAAAGGTACATACATTTATAACACATAAGATGGGCTAAATTTTCACAAATAATTGTTTTTGAATGTCAATCCATTATTTTAACATAAGACATCCCAAAACGAACACAGAATAAAGATAAAACTGACTCTCATCATCCACTACCAAAAAATTACTGTCATTCATCCACATTTATACCATACCACACATTTCATAGAACATACAAGTTAAAAAAGTTTCGACCCTGTGGAGGGTCCAAAAATGGTTGCATAAGAGTTGATGAAGATGTTATCAAAAGACCCAGCTCAAATATATTATGCTCCAAGGGACCACTTCTCAAAAAAACAATTATGGTCTACGCGCGTTTCAATGGAAAAACCATCTTCCTCAGGACCAAAGTGTAGTGAAACTCAATTAAGACATGGGATGTCTAAAATTAGAAAAACAAGAAAATGCCAATAAGCTAGAGGGAGATAAAAACAATAATAATTCAGATAAAGTTAATTTATTTCTTTAGATTATATTTTATTTTATCTCTATACTTTAATTCTGCTCATATGTCACTCCTTGACCTCAGCTTCACTTTTCATCCTCTAGCTGTCCCTTCCAATCCAATACTGATTACAACCTTAAGACCCCAAACTCCTTGCAGCCTTCCCGGCGTCTCCCAGTCCTGTCTGCTCCCCTTGCACTCGCTACCACATGATCATCCCCTGGTTCTACCCCTCCACTCTAGCTTTCCTTCCTTCCACCATCATAGAGGTCCCATGTACTGGCATTGAGAGCACCTCCATGCATCAGAAGGGTGAGGTGCCCTTTCTCCTGCCTTTTATGCTCCTTTCCCTAACTATGTTTACTTCCCCTTCCCATATTCATGATGTCTCCACTGCACCTGCCCCATTCCCCATCCTCTGTGTAGCCCCTCCTCCCCCTCCCACCTGTGCTGACCACCACTACCATCTTTTACCTTTGTGTGGTTTGAGACAATTGCGACATTTTTTGTTGATTTCTGCTTTTTCTGTGTATGTTCTTTTGGGTACAAAAGGTATCTTGTCCTGAAGTACGCATGAGAGTATGGTTCTGTGAAGAAGGGGACGTTGTGTTGTGCATTGTGAGATTGTCGCAATGTGTATGAATTTAGAAATGTCCTGTGGTTGATATTGCATGCATTTTTTGTGTAACAAATTTTATTGATATTTTCCAGAGCATAGAGATACATAACATTGTATAGTGCATTTCTCATTGTTGGCCATGCAAGGCTTCTTGGTTACCCCTCTGCCATGCACCTTGTGTAGTATATTAAAAGAAAAAGAAAAAATAACAATAAAATTAAAACATGCAAAAAAAAACCCATGCCTGTCTCTCAGACACGACACTCTGGCATTGTATTTTCAAAACCAGCAGTCATCTTGGGGTTCGTCTCTCTCCTTCTTCAATAGTCCTCCTCCCCAGTTATGTCAGCCTGGGGCTTGGTTAGGTCCTGCTCCCATTGGTTGGGGATATCTGCGTATGGAGCTTCTCATCAGTATGGAAATGAGGTAGGTCAACAGGGGGGACCAGATCTTGTCTCACTGTTCTCCATTAGGTTGTAGGTCAGCTTCTCTAGGGCCATCATTTAAAAAGACTACGCACCCATAGATCTGGCGGCGCTGCTGCTGCTTTTTTCCCCTTATGGCTGTAATATTGCATGGATTTTTGAGTATGTGGAGAGAGGTGGCATGCTGTGGTTCTCCTGCGCGTATTATGGCTTGTACTCCTTGTGTGAAGGGATGCTTCAATATATTTTTTGCATTGTGCTGTGTATGTATGACCACTTCATGTTAGTCTGTGGCTCTCTTCACAAACCTGCACAGAAAAAAATCAAATTCTGATTCACATAATCAGGATTTGCAAACTTTTCTGACTGCAAAATCCACTTACAACTGAAGTCAATCCACTAGCACACTAGTTTTTCCACAGTATTAACCGTATGGTTAGTAAAAATGTAAATGTAGGTGCACCTAGGGTAAGGCTTCGAGATGCCCACTGGGAAAGTGGTGAACTCCACCATGCCATAACTATGGGGGCATTAAAAGCATTTACACTGGTTATAAACATACAATTTATGCACAATATGTGCCTGCTGAGGTTGGAGCATGTGTGTCAAGTGGGTGTAAAGCATCCATTCACCCCCATAATCTTTTCCAAGTGGATGGATTTGTGTGTGCTAATGCACATTTCCGCCACACCTTCTCCTGTGGATAATCTATTTTGGAGGCAATTTTCACAAGTAAATGTGGAGGAGGAGATGCTACATGGAATTCTATAATTTATGCAAATTTACACGTTTACTCCTGGAAGTGTTTGTAAATTCCCTGAAAGTTGGAAATCTGTGCAACTCATATCGGGACGCTGTAATGCATAGGTTTCAGACTTTCACAAACTTTCTTTGTGAATCTAGCTCCTAGGGTACACTTTGGTGATTTTGGCTTGACATCCTGCCCGGGCACATCTTCATGGAATTCTGCTGACTTCAGTGACTTTAGATCTGACCTAGAGATAGCTTCCGCTGTCTCGTCAGCATCATGTATAATGAATAAAACCATAAATAATAAATGCATATACATACATAGTGACGCTTTCGGTCAGTACTCATCCATTGGTTTGTTCAACTGCCACTTTTTGCTTCCTCCCAATCATACAGCATGTAGTAATAGGTCAGCCATTGGTTCTCTTTGGTGTTAAAAAGCCTGATCTTGGTTTGCAGCTTTAGGTCCTTGGAGCTCCAGATCTTCTTTAGTTGAATGAAGGCAGGCCTTGCTTTGCCGATTCTTGCCTTGACGTCGGCGTCTGTGCCACCCTGCTTGTTTATGACACTGCCTAGAGAGGTGAAGGCCTCAACCTCTTCCAGTGCATCACCCGCAGGAGTGACTGCAATTGTGTTGGCTGTGTTAGCGTTCAGGATCTTGGTTTTAACCCTGTGAATTTTGAAGACCAGTTGTGCTGAAGTGACTGCCACATTGTCGGTATTCTCTTGCACCTGCAGGTGAGTATGGGAGAGTAGTGCCAGGTTGTCTGCAAAGTCCAGGTCATCGAGCTCCATCCAAGGTGTCCACTGGATCGCATTTCTTCTCCTTGCCTTGGATATCTTCATGGTCCAGTCTGTGGCCAGCAGGAAGAGAAATGGCGAAAGCAAACAACCCTGTAAGATTTAGGCCCTAATTTGGAAGGCTTTAGTGAGTTGTCCTCCATAGACTATCTTGCAGGTCATTCCCTCATAAGAGTTCCTGAGGATTCTTACAAGTTTATCTGGTACACTGTAGTGGCAGAGGACTTTCCAAAGAGTCTCTCTGTCCACGGTGTTGAATGCCTTCTCATTGTCGATGAAGTTGACACAGAGGGGTGAGTACCATTCCATCGACTGCTCAATGATGATGCGCAGTGTTGTAATCTGGTCTGTGCAGGATCCATCTTTGCAGAAGCCAGCTTGCAGCTGAGCATCGTCTTGTCCCTTCATTTTGTTCAGGATGACTCTGTTGAACGCCTTGCCAGAGATCGATCGGCCCTCCTGTATGGGGCGGAAATTTAGAGCACAACAGTGACCACGACCAACAAAGTCCAGACCTTCATCAATACCTGTTTGAGGAAAATCCACTGGCCAAACACCATCAGCAACAACGACCTATGGCAGCAGACTTTCCAATTCCCTGCTCATGAAGAAATCATGAAAAGTCACTGGGACTGCATAGGTTGCACCCTCCGCAAGCCTGCAACAAACACAACCAGGCAAGCCCTGACCTGGAACCCTCAAGGGAAAAAGGAAAAGAGGAAGGCCAAGAAACATCTGGCGCTGAGGCCTCGAAGCTGACTGCAAGAAGATGGGTTACATCTGGAGTTAGATTGAAAGAAAAGCCCAGGACAGATATGGCTGGAGAGTCCTGGTTAATTGCCTCTACCCAGGCATAAGTAAGTAAGTAAGTATTAGTTCTCTTGTGCTGCGAGTGATGACATTTTGCTTGGTAACATGTGCAAATCCACCTAAAGAGAAGGGTACTTCAGTGCCAGCACTTGTGGCCCAATACTACACTTTGCCATTGCTTTTTAAATTTCCATGCTTTATCCTTTTTCAGTCTTCATGGGATATTTATACTATGTTTTCAAATTACAACAATTCAAATCCATTTGTATATTTTCTGCTCCAAAAACAATCATATTTTCTGCTGTGTGCACTAAAACTAAAGAAGATTTCTACTGCTAGGAAGCACCCATAATCTTGTATTCAAATTTTGTGATGATTATTATTTTTTTATATGTGAACTTTTATTGCAAGCATATGGCTGCCAGGTTTTGGTGGCAGCACGTGCGCTCTTTTTTTCTTCTTCTTCCTTTTTATTTTTATGGTATTGGCTTTCAATAAAAATAAAAAAGGTGTTTGTTCCAGCATGCCAATGTTTGTTTTCTTATTATTTATTTTTGTGACATCATATAGCACTTGTATGGCCCATAGAGCTTCACAGCTCTTTGCACATAGACAGGAGGAAAACATTCAAAAGATGCAGCAAAAAATTAAAAAAAATGCATCTGCAGAATGTACAATTATCACAATAGCACCAGGTGAAAAAACATAAATTGTCGAGAGCTGGAAGAGAAACAGTTTTTACAATACAGAGTTGAGGAAATATATCAGTATTAGTTGTCATTGAAAGCAGCATCATGGTTGGTTGAAGAGAAGGTAGCGTGGGAGAGGGTGAATGAAGGAAACAGGAAAGAACTAGCAAGGGGAAGAATGGTATTTGTTTGAGACTGAAGAAATCCATTTTTATTGATAATGAGCTCAGTCAACACTGATCAATGCAGTGAAAGTGAAAGACTCTCAGGTGGCAACAACCATTTTAGCTGTATGTCAGAATATTGAGGTAAACATATTGTTCTATAAAAGCACAGTGGCTTAAATAGTGCCTACAAATATATTGTGTAGGTAGTACATTTTATTAAGTACTAAATAAATATATACTTATATTTATATTTATATATATATGTATATATTCATTGAAAAACACAAAGGTTACAGAGATGTTATAGTTTTTTTTTTATTTCTCTTTATTGATTTTTTTCCAGAAAGAAAAAAGGAAAGAACAGTCTTTAAGCTTGGCATGGCTACATTTACATGACTGTGAATATGCATATGAACAGTAAAAACAACATCAGAGTTGCAGTAGGCCAGAACGTGGTAATCAAGTTATCCACATTTCTTTAGGATCACAAAAAAGACCTTCTGTATCAAAGGAGCCGCTGTCATACGCAACATGGCCCACAAGCACAAAACAGGCAGAAGAGTTGCAGGAGACAGGGTCACCGCTTCCATCACCCTCAACGGCATACGCCTCTCCCTCGAAACCCGTGGCCTCTGAGCCAGCCAAATAGACTTGATATGGACCCCAATAGTCTTTAGAGCGACTCTGGGATGTTAGGAGTTCGTTATATGTATCTGATTGTGTGTTGCAATAGGTCATATCGTGTGCCAAACTTTAATGATGGGAGAGGACCATGAGCCCAGCGCATAGCTCCTCGTCGTCTTGCCAGCAACAGTCCCACGGCTACAAATCGTCTGACCGTATCTCAAACATCCTTGTCATATCCCAGCAATGCTAGCAGTAGAGCAAACACTAAGGTCTCACCAGTAATCATCTCAAGTTCTCGGAACACTGCACTCTAGAAATCATGCACTCATGAGCAAAACCATGAAAGGTGCACAAACCCAGCCTCCTTCTCCCTACACCTCTAACAATCCTCAGTCGGGTAGTCCATATCTATAAAACCGTTCCTGAGTGTAGTATATCCTGTTGATGTATTTGAAGTGTATGAGTCTGTGCTTGCCATTCAATGATTTAGTTTGGATTACGGAGCAGCAATATTGCCAATTCTTATCAGTAATGACTATCCCTAAGTCTCTCTGCCAGTCCAGTCTGGCCTTATTTATACCGGTTTGATGTGCCTCCTGCGCGAAAGCATAAACCTTGCCACCAATCTGCTAGGGGTAGTAATCTGAAGTAGAGAAAAGAGTGCCGGCATCTCAGGGGGTTCCAGCACTTCATCGCCCAATAGTTCCCGTAATGTGTGCCTAGCTCTATAATAATTAAATTGCTGGAGAGCAGTGGGCACAATGTGCTCCATCCGGACCTCTTCCCATGTGCGCATTTTGCCTTCAAGAAAGAAATCCTCCATCGTGTTAACACCTACCTTATTCAGAGCAGATGTCACCTCCCTCTCTCGACCCATTGGGAACCACGAACACCACTCTAGCGGAGTATGTGGTGAATACAGTATGGAGCCGGCTTGCCTTTCCAAGAGAGTGCGCCAGGAGTGAATCGTGGCATTCACTCTGGGGGATATTCACAAGAACGTGCGATAAACATCGCCAAAATAGGCTAACGCAATTTTCCATATTGCCGTCTATCGCTGGAAAATAACTGTGTCAACGTCGTATTCCCAACACGACGGTAACATGCAATAGTTTCCCGAGAACGCCTCAATTGTCCGCGATACAACTACCGAAGCGGCGATTAAAAAGGAAACCCGAACGTGAAAAAAGTTGTGATGGGCCCAACTGCGATAAAAATCCAGCGAAAAGCAGCGCCAGGCCCGCAAGTCCCACAAGTAAGGCGGGAACAATCACTATAAAAGCGGCAAAAAAAAACACCTACAAAACACAAAAAACTGCGAAGCACCATGGAGGGAGCCTGAGCAAGTACAGAGGACAACCAGAACCCCACAAGCCCCACGGAGGACCAGCCTGGGACCTCTGGGACATGGAAGGGCAAGGAGAAGAATAAGAGGAACCCGCGTTTCAGTACGCAGGAAAACCAGATCCTCATTACGGAGGTGACAGAACACCACCACCAACTGTTCATCACCTCCACTGTGACATTGGCAACTAAAAATACAATATGGCAGTCCATCTTGGCCAAGGTGAATGCAGTCGGAGTGAAGATAAGGGAAGTGGATGACTGCAAGAAGCGCTGGACTGATGTGAAGCGCAAAACCAAGCTGAAAATCGCTGCCAACCTGAGAGCAGCAATGCAGACTGGAGGTGGGAGACCAGCGACACACCAGGAGCTGGATGAGATGGAGGAAATAGTGACCTGAGTCATCATTGGGGTGACAGTGGCAGGAGTTGGTGGACCGGACACTGCACAACATGACCTGAGCCAACAGCAACAGGGTGAGTACCGACCAGGGACTGGGGGGACGGGGGGAGATGGGCACAATGGCACACATGCACAATTAAGTAGAGCACATCTGCGGACAAACCATGCCCAAGAGTCACAACTCCGACCAAGAGCCCAATTTACCCAAGTCTGCAACATCTCAGCACTGTATAAGCACGGAAGAGAAAAGGCACACCGCCTGAAAGGGAGAAGGGCCAGCCAAATCAGAGCTGAAGGGGCAACACACCCACAATGCAGCACACACACATAAGAATCAGAGCACCTCAACATTGACAACAATGTGGTACAAACTGCAACACTCTCACAACAGAACAGAGGACACAACTGCTGCCGCTTGTGTGTAGAAAATGGCCATTCGCATTTGGCATAGCAGGAAACTGTGAGATGACAATGGACAAGTACAACCTCACATCCCTGATGGTGTACAAATGTCAACTGTCCCGCATCAAATAGGCATCTCTTCACAAACAGTCACAATGTACATTGTCATGCAGTCCGTTAGTAAACTTGTACAATGCGTGAACATACATGTGAACACAGTGTCAATCTGCCTCTCCCCTTCACATTGCAGAGGGAGAATCAACACCTCCTGCAGAGCAGACACAACAACTCAGCACTGATGACGAAGAGGACCTCCTCAACATCAACACCAATGCCCTCCAGCAGCTCATGGACAGCTTCGGCACCCCACCTCCAGGAGCAGGGCAGCCCAGCTGCATCGAGGAGACCCCACCCCCTGCACAGACCACATAGCAGGAAGCACCCACCACCATGGCTGTCTCCCAGGACCCCCACGACCAACGCATGGCATTCCAACGCCGTGTGTTAGGGTGCCAGGAGAAGATGGCTGATCAGCTGCGGGTGGGGTTCGACCTCATGGCAGCCAAACTAGATGCCATACGTGGGTGTCTAAGTCCCATCAGGGTCTACTTACAGTCCCTAACGGACACCCACTGTCTGCTCCATGCTCTCCAACAATCCATGGCTGACATCGCTGGAGTCATGACTCGGAGACAAGAACAAGTGTCTACTCAGAGTGGCTCCAGCGATGTCAGCCGGGAGTTGGGGCACATGCGGAGGATCATGGAGAACATGGAGCGGATGCATGTGGAACGATTGGCTGCCACGGCTGCACACCAGCGAAATGTAGCTGGGATCTTCCATGCCCTGCAGATCCTCATCATGGCATTGCCGCCACACAGCCTGGCGCGGATGAATGCTGCTGCTACTACTCCATCCACATCTTCGCCCCCTGAAGTGTCAGTGCCACACAGTGCGGCAGACCAAACACCACCCCCCACATGTGAGGCACCTGACACATCAGAGGACGAAGATGATGATGAATCTGGCTTGGTGGTAAGATTGAAGTGGTAGCATACATCACCGCCATTTGGCCTGTTTCAGCTTGTTTCGGCCCTCTGCATCATGCCCTGGAATAACATCTTCCACTGTCCCCCGTTACACTCAGCGACACTCACCTTGGACCACGCCATGGACTGTCATATTTGTAATGGTTACCAATGACACAGCAATCATACTGCGGACTGAAGTCTTCCTCTTCCGATGAACCTGTCAATCCCTAAGGGACTCTGGCTGGCCCTCCATGGGGCGACAATGTAAAGTGGGGTTTGCATGGCCCTGTACTGGTCCCGCTTAAACACTTCACTGAATGCGAATAAAACATTCCAATTCACACTGATGTGTCATGGCCCTGATCAATTAAGCATGAAAGTATTGATGAATGTAGGGACAGTGATTCCACATAAATGGTACTCCCTGGGTAATGCTATCAATGCGCATGTATGGCCGTGACCCAGATAGGCAGTGAGACACACATCGTCATCCAAAACAACTCACATCACAGTTGAATACAAGTGAATGTGCGTAGACTTTATTAGCATATGCGTGTCAGTACGGGCAAGAGAAGTGCCACAACATGCGGACCAATGCAGCAGAATGTCAGAATGAGGAACGTTGCCAAGCGCCGCTGTCCACTCCGAGGGAGTGCCTCACCTTTCACAGGTGTGTGTTACCCCGCGTGGTTGTCCGCCCATGTATTCGGGGTCCAGGCGAATGCAGCCATGTCCACTGTTGTCGTAGGATATGTGACCAGAACCCCAAGATGCTACAAGGTGTCGGGACATGTGCAATGGGTTCCAAACTGTTGTGGCTGTAGGTACGTAGTTATACGTCCATGAAAGCGATTGCAGCTTCGTAGGCAATCATTTCCAACATGAGGTCGTTGTCAACTCCATCGAACAGGACGGTGAGGCTATCCATTAGCAGGTCCGGACAGATGTGCTGCGTCCACCCCCTATCACCAATTAGCACTACAGCCCAATAGGGGAGCGGTTCAATGTGGTCACTGCACACGAGGAGTTCTGCAATATCCCAGGTCCAGCTGCCAGCATGTATGACAAGTATCCAGGCATCCCATAGACAGGTATCACGGTGACACTGCTGGTCGTGGGCCAACAGGGGGCGCCACACACATGTCGAAATCCAGTTTGCCTACCGTCCTGTTGGATAGGCAGACATCCATGGACCACTCGAATATGCACGATCGACAATGCAACAAAGGCTGAACGCAGGTGACGTTGACAAGGCGGAAGCTTAGCCGGTAACTGACCCGCAGCACTACCAATGGCAGTGCCCCCAGTAAATGCAGCATACGTGCACGGTACAGTTCCACGTGACAGGGGTTGTGCATGTGTCTGGGATGTTCTGCCATTGCGTTAGTGGCCCTGGTTGAAGCGGCACTGTTCTGACCTGTGCCAGTTCTGTGGATGAAATGCCACAGCTCGGATCAATGAGTTGTTTGAGTGTGCAACGGTTGTACGCCTGGGATGGTGTGGGAGTAAGTGTGAAGGCCATTCCATGCAAGATAACTCCGAGCAAGGACTTCTGTGTGTGGGGTGTGTATACGTTGGTCTGTCGTCGGGCTGTGCGTAGTGTGGGAGTCGTCCTCAACTGCTATCGTATCTGTCAGGGGGCGCCAGGCACATGCAATTCCGAGGTCGGATGTGCAGATGTGCTTCCGCCTGATAGTTCAGAGAAAGGAGCTTTCATCCCTAATGTCAGTTTATCATCTGCTTGCTTTCAGGAATTGTGATGTGGCTTGTTGGGTGTGGGGTGGGATGTGTGCGACTTTGGGATTCATGTTTGACATGACTTGCATGTGGCAAATGAGCGGCATCACTGTGTGTTACGTTGCCTCACAGCTGCTCCTCCCTCCCCCGAGCCTATTCACTTGTGTACGCTACGCGGTTGCATCACTTGCACTCCAAAGGCACACCATTGTCATGCCTGTCTGCGCATGTCCAAAAGCCTGACAACGACACTGTGATGTTGGCCGTTGAAGGTGGGCGGCCACGTGAGGTAAGGATAGTGCAGACACAGATGTAGAGTTCATGCCTGGCTGAACTCGCGCTGCGATTAAGGCTAGGCATTTGGCTCATGCTGCGGCAATGCAGATACACACAACACTTGGCATGTATGAGCCAAGACCCCGAGCGGTCTTGCGCTCCTTCATTTCTCCGTTCGTGCGAGACCGCCCTCCGGGTGCATGCTACATTGCAACATTGACAATTGCAGGCCGGGTGGCGCTGACACTACAACAGAGACACACGCATTGGTGACTTCCTTGTCCAGGCCAGAACTGAACAACGTCCTGAGGCCCGGGCTAATTCTACACACCCCTGCGCTGGACTGATGTACGCCGGCCCAGCCCACTCTGCTTACGCTTACAGGGGGGGACGACAAAGCTACATGTCCAAGGTCTTACCCACTGCCTGAGGTGACATGCTTGCATCCGCTGTCCACAGCACGATGTGATGTGGTAGGGCAAGGGGGCATCACGCATACATAATGACCACACGGACACACTTAGATGTATGGTGGAACTGGCTACGGGCACGTGCGCCTGGCCCCTTTTTATTACCAGGGTCACATGTCCAGTGACGCCTGTGCTGGATGGGTGTGGGGTGAGTGTAAGCCAGCCCTCAGGGAGTGGTTGGTGCTGGCAACAACTAGAACAGTGATCATCGGATCACACACACAGATTCAATCATAAAGGGTCCATGACTTGCAGTGCACTGAGGTAGGGGCACCAGAACTGGACTCACACACAAAAGATTACATCATAAAGGGTCCATGACTTGAGCTGCACTGAGTTCGTAGCACCGGAAGCGCTCGGCGGGTGCGCGGCCTGCGATGATGCGTTGTTTGACTTGGGGGACCTGCTGACCGCAGTGTAGGCCGGAGGCAGCGGTCAGCAAGGGCCCACAGCCACGTGGCGTTGACTTGAGCTGCACGGAGTTAGTGGCACCTGAAGCGCTCAGCCGGTGTGCAGCCAGCGATGATGCGTCGTCTGGGCGGCCCACACTGGAAGCAATGTCTGTTGCCTACTGGACTGCGCCATAAATAAATCAAGACTGAATTTGAATTGTGAGCCCTGCTGACCGCAGTGTAGGCCGGAGGCAGCGGACAGAAAGGGCCCACAGCCACGTGATGATGACTTGTGGTGCACTGAGTTGGTGGCACCTGTAGCGCTCAGCGGGTGTGCAGCCAGAGATGATGGCGTGTCCTCGCAGGTCAGGATTGGATTTGATTTGTGAGCCCTGCTGACCGCCGCGTTGGCAGGAGGCAGCGGTCAGAAAGGGCCCACAGCCACATGATTGATGACTTGTGGTGCACTGAGTTGGTGGCACAAGTAGCGCTCAGCGGGTGTGCAGCCAGAGATGATGGCGTGTCCTCGCAGGTCAGGATTGGATTTGATTTGAGGGCCCTGCTGACCGCAGTGTAGGCCGCAGACAGTAGTCAGCACACACATAACTCCGCGGTGCTGTGCCGCTGGGTGCGCTGGGGGCCTGTGTCGCGGACGCCAGCGATCGGCTGAGGAGGCTGGCGGTAATGGCGGCGGACTTGTGGCAGGGTGAGGGACGCCTCCCTGGCAGACGCATTGGCCATCCGGGAAGTGAACCATGCTCAGAGCCCCGGCCTATTTATTCACACTCCTATGCTAGCCTGGCGTACGCCGGCCCAGCCCACTCCGCTTACGCTTACAGGGGGGGGGACACGGATACATGACCGGGGTCTTCCCCACTGCCTGAGGTAACATGGTTGCGTTCACTTTCCACAACACTACAAACACCAGCAGTATATGTCCACATGGACATGTCTGTGCTCTGCATACTGTAGTCTGTCCAACACATCACCGTCACACTTGGCATTGTGTACATTCTTATTCATGGGTGACTTGCCTCCTTCCCACATACTTGGTTCCCACCTCTCCCCACATTCTGCAATTGTGTGGCTGTGGGGCCATGCCGTTTTGGGAAGGTCAGCTGTCTTGTTCTGCGCTGCCTCGGTGGTAGTCCGGGGGGGTGGGGCCCGGGGGGTGGTGGCGGTGGGTGTTGTGGCCCTCTTGGGTCTCCGAGCTGCATGGTCAGTAGCTCCATGACATCTGTTGGTCTTCAGATGTGGCTCTGGGCTGGGCTCCCTTTCATGCTGCAGGTTGTCGTCCGGCTTTACACCAGTAAAAGGCAGGTGTTAAATCCCTGCTGCTAACGCGCCTTATCGCCTGTTTTTGGGTCACATCGCGGATCGGGCTGGTCGTTGAGAATATCGCGAAGTGGTGTTTTCGTGTGTTTTTGCACGGGTACGCCTACTCTGCATATCATTAGCGTTAGTTGTCGCTCTCATCCGTGGCAATGTTTTTTGCGGCAGCTATCGCTGGGAAACTGGCGATATCGGCAGTTTGCACCAGCTTGAGAATAGGGTGATGAATCTCGCCACTTTTGCGGCGCTAAAGTGCCGATAAATCGGCGATAAGTCCTTGAGAATATGCCCCTCTGTGTTTCTTCACCAACCCCTGAAATAGTGTTTGCAGTAATGTGTATGGATCTGTGGTGTCACGTTCTAGGTGCAGATGCGGCAAATCTTTGGGGTCATGAATCCAATAATGCGTGTATATGCACTGTGCAGCTCTATAATAGGCCTCTAGGTCTGGAGCGTTGATCCCTCCCATACCATAAAGTAAAGTAAGAGTCTCCCAACGCACCTTTGGTTGCTTTCCCGCCCATGCTAGTCTGATCATTAGGGTTCGGAGATTGTGAAATACCGAGCGGGGTAGTGACAACGGGATATTCTGAAATAGAAACAAAAACTGAGGTATAACACCATTACCTTCTTCTTCATCCATCTTTATTTCGATGATTGCAATAAAAGTATAAAATACTTAGATAAAAATATAAAATAAGATATTCATTTTTCCTTGCTAAAAAATTCATCTTAGTTAAAATAATTGAAGGTAAAAACAGATATTTGAACCAATAGCAACAACTCTCCTAAAGTGCAAATGCAAATAACAACAGAGGAACAGTCATGAGTCCATTTTGGCCCAAGTGATCGCCACCCCTCTGCCAGGAATTCCTAAGGGGCGAAGGGTATTGGTGCTGTCTTGGTAGGGGCCATACCCAACAAGCTGTCCTAGTCCTTTCCCTGACTGCGGAATGCTAAACTTGAGCATGGGTAGTCTAATCATAGGAACTGCTTACGTGCACACCACATTGAAAACAGGAATCTTGAAACAGCAAAGACAATGGGTTGTTGATTGTCATATTTTAAGAGCCTAAATGCTTCTGTACAATGTGGGGTCCCTAAGTTTCTGCACAGTTGTATCAGCCATTTTCATCTGCATTTTATGTGCGCTGGGCAGAAAAAAAATACATGCAGTTCTGATTCCTCAGCTTCACCGCAGGCTGGGCACCTTAGAGATAAGGTGCCTGCCCATTCATTGCTGAATATATGTGATGGAAGTGACCCATGTCTGAATTGTACGTAATGTTTCTTAGCTAAGGCTGGCTGGATTTTGGCTAAAAAGGGCTATAGGCTGTAGTTGTGTTTTACCCCAATAAAAGTTGCTGTCAGAGAGTCTAATGTTGTGCTCCCATGAAGGAGAGCAAGTTTATGCCCCTTATAGCTCCTGACAAGTTCATTTCTGTATGTTGCTGGACAGGACACAATAGGATCGCTCCACATGTTCATTTTACCAATGCTGTGCAGTGTGTCCCTAATGTAGGTAAACCAGGGTAGTCTCCCCGCCCCAGGTAATCCCAGTACCTCCTCCAGCTCTAATCTATAGGAGACCAGCTGCGGGGTGGCCCAAATTCGTCGCCAGAAGATAAGTGGTCTAAACTCGATTTCTTCTGAGATCGGTTGGACACATAGGTCGAGCTGAAGTGGAACAAGTGGGGTGCTAGGGGAGACTGACTAACTGCCTAATAAAATTATTTTCTGTTCTGGTTATAGGTTTTGTGGAGCTATGTCCCCATAGTTCTGCCCCATACATACTAGCACCCAGGGCTTGCGTTTTGTATATCTCAGTAGTAGGGCTGATGGGTTTGCAGAATGATTTCCTAAGCACTTTGGCAAAACCCCCCGATATCTCTGCTAGCTTAAGGCTCATTTTGGCAATGTGTGTCGACCAGTCCATATGTTCAGGCCAGTTGAAGAGCAGCGTAGGTCAGGGGTTAGAGTGAGCCGCCTTTCTCTTAGTTCAATTTCAGTGGCCACAACCCCTATGGCTCTTTGCAGCATTCGGTCAAAAGACGTTGGTTGCAAGAACGGAGTTGAGGTCTGTGCATGCGCCTTTCCCTGACAAGCCCGCTTCCCCATGTTCTGCTGTCAAACTTCGATTCACCGAATAAGACCCCCGACCTTAGACAGCAGCAAAGAGAACATGCAAAAACACTAACCAGACTCTTCTTTCACCACCGAGGAAAGCTGCAGCAGGCTTGCTTCAGTGCGAGTCCGCAGGAGGTTCTCAAGCTGCAGGGATAGAGATGAAAGAGCAGTGGCCCAGCCCAACCTTGTCCGGCCACGGACAAGTGCAAACGGGACTGTTCTTGGCGCGGTCCATGCCAGGGCGTGACCCGTGCGCGCCCCGCGCTACTGGAAGCCCCAGCTGTGTCTTATGGCCTGGGATCCAATGCAGTGGCTGGGGACGCTGAGCAATGTAGTCTCTCACCCCCAGCATGGAGTCAGGCAGCAGTAGCGGCAACGAGGGTGAAATGCCCACTCTGCGGGAAGCCCCAGCTGTGTTTTATGGGGCCCCGGCACCTGGGATCTGATGCAGGTGGCTGGGGACACTGGGAGATGTAGTCTCCAACCCCTAGCGTGCAGTCAGGCAGCAGCAACAAGGGTGAAATGCCCCCGCTGCGATAAGCCCTAGCTGTATTTTATGGCGCTCCGGCGCCTGGGATCCGATGTGGTGACTGGGGACGCTGGGGGATGCAGTCTCCCACCCCCAGCGTGGAGTCAGGCAGCAGCAGCAGCAACGAGGGTGAAATGCCCGCGCTGTGGGAAGCCCCAGCTGTGTTTTATGGTGCACCGGGCGCCTGGGATCCGAAGCGGTGGCTGAGGACACTAGGGGATGTAGTCTCCCACCCCCAGCGTGGAGTCAGGCAGCAGCAGTGGCATTATCATTATGGCTATACGCCCGATAAGAGATAGTGGCAATTTGATCCAGTGCTCAACAGACTCCCTGAGTATCTGTATCGCCCATCCGTAGTTATCAAGCATAACCACTGCCGGATCCGTGTGCACCTGTATACCTAAGTCGTGAACCAAGTTCGTCGAACACTGCAGTGGGAAATCCAGGGAGATGGGCATCATGGCCGGTGTGAGAGGAAAGATGATAGATTCATCCCAATTTACCCGAAGGCCCGAGTGTGCTCCAAATCGCACCACTTCACTTAACATTGGGGCTAAGTTGTGCTCCGGTTGACGGATGTAAAGTAGTGTGTCATCCGCGTATATCGATATAACCAAATTATAGACTGGAAAATACAAGCCCCAGAGTCCATGATATTCTCAAAGCGCACAGGCCAAAGGTTCAGCCACTTAAGCATATAACAAGGGAGACAAAGGGCAGCCTTGTCTAGTGCCCCTCGTTACCACAAATAGAATGTACACTATACCATTGACACACACTCAAGCAGTTGGTGACTAGTATAAGACTGCCACTAGACACAAGAATGTTTCTCCAACTCTTATTCTTCTGAGAACCATGTACATGAATCCCCATTCGACAAAGTCGAATGCTTTTTCTGTCAAGAAACATGGCTGCCGCATGCGTCTCCCAGTTTATGTGTTGAATGGTGTCAAAAAATGTTCGTAAATTGAATGTGAGACTCTGGCGGGCACGAAACCAGCCTGCTCCGACCTTACCACTCCCGGGAGAAGCTGGCCCAGACGATTAGCCAAGACTTTTGCATACAATTTAGTATTGACTTTGAGGAGTGATAACGGTCTATAAGATGAGCAGCAATTTGATGGTTTGTTCGACATCAGTAGGGTAACTATCAGGGCTTCGCGATTGAAACAGGCATAGCTCCTGTTTCAACCATTTTCTCATATAGTGTAACTAGGTGTAGAATAAGTAGCTCCTAGTAAGCCTTGCAAAAGGCCCCTGTGAGCCCGTTAGAGTCCTGCGCCTTACCGGAAGCCATAGTCTTAAGCGCAGCGCATATCTTCTCTGGACGCAGTGGTGCCATTAGGTGTTTCCTATGCTCATTAGTGAGTCAAGTCATGGTTATATGTGCCAGGTAGCCTTTGGCATCGGTGTCGACGGAGGTCTGTCGTGACTTGTATAGATCAGCATAATACTTACGGAAGCAGCCAGACACTTGTTCACGGTCACAAAGGAGTTTGCCCTGCTCATCCTGCAATCCACCACCACTTCCGCATCCGTGCGGAGCGCAGAAGCGCTGCAAGGGCAGCACCAGGATGTTCCCACTCTCTGTAAGCACGTGCTATTGCATACTTTCCTAGATGGTGTACCTCGCATTGTGCAGTCTCATGAAATTCGACAATCTTAGTATTAATGGTGATCAAGATACAGCTATCAGTCAACTCCTGATGTCACCGCTTCAGCTCAGCGATTTCTTTCTCTAAGTGAGCCAATTGCCCATGCAGTGACCGCAGGACCCCTGTGTGTTTAGATAGACCGGGAGCCGGCATTGCTCCTGAACGCAGGGAGCAGCAAAAAACAGCAGACAGGGAAACAGATGAAAAGTCTGCTCCCAGCAGGCAAGAACATTTTTCCTGCTCTCACCCGCTCAGAGCGGACTTACTGTTTACTCTCACTTGGTTTGAGCTTTAAATTGCTCCTGCCAAGCGAGAGCAAGCAGACGTTTCCCTGCCCGAAACTACTGTGTCCCAGGGATGGGCACCCCAGCACATAGCAGGAGCCTGGCCCTGAGGGAAGGGGTCCCCAGGGCCATTAATGGTGCTGGGAGGGGGGGCTGCATGGCCCGCTTCCTATCCATTGCACGGCCGGGCCTCAGGGGATGGGGTCCCCAGGACCAAATTCAGCCCAGGAAGGGTGCAGTGCGTCTCACCTCCTTATTATGCATATTGACCGGGCACTGGGTGATGGGGTCGCCGGGGCAAAATCAGCCCGGGAAGGGGCTATTGGCCGGGACCCAGGGGGGGCACATGCGCCCCCACCCCTATTCAGCAATCCCACTGTGTGGGGCTTTCTGCAGGTAACCGGTGGACTAGTTGGCCCCTAAGGACTCTCAGCATTGAAGGGGACTTCATCCCCCAGCCAAGAGCACGCCAGGAGGAATGTTTGCAGATTAGTTGAGAAAGGGAGGGTGCCTCCAGCGAGTTGCCGGCTTCATTTTTTTTTGTATTTTAGGAAGGGGGGCTATGTGGCCCCCCTTCGGTAACGGCTCCTCCTCTAAGGCGGAGGATGGAGGAGCGTCGCCTCACTGCCAGGAAGCTGCAAAAGAAAAAAGAAAATGATAATAACGGAGTGTTATTATCATTTTATTTTGTCGTCCTGCTATGGCAGTGTATGAGGGGGCGGGGCTTAGCTGCAGGGGAGGAGTGGTAAAACACTCATTTGCGCAATGACTGTATGGTCAGCCCTCTCGGGCCACTGAAAACAGTCAAGCGCACTTTCCCCCTTCTCCATGCAGGCTGCATTACAGCCTGCATGGAGAACATGCCCACCTCTACAGCCCCTGGCTGAGCACCGTGTCACGGCGCTCAGACCAATAACAACGCTGCATTGCAGCGTTGTGATTGGCTTAGGGGTGGGAGCCTGGCTGCCTGCTTCCTGTTCCAACTTGGAGTCAGACACAGGCGAGCAGGAGACAAGACGCTGGTCCCGGCGGCGGCAAGGTAAGTGTTATTTTTTATTTTTTTCATATGCAGCCCGTGCTCCCCTTCCCCTGAGCGTCCGCCCCCCCACCCGCAAGCCGCGCCGGCTGCCCTTGCCCTACTTCTCTTTCACCCTTTTGGGCACCGGGGACCCCATCCCCTGAGGCCTGACCCATTAAAAAAAAATTAAATTAAAAAGGGAGGGGGGCTGCGCGGCCCCCCTCCGGAGGCCGATTTCGGCCCCGGGGACCCCATACCCCAGTGCTAGGCCTATGTTCCTATTTTAATACACAATGGGAGGTGGGCCGTGCAGCCCCCTGTCAACATTTTGATTTTGGCCTAGGGGACCCCATCCCCCGAGGCCTGACCAATTTAATTTTTTTTTATTAAGGGGGGGCCACCCGCCCCAGGTCGATTTTGGCCCCGGGGACTGAATCCCTGGAGCCCAGCCATTTTTTATTTAAATAAAAAGAAGGGAGGGGGCCAAGCAGCCCGCTCCCGGGCCATTTTCGGTCCCGGGTACCTCATCCCCTGGGGTTAGGCCAGCACGTTGGGGACCGTAGGGGGAGTCTCAAGGCCCCCACGGTCCCTGCCGGCTCCCCACCTCCTGCGTTAGCCGGCATTGCTTTTGGGCAGAGGGAGCTGCAAACATGCAGCTCCCTCTCCCCAAAAGCAATTCTGCTTTGCTTCATGGAAGCGAGAGCATTTTCAATGCTCCCACTTCCATGAAGCAAAGCAGAGTTTGTTATGGCTTGGCGGGAGCAGTGCTCCCGCCATGCCATGGCAAACAGCAATGTCCCGGGAGTGGGCATCCCGGGACATTACTGGAGCTGGCCCTGGGGGGGTGGCAGTCCCCCGGGCCATTTACGGCTCCACAAGGGCGGCTGCGCTCCAACAATATTTTAGCCCTGGGGAGGTGGTGGTCGCCAGGGCTGTGTGGGGGGGGGTTGAGCCCCCCCCACACTTTATTTTTGAATATAGCCCCGGGGAGGTGGCGGTCCCTGTGGCTCAGTGGGGGGCTCCAGCCCCCCCACGCATGTTTTGAAAATAAAGCCCTGGGGAGGTGGCGGTCCCCGGGCTGCGGGGGGCAGAAGCCCCCACGGATTATTTTTTGTTATAATAGCCCCAGGAAGGTGGCGGTCCCTGGGGCTGCGGGGCTTTCGCATCTATTTTAATCATTGTCCCCGGGAGCTGGCCCACCCGGGGCCAAAGAAACGAAGCGCGGAAGCCCGCGCTTTGTTTTTTTAAAACCTTTTGGCCGGATTCACGATCCAATGCGAATCCCGCCATATTTCTTTTTTAAATGCTTTTATGGGCCCTGTGGGACCCCTTGAACAGGCCTAGGGGGTCAGGGTGTTTCTACCCTGCCCCCTTTTCTTGTTTTGTAACGTTTATTTACCTTTTTTCTTGTGACTTGGTTTAACCGAGTCACAAGATGGCTGCCAACACTTCCTGGTTTGAAGTGTTGGCAGCCTATCAGATCTCAGGCACGAGATCGGCAGGGTTCACGGTTCGTCCGCGTCCCTATTTGTATATCTGAGAAATATTTAAATTTCTCAGGAACTACTGAATGGATTTACACCATTTAACAAAAAGAGTGCTTTCTGAACCAAGAGCTACCTTTTTGCCAAATTTGGTGTAATTCCGTTCAGCAGTTCGGGCTGTGGCCGTGTCTAAAGTTTCCTATGGAAATTAACATGGAGAAAACACATTTTGGGACCCCCCATTTTCTCGGCCTCTGCTTGACGAATCATCCCGAAACTTCCAACACAGCAGGTGACCTGACCACCCCATTTGTTTTGAAAATTTCACGAAGATTCGTCAAACGACGCCAAAGATATTGGCAAATCAAAAAAGGCTTTTCCTATGGTAACTAGGTCCTAACTATAACTACTTACTGGTGTAGGCCAGTAGGTAATATATATTTATATATATAGAGAGGGAGATATTCACATTAAAAACACAGTTAAAGTGCAGTATGGTTACAAATTATAATTGAAATAACAAGGAATGTCGCAAGTTATGGTTAGGAGCACAATCCATAGCTAACACAATAGCCATGCAAACCATAACTTGCACACCAAATGCAACACTCATGATCTCATCACTAATAAAAAACAAATGCAATTACAAATGTTGTAAATTATCTTACCTGTGAGATTACATATCAAATCCACCTTACCACTTTGATAGAAACAACTTTGAATGTAGTAGTATTATGTATTGGTTGGATAATGTGTTGTTGTTTAATTACATTCCAGTTGTAGGTATTATTTATTTATTTCGAGTAATTTATTATTTCAAGTTCAGAGAAAACCACAATTCAGACTCATTCTGAGATGTTCGATATTACCAAACACAGTAATAACTCATGGTTTTCCATGGACAGACACACCAGTTCTAGCAGGTGCAATATGACCCATAAAACGGTCAGGAATTCAGTAATTACCTGTGGAAATTGGTGTGGTGACACTTTTCCCCCTGTAATGCCCCATTTCAAAGGTAAAAACCCCAAAAGGCGAGGGCCATTTTGCATCCAGTATTTATAGATCCCCACGATATTGGCAATTACGGGGGCAAAATTACTGCTGCATTATAAATCGTGCCCTACTGTGAATCAAGATCTAAGGGGTCTTGGCGTTATTGACAGATAATGGATGTTTATTGTTACCCAACACATTGCTACTCATGTTATCAACATTAGAAGGATGAAAGGCTGAGCAGATGGGCAGGACTCGACCCAGTGACCATGTTATCAAATACGAATCTCTGCACAGATATACCACAGGCAGGCACTGGGCTCCAGATCCAATCGGTGGACTCTCACATTCATTTGAATATAGTTGGTATTGTGAACCTGGCTCACCCCCAGTACAGAGGCGAAAGGCATCTTGACTGAGCATGTAACTCGCCCTCTCTCTCCCCATCACAGCGCTTTGTTCTGCCTGCAGGGCTCCAGAGGGTCTCCCAGGACTGCCTGTACCATTCCAGCCTTTGCAGACGAATCCTTCACAGTGCGGTGTGCTGCAATCCGAAGAAATAATGAACTTATTGGAACACACATGATCACAGCCACACATAAATAACATGTCAGACAGGAATGTGCACTGAGAAGGGGGAAAGTCAATTACAGCCAGGGCCCTGCTTTCCTTCTCGGCGCTGTAAATGGAGAGTGATTGTGCCCAGGGCATGAGGCAACGTCCTTTCTGTTTGTATTTCGTCATTTTCATCAAGGGTTGGGTTTGGGTGTTGTATCCCTGCGTTTCCGAGCACATGGAACTAGTCAGCGCTGTTTAAAAAGAAAACATCACTTTTGACGTGAAACACCATGTTATTTTTAACAGACCCTCCGTGTGAATACCTTTCGGCTCTATGACTCTCAGCATCGCTTAAAGGCCCCTTTCCTATTGTGGTGGTAATGTTGTGTTGCAATTCCACATTCACAGTATGTGATAATGCTGTTTGCTTTATGTAGTGGGCATACAATTACCACACCATTGCGTGTTGTAATGTAATGTAAATGTATTCCATATTTGTAAAGCGTGAACATATCACCCCTTAAGGTTTCAAGGCGCTGGGGGCCGTTGGGCAGATTAAGTGAGCTATTGCCCAGAATCACATGGTGCAGAGCTGAGCTGCCACTGGCGCCGGCGATCGAACCGTGAGCCCCGTGCTCCGGAGTCAGTTGCTCTGGCTGCTGCGCCACACCTCTCCTTCTGGACCTCGGATTAGCAGATAATGCTATCAGGGACGAAGCTACCATTGGTGCAGCAGGTGCAGTGGCACCGGGGCCCAGAGTTCTGAGGGGCCCATTGAACCCTGATAATCGCTGAATGTTGCTACCGGAACAGCAGTCATAGGGGCCATTTTCCTTGTTTGCAGCAGGGTCAAGGACATCCTTGCTACACTACTGAATGCTACAATTGCGCATACATTCAGTCGTTCCTAGGCGCGCAGGCGTTGTCCAGAAGGGGCGGAGGCAACAATGTCCCCCCTCTGGGGTTTTGACCGATGCGCTTGAGGAATGGTTAGTAAGTGGCGGGTAGAGTTAGCAGGGGGCCTGTTGGTGTGTGGTGGGATGTTTCAACCTTTATCCCTGCGCACCAGGCAGCCATTTTAGAGGCTATTTTGTCACCCCCCCCCTCCCTCCGCCCGCAAGTAGATAGTTGTGATTGAATTTGCTAGGAGGGTGCTGACTGTGTTTGCTGGGGCTTTCCTTGGTGAAGCGGGTCTGTGCAGTTGTTCACTTGTATTGTCTCTGGTAGGACAGGACTGTTTATTGATGTGGGCAGTAGGGGGGACATTTTCAGGGAGATCATGGGGGGCTGGGAGGTTTGTGTCGATATCTAGTGGGTGAACCAGTTCAGGGGGAGGGTTCAGAGCAGCAGCAGCAGTGAGGTGTAGGCTTTGGAGGGGTTCCAAGGTAACAAAAAAGGGGAAGGTTGTAGGGTGGACTAGGAAAGGTGAAGGGTGGTGGAAAGTTTGGTTTATATAGATAAGGAGGCAGTATTAGGTTGAGATGGGGTAAATCTGGGACAGATAATTGGAGGAAGGATTGTGGGGTGGCTACCATCTCTGTATGAGTGAGGCTCTGATTGGTTTATAGGATGTAAGGCATGTTGCCCGGGTACCGCTTGTTATTCTGACCTGTTCCATTAAATTAACCTTTTTTATACGTCCCAGGGGTCTTTGGTGATTAGCACCATCTCACTCCTACCTGAAATGTGAACAACTTTACATAAGATTTTTGCTAAATTCAACCTGAAAAGTTTGCATGCAAAAAATCCTTAAATTCCGCAAGAAGTATCTTAGTGGTAGTCCCCATTTGTGGCCAGTCTCCTGAGTCGATATTACAAGTTGTGTGTACTCGGGAGTAGTGCCTTAGTTGTAATGAGAATAAGTACAGAACAGGGGCAACCCTTTAACCAGCTGAGACCATGAATGTGGCACAACACTGATCAGGTGATCTCTTGATGCTGCTCATAAACCACATCCTTGGATTCATGGGTATCATTTATTATGACCACTTACATCAGTTACCGCTTGCGCTCTTTAATTCCCTGTCCTTTTGATGACCCTTTAAACCGCTGGGAGTCAGGAAGCCACCAGCACCTTGGACAATTGGACCTCAATGAAATGATTTCTAAAACCCTTTCTTTGGAAATTTATGACTCAATCAGTACAAACAACAATGCAAAAATGAATGATATGGTCTATTGCCTCTCTTTATTATACACACTTTTATGTTCTCTTGAACTTTCTGGCACTGTGTGATCCCCTGAGCACAGAGCATGGCCATGATGAATGAACTACAGTGTACCCTACTTCTTCTATTGCAATTGTGCCTACCTGCTTCTACGGATGCCTTCAGCTGCATGTTCATTATGTAATTGTATAATCCCCTAGTTGTAATAAGAGCCTTAGGTGACAGTGAAAGGATTGCTGCAGTAAGAACTGCAATCTTGGAAGACCAGGTCCTCAGAGACACAGCTGACACTGGCACTCTGGAATTAGAACTGCTACTTGGCCACAGGAGTCTATCAAGGCAAACTCACATCACCATCACATGCACCTGAGATCTTAGTTGGATGATAAGGCACGTTGTAGTAATTAGATGAACAAGGAGTTTTAGCAACAGATATAGCACAATCCTCCCTTTAAGTAGTCCAAAAGTTACACAACTACATTTTTGATGGAGTATCACATCCACCAAACTCTAAATCAGGCCCTTACTCCCGTCAAAGATAGGAGTAAATCAATTTCCAGGCTGAGAAAAAGGCGGCATTGGGAAAGTGGATGTGCAAGCACTCTGACAATTTTTGCATGAGCTGATATATGTTTGTGTATTGGGTCATGTGAAAATGGAATTCACAAAGGTTTGCTTGGAGTACTATTTCTGGGTCTACTTCTGTAAACTCTTGTGAATTATTGAGTCTTAAACCGGCACAAATACAAAGACCTATACTTGTAGGTACACTTTTGTGAGTTTCTTCAAGAATTGGGCCCCTAATTCATTGTCATGTTGCCCATAATAGTTGTAAACTGAGTCTACATTATTTATCTTTTACAAACATTAGCATGCATCAAACAAGATTTACTAAACGATTCCTCTGAAAAATGCTATTCCAGTTTAGCCAAAGGTTTTTTCAAGTTGCACATTTTTCACATTTTTTGTGTGCATTTTACTTTAAAAGCAATCACGAATCTTGCTTTAATGCTTATGCTTGTATTTGCATATGGACAGTGTGTTCTGGGGGCACTTCACTTATATATGCACTTCACTATGCTGCTGCCTGCCCTCACTTTTGCATCCTGAAACTGCTGGACTCAACACTTGGCAATATGCCAATGCACACCATGTTGCTGCAAACCTCATCGATGGGATATGTAAGACTGTTGTGATAATCCTTCTATCTCTTCTGAGGACCCAGATGAGCCACCTGCCAGAGACCGAGTTTGCCCTGTCTTTAACCACAAAATGATGTGGACTAAGGTTTTCACCAGCAGATGCTCCATCAGTGGTTCACCCAACTGTACAAATAGAGCAGGCGATTTAAGGCTTTGGAGGAAAGGATACTCTGCTATGTTTGTGGTAGAGCACCCTGGTTGCCAAACTCTAAATAAGCCCCTAAGTATCTCGATCACTTAGCAGGGAATGCTCTGAAACACAAGGAACTTATACTCCATGAATCAAGATGGCCGCCACCACAGGAAGTCTTGTGAGAGATCCGCAGCTTTCTAGTAGCTGTTGTCTGCATTGACTCCACTTGTGTGTTTTGTGTCGGAAGAGCATCGAAACTTGAAGCCTCACACCAAGCAGCAGCCTTACTCAGCCAGCTCAACTGGCATCTTCTGCTGACTTCTGGAGCCAGGAGATTTGGGGCAAAATGTCTCCGAGCATGACAAGTGTATACAGGTTTGCACAACCTTCAGATCATGATACTCTCAGCTTTTACTGCATAGGCCCCAGAAGAGGTTATGGTAGGGTTCTACAGTCCAAAGCATTTCCTACTCTGCTTCCATAAACTGGTTTCTGCAACACCATGGAGAGGTGTGGTGCAGCGGCCAGGGCAGCTGACTTCAGAGCACAGGGCTCACGGTTCGATCCCCGGCTCTGGCGGCAGCTCAGTTCAGCACCATGTGACTCTGGGCAATAGCTCACTTAATTTCCACGACGGCCCCCAGCGCCTTGAGACCCATAAGGGTGAGTAGTTTGCGCTTTACAAATACGGATTTACATTTACATTTACACCATCCACCACATTTGGTGTCATTTTTCTGTAAACACACATTGCTGTTCATCATCACTTAGATGTATTCCTGATTTCTTTTGCTATTTACCTCATCCTACATCTTCCGGCATCTATTCGTTGCCCCATTGAGCCAAGTACCTCTGATCCCTTTCCCATATATTTGAAGCTTGCTAAATTTGCATGTGTTGTTTATTGTATGCATACCTAAGTTTCTCGCATTTTGTGAATAACCACACTGCATTGCTGTGCATTACACAATGTATATTCTCTTCACTCTGCCGACCAGCAGTATTGTGTTCAGCCCAGCTTTTGGTTATTTTAAGATTTAATTTTCTTATTTATTCATTGAGGGGAAATAGAGAAATTTGCTCAGGGCCAGGGTGGATTGATAGCACTATTTAAGCGCGTAAGCGTGTAAATGGTACTTGTGCCGACTCACCTTGCTCTTTATTGGACAGATTTAATCACCTTTTGTTTCACAATAGGAACCTTTTTCAACTTACTAGCGTTGGACAAGTATCTCTTCCCCTCCTAAAGAAACCGACTGCATACTTTGATGCTCCTAGCAACTATGTTTGGGTATGAAGCTTCCATTTTTACCAAACAGTCTGGGAAGTTGTGCCACAAATCAACTCAAAAAGTTGACAACAACCTTCTAGGTGACTTCCAGTTGGACTTCAGAGCAGGATTCAATACTGAAAGCACTCTCCAGCAGGTCATTGATGAGACCCTTCGCCTGCTAGAAAACGATAAGTCTTGCCTGATCATACTGCTAGGTCTCTGAGCAGCCTTTGACACGTCAATCATGAAAATGTACTGAGAATTCTACAGGAAGGCATGGGGTTTGCAGACAAAGTACTGAACTGGTGCAACCCTCTGATAGATAGCGATCCCAGCTAGCCAATATATTAGACGCTTTGACTATCTTTGTTCTCATTCAACAACGTGTTCCACGGGGCTCCCTGTTAGTTCCATCTCTCTTTAAATTGTATCTAAGACCTCTGGACGTTTTATGGAATAATTCTGGCATACAGGTAAAAAGAAGGCTCTATAAACCTACAATTCTGGGTTACAAACTCAACATTATCAAAAACACCAACTCTGTTGGTTGGATCTTAGACATTGCACTTCAACCTCCACAGACACATAAACTATGTGGTCAATGATGGCCAACATCAGCTCACATTCATCAGAGGGTTTCGGTTGTTCCTTCCGGGACATGAACCTAAACAAGACGTGCTTGCAATCCTTGTTCCTTGCCAGGCCTGAATTCTTACAGGATTCGTAAAATGCAGCCAGCTCCTGTTGACGCGGCTTCTCATGCCACTGCATGCTCCTTCTCAAATAGGAAAAGAGTTTTACTCCATCACACCCATACTCACAAGTTTACAACCCTTTCCATGGATTGTCAAGGCATTTAAAGAATGCCTTGCATCAATGAGTGTGTGTATGAACTGCAGACGGTGTCACATAGGAATACTGCTTTGTGCTGCCATGCACATAGACTCGCTTGAGGGCGGTCCTGGGTGTACTTCAGGGGCTGTGGTGCAGGCAGTGGTTAATTTGTGAAAAAATAAGTGCCGGGCCTCTCGTAAGGAGGCAGCGTGCACCAGCCCATTGCTCCTATTAGCACAGTCTAAAAACAAAACCTACTACTAACCATGAAACCCTACAAGTGGGGAGAGGATGTGGCTTAACGGCCAGAGCTGCAGACTGTGGAGCTGTGGAACCAGGTTCGAGTCTCGCATAGGCTCAACATCCTGCAATTCTGGGCAAATCATTTAATCTCCCCGTGCCTACAAAAAGTGAATGTGTCCTTAACTGGTGCTCATGAAAAGCGCTCCAATACCTTTGGTTCCAGTTCGTGCTATAAGCACTGGTATTGACGATTAAGTACCGGTGCGAACAATGGAAACCACCGGCTCAAATTAAGTACTGTACCACTGGATACACACTGACAGTCTCGCCCCTGCCTTGCCTGTCTCTCTGAAGGGACATCCCAAGCTTCTTCTGGGGAAAGGCCCCTTGAATAATCCTTAGGACCGACGCATTCCCTCCCAAATCGCACTCAGTGGCGCTGTACCTGTGCGCCACCTGCTGTGTGTTGTAGTGTACATGCGATGCTCGGCATGTCATCCACAGCCATTGGTTGGAGCCAGCAACTACGAATAGTCCACTTTTCCAGCTGTATATCTGGACTGGAACTTATTTGGACCCAGAAAACAATCAATTTTTGAAACACGACCACTCCAGCAGAACCTCCATATTTTCCGTGCCCCAGAGTAACAAGTGTTTTAACTCTTCGCTAATGTTATGAATGTCTCAAATAAACCTGCATTAAGATTCCTTATTAATTATTGTGACTGTTTCATTAGGTTACTGGAAGGTCCCTGAATTGATTTTTTATAATTAGAAAGTTGCTTCGCTCAAAGCGAAGGAACTTTGGTTAATGTGAAATATCTATTTCTTTTAAGATTTGCAGTAAACCTTTTTGATGTACCTAGGTGCCTCACATAGAGCAAACCCAGCAATAAAACAAGGGGGCACAGCAAACCTTAAGACACGAGGGTCTGGCAGAGAGCAGTGCAGGGGGGAATCACTTTAATGTAAGTTTTTAGGGGAGACCAAGAAGATATTCTGGTGGAAAACACACTGTTTTGAAACAGAAAACAACGAGTATTTCTTCTCGACCACGCACATGTGGCTCACAGCCATGGATCCGGCAGCTGCTGTCTCTCCCTGTTTGCCACCGTGCTGGCAGAATGTCTTAACGCATAGATGTGAAGTTAGAAATATACCGATGCCACACAATTAGCACAGTATTAGGACTTGTGAGATCTAACGCTCATTACGCCTCTGCCATCTTGCATTTTCATTAACCTAAGTCATAAAGGCTTTTTCACATCTATGAAGAACAGATGTGCAAAATAACAGGAAACTGCTTCCCCGGATGGGATAGATATGTAGGGGCATATTTACGTTCCCTGGCGCATCCCTGCAAATCAGCAGGGATGCGCCAGGAAAGATGCGTCACGCAAGTTTGCCCTTGCGCCGCCGCCGATGCGCCGCATTTACAATGCGGCGCGCCGTGGCACACGGATGGGCAGATGCGTGTCGCATCCCCCGACGGAAAGGCGGCGCATTGCTGGAGTCGCGTCGCAAGCGCGACGCGGCTCCAGCAAGGCTCGGGGTGCCCTATGCCTAACATGCTGCGTCAATCCTTACGCCTGCTTCAAGCAGGCGCAGGGTTTTGACGCAGCATGGGCGTAAAAGTGACTCAGTGAAATCTTGTAGATTTCACTGCGTCACTTCTACGAGGCGTACCTGCGAGGGAACGCCCACCCTGCGCCGGAACGCCCACATGAAACCTGACGCAGGTTTCATGTGGCGCAGGGTTTACAACGTGACACATCTCCCTAGATGCGTCACGTTGTAAATATTGCGCAACGTGGCGCATGTATTGCGCCGCCGCTGCGTCACATAAGTGACGCAACGGCGGCGCAAAAGTGGCGCAAGGGGCTTGTAAATCTGCCCCATTGTCTTGGGTGAGAATAAAAGCTGTGCATGTCAGCTGGTGAGCGATGAGGGCGGAGCTACTGGAGAAGTAAATAGTTAAACACGATTGACATTGTATCCCGCCCTCCAGTTAGCCAATTATGCTGTGTTACTGGGTTTGTATAGCGCTTTGTCTCGCGTCCGGGTGTCGCTGTCCATACAATTTCAAGGTTTCCATTGGAGGCCGGAGCCTGGTGTGGGGTGTGCTAATCTGTTATAGGTAATGTCCTCACACGTCTCGTAGTTTGATGATGATGTCCAAGTCGTTCATTGTTAATCCTCAATAACGCAGGCCTGGGCGTAATTCGCGTAAATTCCTCTGGGGAAATGACATCCAAATAATAAGTGCAATTATGTGATGCAAGGATTCATTTGTGGTAAAAAAAAAAAAAATAGCACAAAGTTGCACATAACATTCTCCTGCTCCGGCATTAGGATTTTTACCCAAATTACATCTCAATTTCGCGACATGGCATTGCGTAAAATATGCATTTCCTGTAACAAGCATAATGTGAAATGGCGGAAATTGCAGGTGATTACGCCAGCGTAAACAATATTTCATCTGGGTCCACAAAAAAGTTCAGAATTTGACTTTCGTAAGCTGGCACGTCTCACTCTCCCCCTGTCTCTTCAGTGTGAAGTCTCTTTAACCAGGATCATCCATTGATTCTCTGTTATTCCTTATCTGTTTCTGCAGGATTTGAATCTGAGACCTCTCTCAGCTCTCCTTTGACTTTTCTCAGTTTTGCCAGGAATAGTACTCCTTCATTTGATAGAAGAGGAATTCAGCAGCTTTATCTCTTTTTTCTTTGCTTAGTTTGTTCTTTTCAAGCCACTATGAACCCACAATTTGCCCCTTTTCCTTACTGAACTATTTTATGGCCGCAAGCTCCGCAGGCAAGCATACAGATAACCAGTTTTGTACAAAAATCTGGGATCCTCCCTTTTCACACACACACACCGGGAAACCCACGAATCTCAGATTGTTTGCTACATTGTGTATATTCCATTTCTTTCCTTTGCCAGTATTCGAGTCTTAGGGGCCGATTCTGATGCGGGTTGGAAAAGCTTCCCGACCGAATCGGTTGGGAAATGGTGTCCGACCCACTCGGATCGGGAAAGTCCGACCGGCGGAGTAGGATGCATCCGGATGCTTCCAGATACGATTTGGTTGAACTCCCATTGACTTCAATGGGAACATTTGTTCCTAACTGCATCAGAATTGGGCCCTCGGTCGGGAAGACACGTTCCCGATCCGATTTGGAAGGAGCAAATGCCGTTAGGAGGCCTTCCTAACCGCATCAGAATCAGGCCCTCGGTCGGGAAGCTTTTCCAACCCGCATCAGAATCGGGCCCTTAGTTTCCAGGTGAAAATGTTACCTTTTGCCTTACCATTTCAGAATTGATTTTGTCTCTGCCTCATTTATTAGTATACTTTTTGCATATTGTTTAGAACATGTTCAAGGGGTTGTGTTTTCACGCAGTGGATTTTCTCTGGGGATGCCAGTGGAAGAATTCTTCTTGCATATTTTGTTCTCGGACTAAGAAAGTCTATTGTTTTGGTACAATTATGGCCCTTACTAAGATGGTTCCCTTTGACCTCTAATGTTCTTTTCTTCTCTGGTCGCATACTCAGTCGACTGCTTTACCCAAAATGGCACTTCTTTTGTTTTTAAGAGCATTATGTGACGTTTGGGTGCAGGAATAAGAGTGGTACACATTTATGACGTTTAAAGTGACCATGGAAAATTCGACACCAACAATTTTGTCCCAGAAACTCTTTATATTTTTAAGATCTGACATCAATGTAACTTCCTAGTTTGAGTTTTAAGAAGCTGCGCTTGCGAGCCGATTTACATTTTATTTAAAGCATTTTCGCTAACCATAAGGGACTCAAAATTGCTCTTTTCACATATCAATACGTATAAGACACATTATGTAGGCGTTGTTCATACGAAAAAAGGACTCTGCATTTTTTTAGAGTCCAATCACCAAAACACCATTATAGCAACATGAGTCAAAGACCCAGTTGCGAGTAGCTTAATATAGATGGTCCTTAGAAACCTGCTTATGGCTAATTTTCGCTATCAGTGTTGAAGGATGGTGAGTGAGGTCAGAAGCTCCCTGATCTGTGTATCAACGTAGACATATGTCCTGGTCCCTCTTTGGAGACCAGCGTTTAAAAAAAAAGTACGAAACTGAGCCCAGTTGTTTTTCAAACGTACTCGTCTCATCTTTCAAAGGCGCTGCCATTTTCCCCGTCGCATAATTCAACTGTAAGCTAGACCGCCATAAATTGAGGGCGAGTGGATTAGGGGGCTTCCATGAATGTGCTATCATCAGGAGTGGAGCCAAAAGAAAGTGAGCGATAAGATTACCTGTAGGAGTAGATAAGGGATACCCCAAATCTGGTCTCCCAACAAGAGAGTAAGAGGATTCAGGGGCAAATCAATACCGGTCATTCATTTAATTTAGCCTAAAACCTCTCTCCGGAATGATTGAACTAGCCTACAAGACCACCTGATGTGCGCCATAGTTTCCTTTTCTCCAGCACCCATTGGGCAACCAAAAGCATTGCCTGAATGCAGGCTGGGGTTAGGTACCACTGAAGGATTATTTTGTAACTTTTTTCTTAGTGTTATCTGCAGTGCTTTAAATGGAAAAAAAATAAGTGCAGGTACTCATTAAATTGAGCTCGGGCATGGTAGTGGGCAGGGTTAGAGGCGGGGTGAGACCAAAACACTTCCGTTGAGTATTCATTTTGCCCTTGATAGTTGTCTCAAAGTTTTCATATGTGCAGAGAAGGGCATTTACACCAGTTGCAGGACATACCAAACATGTGAGAAATTTATCAATATAAACAAAATGTGCTAACTCCTTACACAAAATTAATGTCAAACACCACATGTTAATGTTTCCTTGTTTTGTAATATTTGCAGCTTCTTAATGTCATACTGTTCCTACTTACTCGCATTTGGCGCAATCCTTATATATTCAAGAGTGCGTACACACAAAACAAGTATTCCATGCATTTCTTTTCAAATACCTCCTGAGTGTCCCGAATCTCTTCCGCTCTGATTTCATTTCTCTCTCTTACACAAACATACACACAAACAAGCAGACAAACACTCTCTATCAGTCTTCACATCTCTAACCTCTTGATCTCTCCCCCTCACTTCTCTCCCATATGTATCTAACTCTGTCCCACTCTCTTTACCCCAATTGTATCCTATCATTCTCTACCATCACTCTCTCTATTTCTCCGTGCCTCTCTTACTCTTTCCATAGCTTTCTCATTCGCTTCCCCATCTGCGCTTACCCCTTCTGTCTATCTTTTTCTCCTTTAAACTCTCGTCTGCTTCTTCTATCTCTGCCCCTTCACTCTTCACCTTCTCCCACCCCATTATCCGTCTTCTCCCCTCGGCAGAAGGCCCCACGGTCGGTAAGCTTTCAGTGGCAGACAGTGAGCACTGCTGGGTCGTGGACATGTACAGAGTCCAGCAGGATAGAGGTCAGGGGCAGAACAATACTGGCCTCTGATGGGAAGGTCAGTAGACCGCCTCTCACCTCACCTGGGCAACAGGGAGTCCGCCTAGGTAATCCCCACCACCTCATCCCCGCCCATCATGGACTCAATGTCATAGCATGGCAGGCGCGGTGGGGGTTGATTTGCAGGGGCAAGTGAGTCAGGGGAAAGACAGTCAGACCCCAGTGGGAGGCCAAGGGGTGAAAATGGCCCTTGTTACCTGGATTCCTAAGTGGCCACTCCTGGGCAGGCTCCCCCCCCCCCACCCTCCCACTCATTCCGTCTGCACACATCACTGTGCCCCAGGCAGCAAATGTCCCATACACTATCTAACAAGGCGACCCAGCATGGAGGCTCGGCAGGGGGTTGTTGAGGACAATGAGATCTTTCATCTGGGTGGGGAGGGAGCAGAGGCCCACTTGCCGCAGCAGCAGGCCTCCAGCAGGCCGTTCAGGTCCCATCGTGCCGCTTGCCACAGCTGAATGACACAGACAGACGGCAAACACGCTGCTAAAAAACCGGCACACAGCTGGCCCTCGGCACCGGCCCAGTGTCCACCTTATCAATTCGACCCTGAGTACCGGTACTCTCCTTGGCAGTGGAGAAGTGCCGGTACTCAGCTTGGGAAAAATAAGAAGTGCCGGTACTCAGTACCTGTGAGTACCGGCCCATTTAAAGCACTGGTTATCTGGAAATCAAAGTTTTAGCTGTATAAGTCCAAATATTAGGCCAGGTGACCTCCCATTAGTGTGTATCAAGTGCAGTTTGCCAAGAGGCCATGTATGAAGGATTCTGAATTTGACATCATTTGCTGACCAATTTTTATAAAACTGCTGTACCCCTTGATGTGGACCTGCTTTTTATAAAAAAAATCAAGGGGAGTTCAGTCTCTGAGTGTTGCTTCTTTCATTGTCTGATGTTGTGCTCAGTGGGTTAACTGCATCGATTTAAATGTATGCGCTCTGGTGAGACAGAAATGTTGTAAGGATGATACTATAGATCTAATGTGCCCCACATCATATGCGAAGCGACCCATCAAAATGTCACTTCTAATTGTTCTTCAGTGTGTGGCCTCACCTTCTTTCTGGTACACATAGCATCTGTGACGCAAGAGGCTCCTGAGGCACAAGGCAGGGTTGCAAGCAATGCTGGATGTGTTGTTTCCCTAAGTCTTTATCTCAAGAACAGGAGTACTCTGCACCTTAAGTGCACTCCCTAATATTTGACTGTTCACCTTTTGTGCTCACCTCCACCTTGCATGCACATCCAAGAAGGGGGAGAGAGTACTATGCCCAGAACTACACTGATGAGGATTGGCTGGTTGAGAGTTATCCCCATGTGCTTTGACATCTGTCCAACTATTATTAAGGCACTTATAAAGAGCACAGCAACTCCAAGGAGTGTCCCGGCGCAGCATTTGCAGTACGGTTAGGCAGGGGACATGCACAGTTTATTTAAAGATCCAAGTTTTCAACTTCTTTTTAAATAACCCTGGATCGCTTACAGAGTGTAAGTCCAGTGGGAGCTGATTCCATGCTACCGCACCCAACAGGGAAAGCGATCTGCCACCAGCTCTCTGTCTGCAAATCCTGGGCGTACAAAACAGCAGTTTATTCGAGGATCGCAGTTGCCTCGACGGGTTGTAGAAGCTGAATCTGGAGCTCAAATAGGATGGACCTTTACTGTACAGGGCGGCATGGACCAACACAAAGGGGTCGATTCCGATTCGGGCCGGAAAAAGCACCGACCGACTCGGATCCGGAAATTATACCGACCGACACGTACCTGTGGCGCCCGACACGCCAAGTACGATGCAAGGCGTGCAAAATCCGACCGACACGTACCGAACCCAAGTCGACCGACCGAGCCGCACGGAAAACAGCAATCCGGTCGGAAAAACACGCGAATCCAACCGACCGACACGCACCCGGAACAAATCCGACCGAAATACACGCGAACTCCAAACCGCAAAGTACGATGCAAGGCGCGAAAACCACGAGCGAGTCGGACGGAGGCCAAGCCGTACGACCGACACGCATACAAAACCGAGCCGAAGCAACACAAAACACCGCAACCGACGCGTACGCAGCATAGAAAACTGCACAAACACAGCGTGAACGAAACGGAGAAGACCGTACGAGACAAATGCAGGGTCCGACTCGGTCACAAGAACGTTTCCAACATACACAGACAGTACAAAGGAAAAATCACACAAAAAAAGGCCAAACAAGCAATTACTAAGCCAATAAATACTGGGGGGGTGGGGACAGAGAACAAAGACACACCCACAACTCCACCCATATAAAGGACACAAATCACAACCATGATCCTTTGCAAATGCCATTCCACTGCCAGCACCCAAGAGAAAGCAACCACACACCCACAGCTCATCCCTCACACAAGCCACACACCATCAGCACACCAACAAATTCCTACCTCACATACACCCAGCAAAACACACACTCACACACCCTCACCTGCACACCAACACACACATCACTCACCATCACCACCCATCACCATGCCCCCCAAGAAGAATCCCAAGTTCCTAGATTGTGAATTGGAAGTCATGGTAGACGAGATCCTCAGGGTAGAGCCACAGCTGTTTGGCACACTGGTCCAACAGACCCCCATCTCCCAGAAAACCAAGATGTGGGAGAGGATCATCAACAGGGTGAACGCACAATCACCATGTCGGCGCACAAAGAGCGACATCCAGAACAGGTGGTATGACGTGCGCAGGAGGGTACGGGACCTGCTCAAGAAAGACTACATCAACAGCCAATACACCGGCAGTGGCCCTCCTGCCAAGCCAATATACCTCAGGCCCTGGGAGGAGAAGGTGCGGGCCATCCTTCCGCCAGTGAGCGTATATGGACTAGAGGACATCCCAGAGCCTGGTGAGTACACAACAAATGTACACAATATACTGCCACAAAACACACACACATCACTGTCAAGGGGAGAGTCAAACCATGCACTCATAGAAATTACACAGCAACCAGAACAGAATCATCCCAAAATGTGTATGTCAGTCAGATAAACACAACACATGCCATCAAAAAAGTCACATCCAACTGTGCCAACACATGTACAAACACAACTACAACTACAGCTAGGCAGTGGCACAAATAGAACTAACAAACACATCCAGACATGTAGCCACCACAACAACACCAACACACAGTGAAGACCACTCAAAGGAAGGAATTCTGTGTATGCTGGCCAAGTCAGTGTAGCCAATAGCATCATGGGAGTCGCAGTCACACATATTGCCCCCCCACAACTGTCCCATCAACACCACCATGAACCATGCGCACATCACAGGGAGTGGAAAAGGACTCACAAGATGGCTGACACTGGCAACTGCTGTGGGGAGCACAAGGCCCTGCTGGCAACTGTGCACCAACAAACAGCAGGACACCACTGACTGACATCCTGAGAGACAACATCCACTCCCTGCAATGCAAGCACGTTCCATGGTGGGATAACTGGCTGGCTGGGTGGGTGGGAAGGAGGACTTGCAGCACTGACCATAGTCACAAGCACCTCCCCTCACACACCCCCCAACACAAACTCCACAGAACCCACCTGGTAGAATGCAATGCCCCCCATCCTAACACAAGATCCCACAAAGAACCACCACCCTGGGTTATGTTGTGTGAAGCACAGGGCCACTCTTGGGACTTTTAGCCAAACAACTGCCAGGACAACACTCCCAGCCATCCTGTCAGCACAGCCAGCCCACCCCACAGGGAAGCAGAGTCAAAGGAAGGAAGCATGGGCATGCTGGGAAGGGGGTGGAGGCAATAGCATGATGGGAGTCGTAGTCACTGATATTGGTCACCCCCACAACTGTCCCATCAACACCACCCTGAACCATGCTCACATCACAGGGAGTGGAGAAGGACTCACAAGATGGCTGACACTGGCTACTGCTGTGGGGAGCACAAGGCCCTGCTGGCAACTGTGCACCAACAAACAGCAGGACACCACTGACTGACATCCTGAGAGACAACTTCCACTCCCTGCAATGCAAGCACGTTCCATGGTGGGATAACTGGCTGGCTGGGTGGGTGGGAAGGAGGACTTGCAGCACTGACCATAGTCACAAGCACCTCCCCTCACACACACCCCAACACAAACTCCACAGAACCCACCTGGTAGAATGCAATGCCCCCACCCTAACACAAGATCCCACAAAGAACCACCACCCTGGGTTATGTTGTGTGAAGCACAGGGCCACTCTTTGGACTTTTAGCCAAACAACTGCCAGGACAACACTCCCAGCCATCCTGTCAGCACAGGCAGCCCACCCCACAGGGAAGCAGAGTCAAAAGGAAGGAAGCATGGGCATGCTGGGAAGGGGGGTGGAGGCAATAGCATGATGGGAGTCGTAGTCACAGCTCTACATCCCCCACCACATGGCCCAGCAAGCTCACACTCACGCATGCACATCCCACAGAGAGTGGAAAGGCCCATCAAAGATGTCTGACACTGTTGCTGTGTCGTGGGGAGCACAAGGGCATGCTGGGAACTGCACACCAACCAACAGCAGGACACCACTGACTGACATCCTGAGAGACAACTTCCACTCCCTGCAATGCAAGCACGTTCCATGGTGGGATAACTGGCTGGCTGGGTGGGTGGGAAGGAGGACTTGCAGCACTGACCATAGTCACAAGCACCTCCCCTCACACACCCCCAACACAAACTCCACAGAACCCACCTGGTAGAATGCAATGCCCCCCATCCTAACACAAGATCCCACAAAGAACCACCACCCTGGGTTATGTTGTGTGAAGCACAGGGCCACTCTTGGGACTTTTAGCCAAACAACTGCCAGGACAACACTCCCAGCCATCCTGTCAGCACAGCCAACCCACCCCACAGGGAAGCAGAGTCAAAAGGAAGGAAGCATGGGCATGCTGGGAAGGGGGGTGGAGGCAATAGCATGATGGGAGTCGTAGTCACAGCTCTACATCCCCCACCACATGGCCCAGCAAGCTCACACTCACGCATGCACATCCCACAGAGAGTGGAAAGGCCCATCAAAGATGTCTGACACTGTTGCTGTGTCGTGGGGAGCACAAGGGCATGCTGGGAACTGCACACCAACCAACAGCAGGACACCACTGTCAGCCATCTTGCCATTGCTCTCACACCCACACACACTGAACTCCCCACAAAAGCAAGTAAGTATGGGAATGCTGGGAAGTGGGGTGGAGGCAATAGCATGATGGGAGTCGTAGTCACAGACATAGCTCACCCCCACAACTGTCCCATCAACACCACCCTGAACCATGCTCACATCACAGGGAGTGGAGAAGGACTCACAAGATGGCTGACACTGGCTACTGCTGTGGGGAGCACAAGGCCCTGCTGGCAACTGTGCACCAACAAACAGCAGGACACCACTGACAGACATCCTGAGAGACAACTTCCACTCCCTGCAATGCAAGCATAGTCCATGGTGGGATAACTGACTGGCTGGGTGGGTGGGAAGGAGGGCCGGCTGTCAACCAAACACAACCAATGCAGACCATGTTCACACCCCAAAAAATACATAGAAATGCCCAAATAATGCAGGACAATGTGCCACACCAATATCAACCCCTGACTGTGACGACTTAGGACAATGCAATGTACAGGCCCGCACCCAGAGGCACAGTCACAACTGTCATGTGTGTCAACCATTGATGCCTGCAGAAACATAACATACATTGTGTGTGTCTCCCAAAAACAGGTGATGATGGGGACACAGCAGCAGACGCTGAGGAGTCCCAGTCCCAGGCTCAAGAGGATGCGAAGCTCACTGGCGTCGTACAGCCTCTGTCCTCCTCGGACGAAGAAGACCAACTTGGCACATCCGGTGCAAGTCTACATGCAGCACCAGCAGGACCACCAGCTGCAGCACCAGCAGGACCACCAGCTGCACCCCCTGCACCCACCCCTCCAACGACTGTCACCACAAATACCATCCCTGCCGACATGGACAGAACAAGGAGCAACACCAGCACAGGGACCCTGGACCAACCTGGGGCCATGGACACCACCACCACCACCAACCCCCAAGGTGGACCAGGGTCATCTGTGCGTGCCACTGCACGCACTGCACATGTCAGCAGGGGTGGTGGGAGGGGTGGGAGACAGAGGTCGCTGCTTGCAGAGGTTGCTGGTGTGCATGATGACCCACAACTGGTACGCATAGCTGATGCGTACCAGTCCAGCACCGGAGACCTCAGCCAGGTAGTGGGGCTCCTCAGAGACATGAAACAGCAGCAGGCTGCCCATCATGCCCGCTTGGACTCCCACATGTCCCACGTGGAGTCACACATGTCCCGCGTGGACTCACACATGTCCCGCGTGGAGTCCAAGTGGGATGCACTGCATGAGATGATGGCGGTGCACAGGGACATCTTACAATGCCTCCGCCAGATGAACAGCAACCAGTCCACACCTCCCTGTGTGCCAACAACATCTGGTGCCGAACAAACTGCAACTGCCACAGGGAGGGAGGATGACTCTGGCGGAGAGTCCCCTGCACCGCAGCAGCCTGTACTTGAGGGCCCCCCCCAAGAAGAGGGGTCGTCCGAGGAGGGGCAAGTGAGAGGCCGATGGCCAAGCGCAACTCCCAGGAAGCCTGAACCTGTTCTGGATGTTCACCTTTGTGCACAGACTGTTCACCCTGTTGACGGCAACACTACTCCCACACATTGCATGGGGAGTACAAGTTGGACCAATGTGTCAGACAACTGTGGCCCCGATACTGGGGATTCTGTCTACCAGGACTTTCAATTCACCTAGGAACTTCTGATTGCAAGATTTATGTACAGCACTACCCATCCTATGCACTATTCACACAAATGTATCACAATAAACACACTAATACACCGTACTTGCCTCTGTTGTGATTCCAACGTGGGTGCTGTTATGGGGATGATGAACTGCAAAATTACACTGTGTATGCGAACTGCAACAGCAAGGACAACACAGGCATGTGAGTAAAGGCAACGTGACACATATGAGGGAGACACACCACCAGGGCTACACAACACATACACACCTAGGCCATCTGACTTATTGCCTACACTGATGTTGCCAGGGAAGACGGTGCAATGCACAGACACCACACCCATTCCCAGTTATAGTCAAGTAGCCAACAGGTGCAGTAAGCAAATGGCAGTCAAATGTGTGACCACAGACAACGCACATCACAAAGTGAAGCACAGGTTTATTACACAGTTGCAACATGTCGTAACCACTACAGATGCAAGGTAATCCCACCTGGCAGCGGGCACACAGTCAACAACTGTAGACGGAAGGAAGTCCATGGGTGTGGCGCACATCACCTGTAGGGACACAACAGCTACCAGCCTGGAAGTGCAATCACGTCGTCGGTGGACACAGTTGACCAAACGAATCTGAAAGTACCCTGTGAAGGACAGAAATGACACACAGTCAAAAGCAATGGAGTACAGGACAGAACAGCAAAACTCATGCACAATACATGTTACAAGATACCCACCCAGAACCAAGTTAGCATGTCAACACTGTTGGGGAGTACAGCCCACCTGTAAGCACACATCGCAACACACATCCAGTCAAGTAGCCCATGGACACACTCCAACAGCACCAGAGCACCACCTACACATCATGCCAACTCACATCATTGACATGACACCTCAGGATACTCACATTCAGCTAAAGAAGTTGGTGATGAGCTGTGTGCGGACATCACCCTCATCATCATCATCGTCACTGGCATCGTGGTCCAGGCCAGGATCCTCCACAGGTGGCGGATGTTGGTCATTGTCATCCTGGATGAGAGGCAACTCCTTCCGCACTGCCAGGTTGTGGAGCATGCAGCAGACGATGATAATCTTGCACACTTTCGCAGGGGCATATGGGAGGGACCCTCTGGTCTTGTCCAGGCAGCGGAAGCGGCTCTTCAGGAGACCAAATGTCCGCTCAATCACTCTCCTGGTCCGACCATGTGCCTCATTGTAGCGCAACTGGGCTGGTGTCACAGGGTTCCTGAGGGGTGTCAGCAACCACGGCATGTTGGGGTATCCCGAGTCACCTACGGACAGACAAGTGCACATTAGCTGACTTGGAAAAGTGGGCGGAATACTACAGATCAGATCACACACAATGGCACAAAGTCAGTACACACCGACAAGCCAGGCACGCTGGTTCTGCATCTGTGCCATCATCCTGGGGATGCGACTACTCCTCATCACAAAGGCATCATGTGCTGAACCAGGGAAACGGGCACACACGCGTGTGATGGTCATGTCTGCAAGACACACCACCAGTGCATTGACCGAGTGGTAGTGCTTGCGGTTCCTGTAGGCCTGCTCCTGGGCCTGTGGTGGTACCAAAGCCACATGTGTCCCATCAATGGAGCCAATGACATGCGGCATCCTCCCCAGGGCATAAAAGTCACTCTTCACGTCAGTGAGTCGTCGCAGTCTAGGGAAATAGATGTACCGGTTCAGGAATAGCAACATTGCCGCCAAAACATCGCGGAGCACACGGCTCAACATGGTCTGTGACATCCCACCAGCAGTCGCCACAGTATGTTGGAAGGTACCGGTGCCAAAGAAGTGTAGGGCTGCCATCACCTTCACCTTGGGGGTCAGCGCTGTAGGATACGGCCGGCCAGGCTGCAAATGTGGGGACAACTGCACTGCCAAATCCTCAATCAGCTGCCTGGTGAAGCGGTACCGTCGGATGCTGTCCCGTTCCACCATCGTTGCCAGGTCTGGGAATGGTCGATGGACAGCAGGAGCCCTGCAGTGCAGAGGAGAAGTAAGCAAGATTGTCAGTCACCCCACATATGCGGCATTGAACACACTCAATATCCCAACATACATCATTATGAGGCACAACTACATGAAGTGTGCAGTTCCGTAAGGACATGTATGGTACATACATGGCCAACATCTGTCAACACGGTCCAACAAGTGGCATCAATTAGTCCCAGGTTGGCCCATTGGATATCATGAGGCCGTGTCACAGTTCCCATCTCCTGCTGCCGTGTCACAATCACCCCCCACAGTGACATCTGAGGACAGATGTGCCCCAGGCACCACAGCTCAATGACAGGTACATTCCCAGGGACCCTGTATTGCCACATGGACACTGGCATTACATGGAGTATCATGTATTCACCACAGCAAAACAACCATGACCCCCACAGGTAGTGGTCCCACTTGCCACGGCAGGACAGACATGGACGTCTGTGACACACACACGCACAACATCAAAGTCCATGCACACACAACGTGGATGTGGAGACTGTCTCCCATTGTGCACATGAAATCAGAGACATTGTAAACACTACATGCACAAAGACTGTGGAGGACCATCACTATTGTGCCACTGGGACACCCTGGCTCAAACATACCGTCCCACATGGGACTCACGGGGTATGTGACATGACATACACATACACCACCGTGAAATGTGACCATGGCACATGCACAGATATGAACAGTTGCACATCACAGTGGTCATGTACACGTAACACCCAGGATCCTGTCCCCATTAACACGTGCACAGCCTGGGGGTGGCTGCCCACAGGTGACACCCACAGGACAACATGTACACCAACATACACACAATAGGAAATGCAGCCTTACATGCCTTATGATAAAGTTTGGACAGGCTGTCGTGATGTAGGTGTGCCCCTCACTCCCTGGGAGCTATCTGTGGCTGGCATATGTCCATCTGAGACAGGCATGCTGACATATGCCAGTCACATGTACAGTGATGCGTTGAACAGCAATGGACCGATCGGTGCCCCCGGCCGGCCCATTGCATTCAATGTGTGCGAGTACGCATTGTACTGCAATGGACCGATCGGTGCCCCGGCCGGCCCATTGCATTCAATGTGTGCGGGTACAGCGTTGTACCCCTGTACGCGTTGTGCTGCAATGGACCGATCGGTGCCCCGGCCGGCCCATTGCATTCAATGTGTGCGGGTACGCGTTGTACCCCTGTACGCGTTGAACTGCAATGGACCGATCGGTGCCCCGGCCGGCCCATTGCATTCAATGTGTGCGGGTACGCGTTGTACCCCTGTACGCGTTGTACTGCAATGGACCGATCGGTGCCCCGGCCGGCCCATTGCATTCAATGTGTGCGAGTACGCGTTGTACCCCTGTACGCGTTGTACTGCAATGGACCGATCGGTGCCCCGGCCGGCCCATTGCATTCAATGTGTGCGAGTGCAGCGTTGTACCCCTGTACGCGTTGAACTGCAATGGACCGATCGGTGCCCCGGCCTGCCCATTGCATTCAATGTGTGCGGGTGCGCGTTGTACCCCTGTACGCGTTGTACTGCAATGGACCGATCGGTGCCCCGGCCGGCCCATTGCATTCAATGTGTGCGGGTACGCGTTAGTACCCTGTGCGCGTTGTACTGCAATGGACCGATCGGTGCCCCGGCCGGCCCATTGCATTCAATGTGTGCGGGTGCGCGTTGTACCCCTGTACACGTTGAACTGCAATGGACCGATCGGTGCCCCGGCCGGCCCATTGCATTCAATGTGTGCGGGTACGCGTTGTACCCCTGTACGCGTTGAACTGCAATGGACCGATCGGTGCCCCCGGCCGGCCCATTGCATTCAATGTGTGCGGGTACGCGTTGTACCCCTGTACGCGTTGAACTGCAATGGACCGATCGGTGCCCCCGGCCGACCCATTGCATTCAATGTGTGCGGGTACACGTTGTACCCCTGTATGCGTTGAACTGCAATGGACCGATCGGTGCCCCCGGCCGGCCCATTGCATTCAATGTGTGCGGGTACGCGTTGTACCCCTGTACGCGTTGTACCGCAATGGACCGATCGGTGCGCACCCATTGACAATGGCCTTGCCTGGCAACGGACGCGTTTTCGAATTTCGAACGAGTCGGTTGCTGGAAAATCAGTTGGTCACCCACAACAATGTTGCAAAATCATGTATGTCATGAAGTTGAAGATTTGAAGGATGCTGTGGGCGTGTTTTGGTGCTGCTATTCCATGGATTGGCCAGATTCAGAAGATGCAAACGACTTGGACCTATCACTTTGGACACAAGGGACAGTATCTGCCTCTCCAGCACATATATATTGCTGGCTGTTCCCCTGAGAGCTCACTTGCCTGCACTACATGCTCCAGGACGACATCTGCCACTGCACTGCTGCTGTCTCTGCCCCTCTGGACCCTGCAATGGCACGTACTGTGGAGAGAGCCCCAGCCTTCAGCCTTGAGGAGAACCAGGCCCTGCTGGACAGCCTACTTCCACAGTACAGCAAGCTGTATGGGGCACCAGGGGAGCAGGTGAGTGTTCTGTGCACTGCCTTTCTGAATGTGCATATTGTCTGACTAGCAAGGCTGAAAGTCTGCACGCCACTGGCTAGCAGGCTCACTGAGTAGTTGTCACCCCCCATAGTGTGTAGTGACATGCACTGGACAGGTATGGTGCAGTGACAGTGCATTTGAACAAGGTTTTACTTCCCATGCAATGATACCATGTAGTGACGTCTGGCAAACTGTCCATGGGCAGCTTTGCACTGCCTGTGTACATCATGTGCCCCTGTGATTGAGACATGTATATACAACTGTGTCATGCACGGATATGTTGCATGTGTAGTAATGGCCTTTTCACTTTGTCATCCTGACAGGTTAATGCCCATCGGAAGCAGGAGATCTGGAAGGACATCGTCCGGGCTGTCCGGTCCGTGGGGGTCTACAAGCGCCGGATCCGCAACTGCCAGAAGAGGTGGCAGGACCTTCGGGGCTGGACCCAGAGGATTGCACGGGTCCAGCTGAAGCTGTCGCCTCCTCGCAGGAGGGGCGGAACACGGACCCTGACCCCCCACATGCTCCAGATCCTGGCGGTGGTGTTTCCAGACCTGGATGGGCAGCTGAAGGCCAGACAGCAGCAAGGAGGGGTGAGTCAAAGACTGCACTGTGAACTCTGTATTACATGCTTTGTGCCCTCCTCTGGCCTGGTTCAACTGCCACAGTGCAGCAGTCATGTTGTCCAGGAGCCATGTCCCTCTATTGTGCACTGCCCACTGCTCATCTGATACCCAGGTGTGGCCCTTACATTCAGGGAATTGTGTCACTTGGGACTGTGTCCTTGCAGTTTGCTTCACTAAAGGTGGGGGACAGCATCTGTTTCCCTAACTCTGTTGTGGGCATCATGGGTGGGTCCATTGTTCACACAACGCCTGTGTTCGGACATGTAATCTGCGTGTTGCTTTGATATGCGGTCCACTTGCTGAGCTGAGCCACCACATGTGCCTGGGGTATGTGGCACACGCCCATGCAGCGGGTGGGAACAATGTTTGGGCCCCAGGAGTGTGCAGATTACGTGTGTCACACATACATAGCCAGCTATCCACTGTCCAGGGCTCATCCCTCATTCATGTGGAGCAGGACAGTCATGCCTACTCCAGGCCATGCAATGCACTCTGTACTCCCACTCCTGTGTATCAGCTGACACATTGTGCGCAGTGATTTGACCCCTCAGGTGTCTGCCTCTGTGTCAGTGTGCTGTGGATTACTTGCCAGGACTGCTGGGGTGTTTCTTGGTAGGGGCTCAGCATGCCCCTGGAGATGTGACCATAGGAGACGATACTTGTGTGTCACATAGGTGTTTGATCAGCTGCCCGTGCAGACTGGGGTATGCGAATGTGAAGTTCAGGCAGCTGTTCCCCATTCACAGCAGATTGTGAGGGGCTCAGGTTCAGAGGGTAGTGTCACAGGTCTCCCATATGTCCAATAGGTATGACCTGGACAGATGAGGGTTAAGATGATGTGTTGTGTGGGGGATGTACATGTGCACTTGTGCAGCTCCAGGACTTGCATTCCCCATGACCTACTATTGTGACACAGTGCATAGTGTTGTTGTCTGGCTGCCAAGTCATACATCACTGAGACAGTGATGTATGACTTAGCAGTCATGCCTCTGCCATGGCATGTGTCAACTTATTGGTGGTCCTGCAGGGGAGTGACATGTGCTACATGCACACCATTGTGGCGATGGCTATCAGGACATGGGTGTATCATGGTGTCTGTCGCTGGTATGCATCACATGCATTTCCTATTTGACTCTGGGCATCCCTTTCATCCGGAAACCTGTACTGACTCAGTGGCAAGAGCTGTGATGTGTGCATGTCCACATGCCACACTGTGTCCTCTGCAATGTCCAACTACTGTGTACTTGGTGCATGTGTCCACACTGGGGTGTTGCAATCCAACAGACACCAGACATATGGGTGCAAGGCCATGTGGGATGTGAGTGCCATGCTTGGCATCAGACTGACAATTGGCTTCTCCTGTTCAGTTAGGGCACTTTTAGCAATGTACAACTAATGATGCCAGGGCTTGCTCTGTAATGTGCTGTGCTCACAGTGGTGTGTGCGTTTGGTGCAGGTGACTGATGTCTGTCTGTTTCCCCATTGTTTGCAGATACATCCACGGCCACGGAAGGGGACAGCTCCACGGACCAGGAGGAGCCAGAGAGCCAGACTGGGTCAGAAGCCGAGGAGTGGTCGGAGGGACCCAGTGGCACGGAGGGCGAGGGGAGCCACACCGAGGAGTCCTCAGCACCATCCACCTCAGCTGAGGACCAGAGCAACTCGGAGGATGACTTCCTTATGGAGGCGGGTGTCAGCAGCCACCACACCCCAGCTAGTGTTGCTGTCCCCGCCACCACCAGCACCTTCACCGCCCTCCCATCGGCTCCCATTCCCCAGGTCCGTGGAGGCTCCCATGTTCGGGAGCGTGTCTCCTTTGGGCCAGGCACCGCACCCCCTGCCCCTGTGTCCCCTGCTGCCCTGAGTGAGGAGTCTGTGTACCTCCTTCGCCAGCTCCATGTAGGGCAGACAGCCATGCTGAGTGTCCTCCATGCGCACACCGCTCTGTTGACTCAGCTGGTGTCGTTCATGGAGGGCATCTCATCGGGCATGTCTGACCTACAGAGGGGCAATAGGTCCATGGATTCCTCCCTGACGGCAGCAGTGTCCCTCCTCAGACAGTCCCTCACCCCTCCTGCCTCTGCTCCATCCACACTCCCCAGCACCTTACCCGTCCCAAGCACACACACCCCTGCACAGGCACACACCAGCACACACACGTCCAGCACACAGACACACACGCCACAAACAAAACGCACACGCACGCACAGTCAGGGGTCTGAAGCCAGACTCACAGGGGATGGGGCCCTGGTACACACACACGCATCCACGGGCACTGCGCAGTCCTCAGTTGCCTCTCCCTCCAAAACACCCTCCCTTGCCTCACCTGCAACCCCAAAGACCCAGCCCCTCTTCCTCAGTGACCTCGGCCTCTTCCCCTCCGATCCAGCTGCTCCAGCATCCAGGGGGAAGAGGAAGCCCCCACACGGAGCAGAGTGCCCCTCGCCCCCGGACACCCTCCCCCAGGCGCAGACAGACTGAGGCCCCCACACGCAAGTCCCCCGGAGTGGTAAGAGCAAGACCCCGCCGCCGCCCTGCAGCTCAAGCACCAGGTCTCCTTCCTCCATCCCTCAGGCACCCACTCCACAGGTGCCCCCACCACACCCTGCCCCAGGTTCCCCCACCCACAGAAATACCATCCCCAAGAGGACCGGCCTTCTCCCCCTGCCACTTGCTCTCCCGGCACCACACCCCCCGCTGCGCTTGTCTGTGCCACTGATGTGGTGAGGGTGTCCTCCCCCTCTGTCCAGCCCACCTTGCCTGTTCCCCATTCTCCTCCCCTGGTGGTAGGCACTGCAGTGGAGTCCACTACCACCCTGTCTGACTTGGGCACTGCAGTGGCGGACCTGTCCACTCCATCTGCAGGGTCCACTGCAGTCGTGCCGGCACCCACAACATCTGAGCCATGCCCCCCAGTTGTGCCGGCACACACCATGTCAGACACCTCCACTGCAGTTGTCAGTGGCTCTCCAGCACCCACCACCCCTTCCCTGCTTCCTCCTGGTGAGCCCTGATCCTGTCCCTGCGGTGCCTGGCCTACCCCCGGTTGCCCCTCCTAATGGATTGTCCCTGGTTTTGTGCAGGCATGTGTAGGGTGGCATCTGCCACTGTCACCCACTTGTGACTTTGTTGATGGACTGGCCATTGGCCTTTGTTTATTTTCTACCGGACTTCTACTTTTAATGCCACATATGCTGAATAAAGCAACTTTCTGTTCTCTAGTGCTTTTGCTTCTGATGTACATGATGTTGATGATGCTAACCATGCCCTTGCTGCAGTGATGGTGATATTTGGTCTCATGATAATGAAGTGTTACTGTGCAGGAACCCATGTGGTCCAGGGGGAATGTGTCCTATCCTGTGGTGTATCCATGTCATCCATAGCAGCATCTGAAGGTGTCATGTGTTCAGTATTTGGCAATGGAATTTCCTACTTAGATTGCCTATTTCACATCTGTGGCTTCCACCCCTGCACATCTGTTGTGCCTGCCATTGTTCAATTCGTCTACTTCCCTGACCGTGTGGCCATCTCCAGTGGACATGCAGGCTTGGGCATCAATGGGGAAGGACTCATCTGTGTTGTCAGTGCAACATTGCTATACAAGTGTGTTGGATCTGTGCTGATGATTCCGTTGGCACTTCCATGACCAGGCTGATGTTACGGGAGCCCTCATTTGGTGCTAATTGTTGATTGTGTGACCAAGTGCTCAGCTGACATGATGGGGCCCTACTGAGGCAACATATGGCACAGCTTTCCTCACACAGGAGTGGAGTCCCCTCATGGCAGTGTGTACTCCTGTGACATTGCCTGCGCCCAAGGTGTGTGTTGTATGTGCATGTCTGTGTGTTCACTTCCGTTTAGCTGTGCATGCTGTGATCCCTAGTGTTGTACCTGTTTGTGATGCTAGCTGAGTTGACCTATGTTCCCCCAAAGTCTTCGCCCTGGGTTCTCTGTGATGTGGGTGCATGGCACATTACTGGTCATCAGGGTGTCACCCATAGGTGTGTTTGCTGTCAGGGCTGAGTTTGTGTGCAGACGCAGATGGGTCACAGTCAGGTTTCCCCTTGGCACTTGTTGTTTGCCCCTGTCATGTGATTTCCAGTTTGTGTTATCTTTCAGTGATTGTGACACGTTGTGTGTGTGACTGCTGGCACTCCTCAGGGTCCGGGCTGCAATGTTGGTTGTTGTCTATGTGTGTTCTTTGTGGGTGACCTTGGCTTCTTCATTGGTGTGTGACTGTGGATGGGATCCCATTGGTTGGTGTGGTATTGCCGTCATGTCCATGTACAGCGTAGTGTGCAGTGTGTCAGACATTCAGGAGTCTTGTTGAGTGGCCATGTGTGATGTGTTTCTGCACCTTGGTTCCCACCCACCACCCTGGAATAGTCATGGGTGCATGTGCAATGTCACCAGTGCATGTGTGCTTCACTGCTGCACATTGTTGGAGGTCGAGGGGTGTGGTGTTGAGTGTGTGCAGATGAGAGTTGTTGCCCGGCTAGGCCCCTGCCTCTATGTTGGCCTTGGCTTACTGGCCATGCTGTTTGATTTGTGCTTGTGTAGGTGTGATGGTAGTTAGTTGCTCAGGACACATGACTGTGGTTCACAGTGTGAACCACATTTAGCTTTGTCATCACAGTGGGATTGTAATGCAGCCCAGGGTCACCACATTGTGGGGGCCCTGGGGGTGGTGCTGTGGTGTGTCTGTGTCTTGCTGTGTCAGTTGCTGTCCCTACGTGCCTGTGTGACATGTGTGATTTGTGCTCCCTCTCATCTGACAATGCCTGCTTGCCCACATAGGGGATTTGGATCCATGAGTTACCTTTGTGTGGCACTGTATACACATCTGTATGATTGGTATTCAGGTCTCCTCATGTGTTGTGTGGTTGAATGTGGACACTGGCACCCCCCCCCTCACCTGTTGTGTATGATGTGCAGTGTGGGTCTGCCTGTTTGTGTTTGTGCATCTGCACCACTGCATTGGCATATCTTGGGTGTGCCATTGGCTGTATGTAGTTTGGTGGGTTTCCCCTGCTGTCCCTGGGACTCCTAGGTCATCGGTCAGCACAATGATCATGGTTTGTGTGTCCCATTGCTGCCATGGTATGGTATCTGTTCACCTCACATCTGCAGTCTCCACAGGGTATCTGCATTTGTGTGCCCATTGGTGCAAATATGTGGGTCTGCATTCTGATGGTCACTTCTGTCATTGTGTCATTGATGATTGTTGACGGTGTCAGCCCCCATGGGTGTTGTTTGTCTGCACATGGCCAAAGGTATGTCTTATTTGCACTGCAGTATTTGGCTCCCCCAATTTATGTTGCAATGGGACACATACACTACTTTGCCACTGATGTGTTTGTTGTTCTGTGACCAGGAATCATCCATGCAGTTTGGCAGTTGCACCTCTTCCTTTGTCAACACTTACCTTTTGGTCACTGTGATGATGGGGGTTTGGACCCCATTGCCACAATGTTCAAAATGTGCTTCAGCTATGGACCCCACACTTACATTTTGGTCACTGTGATGATGGGGGTTTGGACACCATTGCCACAATGTTTGAAATGTGCTTCAGCTATGGACCCCACACTTACCTTTTGGTCACTGTGGTGATGGGGGTTTCGACCCCATTGCCACAATGTTCAAAATGTGCTTCAGCTATGGACCCCACACTTACATTTTGGTCCCTGTGATGATGGGGGTTTGGACCCCATTGCCACAATGTTCAAAATGTGCTTCAGCTATGGACCCCACACTTACATTTTGGTCACTGTGATGATGGGGGTTTGGACCCCATTGCCACACTGTTCAAAATGTGCTTCAGCTATGGACCCCACACTTACCTTTTGGTCACTGTGATGATGGGGGTTTGGACCCCATTGCCACACTGTTCAAAATGTGCTTCAGCTATGGACCCCACACTTACCTTTTGGTCACTGTGGTGATGGGGGTTTGGACCCCATTGCCACAATGGTCATGGCCTGCTTGCATTGTGGGTGCCACACACATATATGTGTGGCACATGTGCGAGGGGGTCACATTGTATGTTCAAAGTCATGTTCGGTGTTGTAGGCATTTGACACAGTCTACACACGCTTGTCATGGTGTTGGGGGGATGTCTTCTTCTTGCATTCCCTAGGTTGTGGTGTGCTGGTTGTGTCATGCATTGTCCATCCTATGAGTGGGGGTGGTAGTAGTGGTAGGCATCCAGCCCCCCCTGGCTGAGGGTGGTAGTAGTGGTAGGCATCCAGCCCCCTGGCTAAGGGTGGTGGTAGGCATCCAGCCCCCTGGCTGAGGGTGGTAGTAGTGGTAGGCATCCAGCCCCCCTGGGTGAGGGTGGTAGTGGTGGTAGGCATCCAGCCCCCCTGGGTGAGGGTGGTAGTAGTGGTAGGCATCCAGCCCCCCCTGGGTGAGGGTGGTAGTAGTGGTAGGCATCCAGCCCCCACTGGGTGAGGGTGGTAGTAGTGGTAGGCATCCAGCCCCCCCTGGGTGAGGGTGGTAGTAGTGGTAGGCATCCAGCCCCCTGGCTAAGGGTGGTGGTAGGCATCCAGCCCCCTGGCTGAGGGTGGTAGTAGTGGTAGGCATCCAGCCCCCCTGGGTGAGGGTGGTAGTAGTGGTAGGCATCCAGCCCCCCTGGCTAAGGGTGGTGGTAGGCATCCAGCCCCCTGGCTGAGGGTGGTAGTAGTGGTAGGCATCCAGCCCCCCTGGGTGAGGGTGGTAGTAATGGTAGGCATCCAGCCCCCTGGCTAAGGGTGGTGGTAGGCATCCAGCCCCCCTGGCTGAGGGTGGTAGTAGTGGTAGGCATCCAGCCCCCCTGGGTGTGGGTGGTAGTAGTGGTAGGCATCCAGCCCCCCTGGCTAAGGGTGGTGGTAGGCATCCAGCCCCCCTGGCTGAGGGTGGTAGTAGTGGTAGGCATCCAGCCCCCCTGGGTGAGGGTGGTAGTAGTGGTAGGCATCCAGCCCCCTGGCTAAGGGTGGTGGTAGGCATCCAGCCCCCCTGGCTGAGGGTGGTAGTAGTGGTAGGCATCCAGCCCCCCTGGGTGTGGGTGGTAGTAGTGGTAGGCATCCAGCCCCCCTGGCTGAGGGTGGTAGTAGTGGTAGGCATCCAGCCCCCCTGGCTAAGGGTGGTGGTAGGCATCCAGCCCCCCTGGCTGAGGGTGGTAGTAGTGGTAGGCATCCAGCCCCCCTGGGTGAGGGTGGTAGTAGTGGTAGGCATCCAGCCCCCCCTGGCTAAGGGTGGTGGTAGGCATCCAGCCCCACCTGGGTGAGGGTGGTAGTGGTGGTAGGCATCCAGCCCCCCTGGGTGAGGGTGGTAGTAGTGGTAGGCATCCAGTCCCCCTGGCTAAGGGTGGTGGTAGGCATCCAGACCCCCTGCCTAAGGGTGGTGGTAGGCATCCAGCCCCCTGGGTGAGGGTGGTAGTAGTGGTAGGCATCCAGCCCCCTGGGTGAGGGTGGTAGTAGTGGTAGGCATCCAGCCCCCCTGGCTAAGGGTGGTGGTAGGCATCCAGCCCCCCTGGGTGAGGGTGGTAGTAGTGGTAGGCATCCAGCCCCCCTGGGTGAGGGTGGTAGTAGTGGTAGGCATCCAGCCCCCCTGGCTAAGGGTGGTGGTAGGCATCCAGCCCCCCCTGGCTGAGGGTGGTAGTAGTGGTAGGCATCCAGCCACCCCTGGCTAAGGGTGGTGGTTGGCATCCAGCCCCCCTGGGTGAGGGTGGTAGTGGTGGTAGGCATCCAGCCCCCCTGGGTGAGGGTGGTAGTAGTGGTAGGCATCCAGCCCCCCTGGGTGAGGGTGGTAGTAGTGGTAGGCATCCAGCCCCCCTTGGTGAGGGTGGTAGTAGTGGTAGGCATCCAGCCCCCTGGGTGAGGGTGGTAGTAGTGGTGGGCATCCAGCCCCCCTGGCTCAGGGTGGTGGTAGGCATCCTGCCCCCCTGGGTAGGGGTGGTGGTGCGCATTCAGGCCCCTGTGTGCATATGTGGCATTGGTGATGGGCATCCCGCCCCTATGGTGCTGCTGTTGCTGGTGTAAGTATATTCTGCATCCCTCTGTGTGTGTGTGATGTGTCGTGTACGTGTTGTATGTGTTTTGTGGTTGGTGTCTGACTTACCTTCTGCGCCGTACGCGTCCGTGCCTGTTCCGGTAGTAAATGTAGAATATTGGTATGATCGGGACGAAGGGATTCATGGTTGGTTTGTGTCGTTCGTCCTTCTCGTTGCTTCGCGTCGTCCTCGTTGCTTCGCGTCGTCCTCGTCGCTTCGCTTCGTCCTCGTCGCTGGCGTGTTCGTCTCGTAGCCGTGGATCGTGTTGTGGCGCGAATCGGAGCTTATGTGCGCCTCTCCCGGATGCTTTGACGTGCCGTGCGTAGCGACGGGTTCGGCGCGTACGGAAAGCGCATCGTACTCGTCCGGCCGGATGGAGCTGCATTTTTCCTTCCGTGCGACTCGATTCGGCGTTTCCGGATTCGCCTCGGTCGGGGAACAGGACCTGGTTTGGGTGAGTACGGCTCGGCCGGATTCTGTGCTGTTGTGCGCATCGTACTTACTCGTTCGGTGTGCTGTACGGATCGGTCGGGAAACAGGCTTTCGCATGGCTTTTTTCCCGACCGAATGGTATTGGGTGCGCCTCCGACCGAGATCGGAATCGGCCCCTCTGTCTTGAACTTCACTCTTTCCCTAATAGCGGAGCCAGTGGAAATCTCGAAGATGAGGCCTAGCACTCGCCCTCCTAGGGCGGTTAAGCAGGAGCCGCATTCAGGATCCCCTGGAGTTTGTCAAGGAGATATCCTGGAAGGCCTGCGTACAACACATTGCCATAGTCAAGGCGGGATGTGATAAATGCTTGAATAACCGTTTTCTTAGCATGAGAGGGTAAGAGCAGCAGAAATTTCTTTATAGCTCTCAAAATCCCGAAGCAGGTTCCTACCAGCCTTTTTATTTGGGTCACAAAAGACAACCTGTCATCAAACCAGATCCCCAATTTTTTTACTGGCCCACAATGGGGAGCCGGCGTGCGTGCACCATCCAGCCAGAATGAAAGCCAAAATTGTGGGGGGGAAATCCCTGAAGAGGAGAATATCCGTTTTGTCCTCATTGCATTTCAGTTGCGCTTTTTCCAGCCAGTAGAAGACTGAAGTGAGACAGGATTTTACATGAGAGCAATTTGTTTGCCTCTATACCCTAATTCCAGGAAAAGAGCAGCTGTGTATCGTCCGCATCGGAGATAACTTTTGCTTTATCTGCTAACTGGATTAAAGGGGTAAGATAAACATTCAACAGCATGGGGCTCAGTGCAGAGCCCTTAGGAACCCCGGTGTCCAATTTTTGTGAAGTGGCTGAGAAGGGGGGGATCCACATTTGTTGGCTTCTGTCCTCCAGGAAAGATTTTAGCCAATTCCATGCTGATCCTGTCACTCCTATCTCCAGCAGTCGGTCTAATAGAAGGATGTGTGGCACCATGTCGAATGCCGCTGACAGGTCCATTAATACTAGTACTGCCCTATCCCCTATATCCAGGGTGCCTCTGATAGCTTCCGCTACCTCAACTAGCGCAGTTTCAGTACTATGCAAGGCCCTGAAACCTGATTGACCCAAATGAAGGAGTCCATTATGCTCCACAAATCTCGAACTAGTGGCGCACATTCTGCTGAATTAACTATTCAACCACAAATTTCAAAATGTATAAGTTTCTTTAATTTCAATGGAATAAATGTATTATTGTGGTTACCCATTGTTGGTTATAAAGACTATTTGTTGTGAAGGTGTTGTAAGTTTAGGTTATTTTTTAACATTCATTTATACCTTTCCTTTCACAGCTTTTAAGATTTAAAGTATTGTGTAATGTCTAAATATTTTTTTCCGTAATTTAATTCTTAAACCCAAATACAGTTAAGTGAAAGGGAATTCTGTTATCTGTGTTTCTGCATAGTGTTTAACTATTAACTCTATCACTCTTTGCAGTTGTCTGCTGACCCTGATGGGCAGCTGGACTGAATTGCTTAAAACTAATATCTCACCTTATAGCTACGTCAAAATGCGAAGCCGCACTAGCAAGTTCTGTATAAAAAGAAATATTATTGGTAAAATGCCTTTATTTCATTTCTCACCATTCTGTACAATGTTTACATACAATTAGAGAACGGTAAGAAAATATTGTCAGGTCTCCAGTTGTTGACAATTGCCATTTTGCTGCTCAGCACTAACTGAGGTGCTTGAACACTTATTGCCCGACTCATAAATTATTTACGTCTGATTCCTTGCATGGCACAATGAGAGTTTTTTCTGACACAATGTGCATAATCTATGAAACAACAGCTGCCTTGTCCCAGCCCTGCTGAACTGGTTGTTTGCCATATTTTGGTGCACTGTCTTATTTTTATTTATTTTTATTTTTTATTTTATAGGTTTTATATAGCATAGAAGTTACTATGTTCTGCATACAAATAGTCTTCAGAACTTTGGGGGAAACTCTCTTGTACAAATATAGTGATTTTTACAGGTATAATGATAAGCGGTTGTTCACTACAAATATTAGGGTGTTTTGTGGCACCAAGCTAGAGATAATATGGGCCATAGTGAAAATCAAAATTTACAGCTTAATGATAGGCGCATCTTAAACTGATGTCTGAGGATAAAGTGAATCAAACGACAATGACAGACTATCACTGAACAACAGTGCATTTTCAGATAAGGACAAGGTCATGTATATGGAGACAAAATAAGTGTATTTATAAAAACGATAAGTTAATATTGTGAGTGAATGAGTGCATTTTTAATATATCTGCACCTTATGCTTGACTAATAATAAGGCTGATTTAGGCATCAGCAGGATATGGGAGCTTCAATCTAGTGACAATCCATTCTGATCTAGAGATCAGCATGGTATTTGAGTTGATATTTGAATAATAATTCTTGCTGCTATGGGGAAACATATTGCAAATGTTACAAATCACTTCACTTGTGCGAGCGGGAATATTTGCTGCTATGGTGGTTCTCTCATGACTCATGTGAAGCCTTTCTAAAGCACATTCCTTTTATTTTTGTGTAGTTAATTTGGATAAAGTTCAAACCACGCCAATGCTCATTGAACAGTTGGCACATGGCTGATCCACACAAAAATTAAGGGAATATGCTTTGCAAAGGAATTTGTTTCTGTAAGATCAACCAGAATAAATTATATACATTAAACACAAATAATGAATTTTGCAATGTTTGGATTTTTTCACCATAAGGAAAAATGGGGGCTATTCATAGGTGTAAAAATAAGAACATTGCATCCTACTGTCTGGTGTCCTGAGTTGAAAAGGAATCCAGACAGGATAGAGAGTGGTCGCAGGAGAAACAAGCTGGATTGTAAAAAATCCACCCCAATAGAATTGATAAGAATTGTGGGCCAGATGTCCAAAGCATTTCTGTGATCACAAACACTCCCATTCTAAATTTGTGACTGCAAACATACTTTTTGCCCTGTCTAAATCATTTTAGGAGTCTGTAATTTTTTTCTGGCTCCTAAAATGGGTTTAGAAATGGATAAGGAATCACTATTTGGAAGGAGCTTGTTGTAGGCGTCCCTGCAAAATAACGATTCCTATCACTATGTACGACCTGGCCCTATCCTGCCATACCTATCTGCACATGCAAGAGAAGACCAATAATGTGGCTGCCACATCAGCACAACTTGGCCTCAACACCCCCAGGGGAAAAACCAAGATCCTGAAGGCTAAAACGGCCAGCACAACTGCAGTCACTCTTGCAGGTGATGCATTGGAAGAGGTTGATTCCTTCACCTACCTGGGCAGTGTCGTAGACAAGGTGAGTGGCACAGATGCTGACGTCAAAGCAAGAATTAACAAAGGAAGGGCTGCCTTCCTTCAGATAAAGAAGATCTGAAACTCCAAGTACCTAATGCTACAAACCAAGATCAGGCTTTTTAAAATCAACGTAAAATCTGTCCTTTTGTATGGAGCTGAAACTTTGAGGACAGCAGTGACCACCACCAACAAAGTGCAGACCTTCATCAACACCTATCTGAGGAAAATCCTCCAAATCCGCTGGCCAAACACCACCACCAACTACGATCTATGGCAGCAGACTTTCCAACTCCCTGCTCATGAAGAAATCATGAAAAAACACTGGGGCTGGATAGTTCACAATCTCTGCAAACCAGAGGCAAACACCACCAGGCAAGCCCTGACCTGGAACACTCAAGGGAAAAAGAAAAGAGGAAGGCCAAGAAACACCTGGCCTCGAGGCTGATTGTGAGGAGATGAGTTACACCTCGAGTCAGATTGAAAGAAAAGATGGATGGAGTGTCCTGTTTGATGGTCTATTCCCCAGGAGGGGTGGTAGGCAGAAGTAAGTATGTACGTATCATTATATGAGTGGTTTAGGACCAAAATAGCAGTCATAAAATGTTGAAAAGTTGCCGCCCCTAAGTTGGGGTGGTAACTCATTTACAAAATAGAAGGGGTCTGCTTGGAAATCCATGCACATTGCCAATGTTTAAAAAAAAAGTTTGTTGTGGAGTAGGCAGCGGTCCAAGGGAACTTAAAAAAAAAAAACATTTCTTTTTAATGCAATCCCATTTCTGTGAAAGAAAATGTACAGCGTTTACTTCATTGAAAGGCAATCACAGATATGTTGGTCTACTGACCCCAGTAGGCCACCATCCATCTGATTGCATTAAATCAGAATGAGTCGTAATTTGTTATGTACCTCATGTATATTAATAGGCTAGGTCAGATTTCAATGCACTCCGAATATGAATTTTCTGAAGCAACCTATATGTAAATAGGTCGGTTCAGAAAACTATTTACTAGTCACTAACCTACTTGTGGCAAATTACTACCAGTATTTTGGGAGCAGCAAATACTACTTCTGGGCCATAGTTGGGCTGGTCTTTTGAGATTTAATATTTCCAAAGAATCCTACATGTTCTTACAGAATACTTTAGTAGCTGTAAGTATACCACACTCGGTTTGGCAGGATCATGCCTACATTTTCAACAACATGCGCAGCAAGGGACAAAAAAACAGTATGAGAGGTTAACTATTGATAACAAAAACTTCAGTAAAGCTGATTCTATAAAGTTTAATACGGCGTACTTCACTATTGTGTTCATATAATGTGTCATTGGCCGACGCTAATTAATTTTATGTCCATCCGATTTGGTCAGGTCCTGATATGGGCTGTGAAAGGGGAGTGATAACGAGGATCCCAAGGGAAGAGAGGATTTGTCATTTTTGCAAAGGCATAGTAGAAACAACAATGTAAGAAATGAACTAACCTTAGAACAATTTATATAAATTCTTGAATTAGGACAGAAAGTTGTACAATATTAGCTGAATACCATAACTTTTTAATGAATGGAGAAAATAATGCAATGTATATGAAAATAGTGATGGTTTAAGGATTTTAAGAAATTATATTCCACAGTGTGCTTACAGTGCTTTCTCGCCAATTGCTTGACCTCTTGATGCCCTTTGGAGTCTCAATTGTAGCTGTTGCCCGCACCTGGTGGTTTTGACCAATGTAGCAAACTCCAGCCATTCTATTCCGAGTTGCTGTATCTCTTTCTTCTTTCTCTTTCTTCTTCCTCCTTTCTTTGTGGAAAACTAGCTGCAATGGTTGTTAGCATCAGCTGAAGCCATTTTGTTTTTGGCAGCCATTTTAGTTAGCCATGTGCTCGCCATGTGCTTTCTCCCTCTTCACTGTTGCCTGCTCTTGTATTTCACTTGAGTCAGGAACTATAATTAACTCCTTCAGTACTGAGCCAGAGCACTGCACATGCTCAGAAAGGTCTAGCTGCTAGAATGCACCTGCTCTTAGAGTAACTGTCAGGGTATTTTAACTAATGGCAGCAATATTGTAAACCCTCCCACTCTGTTGACTAAGCGATTCTTATGTATCCTTATATGTAACTAACTATTCATGTGCACACTTGTACCTCCTCTTTTTGAGTCTACATGCTAACTCAGCGGTAAACTGGGCATAAAAGACCCAGGATCTTTGTACTCCTTAGACTGTCTCATACAGTGGCCTGAGGATACTGTATTGACACAGTCTCCCTCATGTGAGGTTAATAAAGTTGCTATTTTCATATTCCAGCTTCCGTGCCAATCTCTTCTTTGTTGGTTTAAGGACCAGGTGCATCAGTGAACCCCTAGAAAGGTTTTTTTCTTCTACAAATTGGCGCCCGAACGTGGACCTCATCGGAGAAGCGGCTATCCAAGGGAGTGGTCTTGACGGAAGACAGGAATCTACTGAGGAGGTACCCTGCATGAGGAGACCCTTTGTCTTTGCAGACCAACGTGTTTTCCGGTTTTCCCGATCTGACCCTCTAGGTGTTGGCCGCTCCCGACTGAGATCTTCTTTGGTGTGAGTATTTTCAAATGACCGTTAGGTCACTCAGAACTTGGCAGGTGGAGGTTGGAGACTTTGGTTTGGTAAGGTTGCTGTAGCAACACTTTTGTTTGGATTAGCTTGGCCAAGATTTTTGGTTTGTTTGTTTGTTTGCTGCAGCAAATGAAGGCAGGTAATGAGGAGATTTTTCTCTAACTTTGAAGTCTTGAACGGCACAAATTGTGTTAAGTGTCACTTGGAGAATAATATTATATATGCTATAATATTTTTGTCATGCCTGCTCCTAGCACACTTCGTAGAAAGTGTTGCTGTCTTGGAGGTACCAAAATGGATTTAGGAAGTACTCAGCTGACTCCCCTAAGAGTGGATACCTAAATGGGTTTAGGTATATTAAAAATGGTATTTCTTCCATAATTTATAGTACAGTATGGGATAAATATATATACAAGGATCCTGATCTGCGCACAACTGGTAATTTGGTGTATTATTGGAAAAGGTTTTGAGGCGCGAGCCTGTCTTTTTGAACACGGCAGTCTTTTGGCTGTCTATTTGTCTTGGTATAATCTCTGTACCTTTTTTTTTAGAGTCCTTTCGTTTGTAAATATGACTTACAATTGGTATTTACAAATGGTTTGGTTTGAGTAGTCTGTGGGCTGTCTCTTGCTTTTGTCTTAAGTGTTGATTTGTGGGTTAATTGTTTTTTTTAAGTGTCTATGTGGTTGTGGATTGCCACCGGTGGTGCTGCTTGAAAGTACTTGTTTCAGTAAGTAGTGACTCTGTTTTTTGTGTGAGAATGGCTTGCTTTAATAAGCAGTGTTGTGTGCTCTGAGTGTGTGGCCCCCCTTCTTGAAAACGTCTGGAATGAGCTCAATTTGGTTTTTTGTTGTCATTCTGTTATGCAAATGTCATTGAAAGAACTACATTTTAAAATTCAAGGAATGAATTATGTAACATATGCTAAATAACTGCATGCTACCATTAAAAGTAAAACAGTAACAAAGTATAGATGTGTGAATTTTGCCACAGTGGTAAAGAGAAATTATAATTAACACTCAATAGGGAAAAAATAGGCCTCATAGAGAAAAAAAAAAACACGAATTTGTGTGCTTACATAATTAGGACTGAATACCAAATGTTACAGCATTATCCTTAGATATTAATATTAAAAGGCTGCTGGTTGCTGCTGAAATAAACGTGCTTTTTTTCACATTACAAGACGATAGATTTGTGCTGGCTTGGAATGCCTGTGTTTTAAATAGACTGCACCATGCTCAAATTTCCAGCACCAGAAAAAAGAGCTTTTAAAACAGCTGTTCAACGCTGTCTGACTAAGCTGTCTGACTGAGAGGAAGCTGTCTGTCAAAACAGACGGAGATCAAACTTTTTCAGGACATTACAATACAGCAAAGGGTTTTTTCTCCTGGAAAAGGCGTGGAAGTTGAGGCTTGCTGCTCGTAAAAACACAGCTGAGTAAACAACACATGGCTATGCTCGGCCACAAGCTACAGATCCAGCACGTGCGTTAAAGACTACTGATTTTAAAAGTTACAAATACAGCTTCATTATTTTGGATAAAATAGAAAGGATTAAAAGCAGGGATTTTCTTTCTTGTTGCTTTTCTAAATAAGCATTTCTGTGGTTCTGATGGTAAATAATTACTGCCCTTTAAAAAGTGACACAAACTATTTTATGTTTCAGTACAGCTTCTGTGCTTAGTGTTATAAATACATGCATTTAAAGGTAAAAGGAAAGGAATGAGGCTTGCTTTTCATATGTGGAAACATCAAAAGGGTTAGTGATCATTATTCAAAACAATTGACTATATAAAAAAAATTATTAACAATAATTGCACTAAAATCGTTTTTTCTTTTGATCTTTATAATGTCTAAATAATCCTACTGTGACAAATATATAAGCTCCTAGCATCAAAGTTGAATTTGAGCAGCACTTTACCACAATGTGGGGAGTGAAATGTGAAATGTCACTTTACCCAGGCATATAAAAACTTATTTTATAAGGGTGTACCTTAGACATTTCTGATCCCCCACCACTGGGATATCTAGGGGAGACCCTGGGGGTCCCTAATATGCTAAAACATTGTAGGTTATTCATTTGTAAGTGCCCCTACCACCAAAGTCGAGTTTGGGCACAATTTACCTTTTAAAAGCAGTCCTGGCACCCAGGGCTGTTTTCAAACTGATCTCAGGTTTCAGCAGTACACACATGCGACTGCAGAACAAGCAGCTGGCCTCTAAACTGCTAGAAAGCACATCACACACTGCACACGAATAAAAATTAGTATAAAATAAGACAGCAAACAGTGCATCCTACCTTTAAAATTATTAGCTCACAGGCACGGAACAGGACTGCTTTTCAGCTGTGCTTCTCCAGAGTTACTTTGAATTGGAAACCGCATGGAAATAGCCTTGCACAGAAATGGGACAGCAGGTTTAAGGGGCAGAGGTCGAGTTCTGTATTTAGCAGACTAGCAAAATGTCCGCATAGGAGGGGTTTTTCTAATAGGTTTGCTTTGGCACTTCGACCTCGGAAAAGATTCTGAAGGAAGGGATGACAGCGCAAAGAGAAAGAGAAGCTTTGCTTATTATTTTTGGCAAAAAAACAGGCAGGTTTTGCACAGTCATAAGAAGCAAAGGAAAGGCAGTAACGTATGTGGGCCCTGTGTAGAGCATAGCTCTGCCATGTATATAGAAATAATGCTTTTAGTTTAAAGATTACTGTGCAAGGGCTCCAATAAGGAGGCAATGAAATTCAGTTTGCATTCATGCGCCCTCATGTTACACTAGTACAATTGCTAAAGGAATTGGTAGTTGGTTATTAATGTTTTCTAGCTAGCTCAAATGTGCTATTTACCTCCTACAAGTTTGTTTGTGCCCAGCTGCCAAAAATAGGGGTAGATAGTGTTGACAGAAGGTCACCTGTTTCAGGTTACCTGCTGTCGAATGAGGGGAAGAGATTAGGGAGATTAGCTCCTGGGCAAATTAAGGGTAAGCAAAATTAAGTAATACATTGTAATTTTTCTTGATTTATATGCTCTCTCTCTCTCTTTTTCTCACTCTTTCTTGAGCCTGTCTAAGTTGTCTAGGAACGGCCATGAGACGTTTAATTGACTATTCAGTAATACTGTTTTAAAATTGTCAAGATTAATAAAATGAATAAAACAAATACGCCATGTTACTGCCCATCCTGTCTGATGAAATTATGAACGGATGAGTAGTCTAGATTGATGTTCCCTTATTTGACCTTTAAAGGGGAACTATATGTGGGTAGTTTTTGTTCTAAAATTCTCAGGTGATAACACCATTATTGTTTGTTATTTTTTATGCTACATACAGTTTTACAAAGGCATTATTAGTCTCTTATTAGTCTGTGTAATTGAGCTGACAGGATCCCTGTTAAATTAGCAGTTTTAGATTTTCCCGCCGCGCCTATAACATGAGAGCATGGTCCTAAGCATAAAATGTAGGTGTTTTTACGTAAGAAAAATCATTTTAGAAGTGTCTGCAGTCCTGTATAAGTAGTGAAAGGTTATAACTTATGAAACACAAGCTTGTTAAGACAAGAAGCACAAAAGAATGCTTGTTCTAAAAATTCCCTTTCTTGAGGTTTTTCAGATGAAATAGGAATACACAAATGTAAGGATTTAGAGTATGTCCGTATTGTTTTTCTTTTTCCCTCAGAATTTAGTAAATAAACATAGACTTCCTTGGCTGCTTCACATAGTGTAACGTTTTACTCTTGTCAGTTCACCAAAAAGTTCCTTTTGTACTCACTATTAGGTCCAGGGTTGTTTTTTACTCTCAGATAGATGAAGTGGTTCTTGGGTGCCTTGCTAATGTATGGGGCGCCCCAAGCTAAAAAAAAAAAAAAGAAGGTATTTGGAAAATAGACTATCCTCTCTGCTTGATAGATTATTTGTATGCCTTGTCTAAAGATTTTTTGTTCTGTCCATCAATAGATATCTGCTGCCCTACAACCATTGCCAGAGGGGCCCGGACATCAGATCCAGCCTGGGGAGTCAGCGCCAGTCCAGCTTGAAGCCAGGGTGAAGGGAACCAGCACAGGCATTGCTGGCAACTAGGACCACAGTGAAGGTAGAAGGCTGAAGGCACTGGGCCTATGGAATGGTGAAGTGTGTACCCCTGCCACTGTCTTGGATGAAAGACGGGGTCACAAATCAGGATGGAGAATTCTTTGTGTGGATCCAGTTTTTGATGCCCAGCTGAGAGAGTCACAGACCGACAAGGACGGCAAGGAGGCTTTTGCTTGAGGTGACCCCCTTTGAAACAAGGGTTGCTTCAGGCCTCTGAGTCCTGGTCCCCAAGTGAATACAAGTCTGCACCTCTGTTTGTTGATCAGGAGGTGCCTGGGCATACTGGGTACAATCTTTGGCCCCGACAAAAGAGCAATGCACCAGCGGAGCAACACAGGAGTTAGGGAAGGACTTGAGTTCAGGGTACAGGTGCTGTGCCTTTGGTGCCTGTTAGATTAAAGTGAAGAATACTGGTGCACTGCCTGAGACACTGGACAGGATCGTTGACGGCATTTGCCCCGGAGGGTGATTGCCCTATCCTGAAAGAAGAAACCTTTTCCCTTAAAACTGGGCTGTGATTGTTTTCTTGAGTTGCAAGTTGTGCAGCTCCACCGTTGAAAAAGAACTTCGATAGGAGCCTGCCTGTGAGGCTCAGACGGACACAGGGAGAAGACTCCCCTCTGGCTGGTTGTACAGCGGCTTCTATTCTTTTAAGTACTTTTTAGCAATGTATCCCTTGGTCGTCCCATTTTTGAGGAGGAGCAGCCCTTTGCGGCTCCTCGTCCTAATTCCTATGGCCCCGTTTGGTCTTCCTGGTCCCCTGAAGCGAAAATTGTTTTTGTAAGGATCCTTGTATTTGCTTTAATATTTGCATTAGGAATGTTTATTCTGCAAGAGAAACGTTTTTTTGAACAGTTGATAAATACTACTCTGCCCTCCTCCTGAGTATATCAATTGGTACTCTAGCCCTCATAAAAAGAACACTGGAAAGGTCTATTAAAAAAAATGTTTTTTATTTAAGATACTATATTAGATATGTGTTGTTGGCTATTCTGAAGCTGAAATAGATGGTCACTGAAATACATAGGAGCCCTGAAACATAGAATTGGACTGGATGGTTTTGGGATTTACTTTCTGCTTGGGGTTGGAAAAATTGATAGTTCTGTTTGTAATAATAGCCATCATTTTCTCCTGCTATCTGTGTGTTCATTATGACCCAATACTCTGTTCCCCATGTATTTCTACTTGTATCTCACCAGTTAAACAATGTTCAAAATGTAAATGCCCACCTAGCAATGGATAGGATAAATGTGCAGGATAACTTCCATGCTTCTATTAATTCATAGCGGATATCTTCAGCTAATGCTAAAACGGCCATCCGTGGAAAACTAGCTGCAATGGTTGTTAGCATCAGCTGAAGCCATTTTGTTTTTGGCAGCCATTTTAGTTAGCCATGTGCTTTCTCCCTCTTCACTGTTGCCTGCTCTTGTATTTCACTTGAGTCAGGAACTATAATTAACTCCTTCAGTACTGAGCCAGAGCACTGCACATGCTCAGAAAGTCCTAGCTGCTAGAATGCACCTGCTCTTAGAGTAACTGTCAGGCTATTTTAACTAATGGCAGCAATATTGTAAACCCTCCCACTCTGTTGACTAAGCGATTCTTATGTATCCTTATATGTAACTAGCTATTCATGTGCACCCTTGTACCGCCTCTTTTTGAGTCTACATGCTAACTCAGCGGGAAACTGGGCATAAAAGACCCAGGATCTTTGTACTCCTTAGACTGTCTCATACAGTGGCCTGGGGGTACTGTATTGACACAGTCTCCCTCATGTGAGGTTAATAAAGTTGTTATTTTGATATTCCAGCTTCTGTGCCAATCTCTTCTTTGTTGGTTTAAGGACCAGGTGCATCAGTGAACCCCTAGAAAGGTTTTTTTCTTCTACATCTTAACTGTCTTTCTTGCACTTTTGCCCTACAAGTCTGTCTTTTTTCTTTATACATCTTTCCAAGAGGAAAGTGTAGGACAAAACTGTGAGGGTCACTGGGCTAATGCCTTTGGAGATCTGCATTGTTCTACAGCCCATAAAAAGTATCTGGCAAGATAGTAGGTATTTCATAATGCCTCATATACAAGGCCTGCTCATGAATAGCTACATGAGACAATTGTACTGTAACCTCAAAAACTATTTGAAATGACCTTACAACCTTGTCCTCCCTATCTACGATGCAATCTGCATATTGTTTACGGTGTAGATATCTATTTTCATTTTGTCTTTAATATAATTCTACTGTTTATGCATAGTTATCTATTATGTTTTTCTGCTCTAGCTTAACCAGCAGGTGGCGTTGTACAGCGCTCTGATACCCTGCCGGGTCATGTTCGCGCTTTATAAAACTTTTCAAATAAATAAAAAATACTGCTACAGCTATGTATTAACAGCTAAACTACACCTCTGTAATCACAGTACACTCTGCAACTAAAGTTCAACATTTCACCTAAAGCACTACAATGATGGCTACAACAAAAACACTACAACTTTAACACTATAAGTATCACAATAATGCAACTATCATCAACACCACTTTAACAAACCACTGCATTTACTACACTAACAATTAACTAAAATACTACCAAATTACTACCTACAAATACAACCTTATACTAATAAAATACTTCCACACACCTGCACAAATACATAAAGCACAGTACTACAACTACAATACTAACACACACCACTCATATCATGCAATGACTAGTCTGCAACTATAACACATTAACAATGCAAAACAACTACAGCACTTTAACATTACACAACTGCAAGAACACACCTACATTTCAAGTACAATACCACAGCTATATCCCTACAGCACTACAATAATGCAACACCACATCTATGCCCATATGACCACAACACTTCAACTTCACAGTCACACTAAACTACAACATTACAACTATGGGCCTGATGCACACAGAGCAGTGTGCCATGCAGAGATTCCGCCACAAGTGCGAAGACTCCACCACGATAGCAGAGCCTCTGTCATGATTGCTGAGACTTTTTGTGAATCAGGCCCTATAACTGTACAATAATAATTACAGTTACAGTGCTGCAAGACCACTACTACAAAGGATACCTGTATTGTGAATGCTACAACATTACAAAATAAATATATGTGCAACTTTTCACCAGTACAAATATAACACCACAAATAAACAACTACTAAAATACATTGTTACAATAGTACATCACTATACAACACTGACACAGTACCAAATTGCAGCAATAAAACTACAAGGATTAAATGTTACTATAATGTGATCATGTATTCAAACAAAGGTATGTAGTTCCTTAGAAATACTAAAGAAAGGAAAGTAGAAGACTGGTCGGTACAATTAAATGTCCAAAAGTAGGAGAGGGAGTCATCAAGTTCTGGAACTGGGGCCCTCACACACCTGGCAGGGTGTCATGCTTCATCGTAGGGCATGCTCCTCGTCAGGCCGGCACTGCAATGCCTGACGGGCACCCTATGAGGTGCTCTTTGTTGGAGATCTTTTGTTCCCAAAGCCATAAGGTGCCGTGCGAGTATAGGGCCTGATGGTGTAGATGAGTGTAAAGGGTGCAAAGAAAATGTGAGGGAAATTTAAAACAGAACTCAGTGGTACTCAAAATTAATTTTAATCAGCAAGTCCACTTATCACGGCTAAAACTTGAGTTGGCACACTACTGGTATAAGGTTCAGCAGTGGCTAAAGAGTAGAGGTCAACATGTTTCTTGCCTAGGTTGTTGAGCGATCAATTGGCAATTCGTCAGGACCATGAATAAAATAACTATCTACACAGTGGTTGGTGTCCTCATTAGTATTAAGGGTAAACCAAATACTTTAACAACCTAACAGTGAGGTACCTTGTGGTAATACCGACCTAGAAAACACAATAGTATACATCATTAAAATCATCTATACAAACAGCATGCAATAGGATTCTAATCATGCTTATTAGTAAAAAACACATGTGACAGACGCAGTGGAAAGATAGAAATAGGTGGCAGGCTGGTGGCACATCTAGGGGCTAAGGCAGGCGGGGCAGCTTGTCAAACAACATGGTATGCAATAAACTGTTGTAATTCACCTATCTGGGGTGGCTCACCAGCGGCATCGATTGCTGGTAGAGGGAACGTTAACGTTTTTAACGCCCTGGTGTGTGAGAAAAGATCTTTTAAGATATAATAATATAGCAGTCATATTTAAAATAAGTGCTGCAAATAGCCCTCAGAGAGAAAGGGAAGTATCCCCATGGTGACCGCAGGAGCGGGGCACTTACAGTTAAGCAGCGTCTCAGTGGCCGGATGACCTATCCTCGGTCTACCAGCTTGGTAGAGTGAGTGGATCCGTGTGGGGTGCGATTCAATACTCGCACCAGCACGCCGGCCGGTCTGTTCAGAGCAGGAGCCGTCTCGCATGGGTGGGTGTATCGCGTACAGCTAGAAGGGCATGGCCGGCAAGGCAGTGTGGCGCGTAGTAGTGACGCGTCCGTGTGTCAGACCTAGTCTCAAAGGTGGGCGCCATATTAGAACATATGTTAACCAAATCCAGAAGGGCCTGGTGGCATGCAAAATATTATCACCGCGGCAGTAGCCAACTTGGTGATGAAAATTTTAATGGTATTTACTAGAAAGAACCTACTGGAGTGGTCCATAACAAAATAAAATAAAATAAAATGCAGCAGCATTTGTGTGTGTAAAAACTAGTCACAGTGTGGGCGCCATATTGGAACATGTAATTGCTGTTCCAGCCAATGTTATTAGCCTGTGGCTACCACTACTCACTGCAGTAAGTAAGTAAAGTTGTAATGTAAAGGGTCATGACAAACCAAGCAGCGTGTGGTGGTAGAGAGAAATGAAACGTTAAGTAACGTGTGGCTGCTGTAGGATTCCCTGGTTCCTAGAATCATGGAAACATGGACGCCATTTTGGAATATGTGATGGCAGGTGTATGTATTCTGCCAGGGACGTATTCGCCTAGTGTAGATATCACCATTATGATGGTGCTGCTTATATCGGGCAGTAACAACCAGATAATAGATGGAGGAGAAACATATGAGTTCATGTCAAATGTGTAAATGTGACCATAACTCAATACACGGGTTCCTAGGATAAAGGAACCTGATTACAAGGTATTGTGAGTTCGACAAAGCAGATGATCAACTGGCCAGGTTGCCATGAGGTATTTTGTATATACATGTGAAAAGCATAGGGATCTATATCAATATATACATGAGATTATCAAGGTAAAGGAGGAGTTACATAGAGACACCCACATGGGAGTGGAGAGGTCTATTTGTTCAGTTCGCTCCAAGGGATGTCCTCATTTAAACCCTGTCTATCAGTGGAGAGTCGAAAAATCCAATTTTGCTCTCTCCTGAAGAGGGCATTTTTGCTCATTAGGGGGTGTGCCTCCATTATTGTCCATCGTAGTCTGTCGAGTGTATGTCCCTTCTGTACACATCTTAGTATTGAGTTTGTGAGAACGAATGTTGCTGCGGTGTTCCATGATGCAAGTTTTTACCATTCTAGTAGTCATACCAATGTATCGTAAATTACAGGGGCATGTTAGGGTGTATATGCAGTTGCTTGTGTTGCAGTTGGTGTGCTTTTTCTGCACCATTTAAACGTGTTAGAAAATTTGATTTCCTTGGTAATCACAGTGAAAGCGCATGCTGTGCAGGATCCACATGGGTATTGTCTTGTCACTGGGGGGAGATCCCACAGGGATCTTTGGTCAAATTGGGTTGAAGGTGGTGGTCTGGTATGTACAAGTATGTCCTTCAAGTTCCTCGTGTGTTTAAAGGCAAACCGATGTGGGGGTAATGTCATTTCACCAGTTTGTAGAATGCCCCAATGTTTTTTGAAGATCTTACGGATTCGATAGGAATCTGGTGTGTATGTGGTGATGCATGTCAATGCGTCTGTTGTTTGTCTCTGATTCTGTTCCAACAACGCCTCTCTGTTATTGTTACTGGTCTGTTTCTTTGCCAGTTTCACACTGTGTGTGGGGTATTCCCATGAACTGAGGTTGTGTGCAAGTTGGTCAGCCTTAATATTATAGTCCATTAAGGTACTGCAATTGCGACGTAGCAGTAAAAATTGTCCAAACACGAGGTTTTCTCTCAGGGCTTTTGGATGATGGCTGCTGTATAAGAGAAGACTGTTACAGTCCGTAGGTTTTTTGTAGACTGTGGTACTTAGTTGTCCATCAGTCAATGTAATCATAAGATTAAGGAAGGGAATGTTCTTGTTAGATATAGTGTTGGAGAAACAAAGGTAGGGATTGAGAGTATTAATTCATCTGCAAAAATTCTCACATAATACCCTTTCACCCTTCCAGAATATCAAGATATCTTCAATGTATCTACGCCAACGTAATATGTTGGCATTGTAGGGATTAGAGTCATGGAAGATCATCGCTTTTTCCAACGTAACCATGTAGAGGCAAGCTAGACGAGGGGCAAATGTGCTCCCCATGGAAGTCCCCTGGGTTTGGTGGTATAGTTGTTTTTTTAATTGAAAAAGGTTTTCAGTTAAAGCTAGTGTGGCACACTCCATGATGAAGTGGACTGGAGTTAGCGAATTCCAGTCTTCAGCTAAAAGGGCAGCCTCTACCACCTCTAGTGTAGCTGTCTGGGTGATGTTCGTATAGAGTGCCTCGACATCCAACGTGACTAATATGTCAATCTCATTTGTGGTGTGGATGTTTTCAATGAGCACATCCCTAGTCTCCTGTAGAAATGATGGAGTTTTACGTACCACTGGTTGTAAAAAGTGGTCACAGAAGCTTGACAGTGGCTCTATGAGGGAATCAATCCCTGATACAATGGGTCGTCCAGGTGGGGGATTTAGGCCCTTGTGAATTTTCGGTAGGATATATAAGTAGGGCGTTCTGGATTCCCTATTGATCAAAAAGTCAGCTTCATTCCTACTGATCCAACCCTGTGTCTCTGCCGTGGAGACCATGTGAGTAATTTGTGTGGTCAAACGACTAGTAGGGTCACTAGCGATGGGAGTGTAATAGTGGCGGTTACATTCATTATCATAGTGCAAAGTGGACATGATCATGGTAGCCCCTCCATTATCTGCTTGATTAATGGTGATTTTCTGATAATTAGCCAAAGAATTCACAGCTGCGACTTCTAAGGCTGAGAGATTATGGAAGGGGCTGGTTGCACCTCTAGAGACTTCTTTGAAGACTGCTTGTTCGATTGTCAGAATTTCATTCTGTACCATGCTGGCATTCTGGGTTAACTTAGAGGGATTGCGTAATCCTGTGTCCAGTTGTACTCGGTTGGGTTTATCCTGAAAGAATGCTTTTAGGCGTAGTTTGCGGTAGAAGTTGTGGAGTTCACAGTTGTCTTGGAATTTGTCTGTTCTGGGTGTGTGTACAAATCCCAGGCCCTTCTTGAGGACTCTGATTTCAATTTTAGTGAGAACCCTGGCAGATAAGTTTGCTATCAATTTTTCTTCCTTGATTGGCTCCGGGTTTGCACTGACTGTTGTGGCGGCTCTTGCCACTGTACCCGTTTTTGATTTCCTCTTCTGCGACCTCTTCCTCTGCCCCAGCCTCAGTCTAAAAAAGAGGGGTTGGAAGTACTGGGGAAAAATTGTTGTGAGCCCTGTGGGAACATGGGATATTGCCAATAGGCAGGTCCTTGGTAGCTATGCGCTTAACAAATGCTTTTTTCATTTCATTTCATTTCATTTCATATGGGGTATTTCATATCCAAAGTAAGGTGGACGTGGGGCCCTTTTGGTTCCATGGATACCCCAGCTATCATTGCTAGAGTTACTATTGGAAGAGGAATTTCTCCTACGTGAGTTCTGGCTTTCATCCAATGAATAGTCATCTCCCATGGGTGTGTAATCCTCTTTGAGATAAGGATACACCTTCTCCTTATCAAACTTTCTAATGTATTTTTGTAATTTAGTAATCTTTTGTTTCATCAAGTAGTCTTTGTGTTCTGTAATTTCACTATCTTTTTCAGCTAGTTTGGTTTTATAGGCTGATATCTAAATACCAGTCTTTAATGCCCCTTCTGCTATCTGGATTTTAATCAGTAGTGCGTCTGCTAGCCGTTTAGCAGTATAGATAATTAGGATAAGCCAGTCCCTGGTGCATTTCCATACAATTAGAGACCATTCCCTTTTGAAAGTGGCGTCTTCCAAAAGAGATGTGGAAAGTTGCTTAAAATAAGGCCTTTGGGTGCTATGTTGGCTCTTAAGTATTCTGTCATGATGGCTCCATGGAATGTAATCTTGACCCATTCTCTCTTCATTCTTGTGAGCGAATGCCAATCGTCTGATTGGTTGCCTGATGAGGTGCTGCTTTAAGCCACTAGCAGAGACGGAGTTCTTCAAATCTCTGCAACCATGTCATCCCCAAAGCCTAAGCCCTGGTCATCTTCCATCTGTCACTGAAGGTGTCTAATCATTAATCAAGAAAAAAGGAGGAGAAAAAGGGACTGCGTGGCAAAATTGGCACGAAGTCAAGAGAGTGTCAAAAGGCTACTCCTAATCAAATTGAAGTAAGTCCCACGGTTGTGTACCGTGCTGGAGATATATCAAAAGTAGGGGGGACTGGGGGCGCTTATAGGTCCAGCCTACATGCCCCTGGGCATATGTATTCAAACAAATGTATGCAGTTCCTTAGAAATACTAAAGAAAGGAAAGTAGAGGACTGGTCAGTACAATTAAATGTCCAAAAGTAGGAGAGGGAGTCTCCCACTTTTGGAACTGGGGCCCTCACACACCTGGCAGGGTGTTATGCTAAAAATGTAATACCACAATACTACAATATCACATCTAGAACAATGAAACATTATAACTAAAACACATTACCTAACTACAACTTCAATAAAACAGCACAAACCCACAACACTAAGTCAACACCACAACTGCAAACATACAATGCTTCCGCAACCCTTTATGTACACCTACATTTCAAAGCAACATTGATAACTGTAATGCTACCTATCTACTATACTATTACTGTAACACTACAGATAGAAGACACTACACATCATAGCAGCACTGCAATTTTAACAGTGCAACTGTAACTACAACACTACAATTACACCTGCAACACCATTTACTACATATTAAAATTAAAATGATTGAGAACTCAAAAGCATTACAGCTGCAGCACGTCAGTGTTGCAACTGCAGCAATATCAATAGAAAACGTTAACAGTACAACTACAACGCCATATTACTCGAACAATACAATTATAACATTACAGCACTATCAGTAGTGAGTGGGTGTTAAATACTAAGGTCTTCATGAAGGTCCGAAATTGAGGAACCGGTCTTAGATGTTGGGTGATTGTCCCATGGTGAAATATTAGCTATAACTACACTGCTACAACTGCAATACTGCAAATAGCATAATATAAAGCCAGCTATTACACCTAAACTACAACACCACAATGCCACCACTTTACAAAACTAAAGCAGTACAACAGTATAAAACTATGGGGCATATTAGCAAGGGCACTATCGCCGCTTTAGCGGCACTTTTGCCGCTAAAGCGGCGATATTTATATCGCCCTATCAGCAAACTGTCTCTAACAGGAGTTAGCGACAGTTTGCGGGCATTAGCGCCCGTTTTTACCGCTTTGCATGTCAGCGATATTTATCGCTAATGACATGCAAAGTGGGCGTTCCGACGAACAAACCTGGGAAACACTCGCTAACAGGCCTATCGCCTATTAGCAAGGTGGCCATGGCCCCAGTTAGCGACGTGAAAAGTCGCGCTAACCGGAGTCATCGCCATTTATTTAACACCTGCAATTAGCAGGTGTTAGCCATACCTAACATGGGGGGTGGATTATGCTGATACGACCACAGGGTCGTATCAGCAAGGTGTTCTCCCTTCTCCATGCAACATCGCTGGTTTTTCAGCGATGTTGGCCCATTTCCCGCTATCGCTGGAATATTCATTGCCATAGCGCTAATCGTTGCTAATACAGCGTTAGCGTGGCGATATATTCCAGCGATAGCCGGCGATAAAATAAATCACTCTAAGCAGGGTTAGCGATGATTATCGCCTCTTCTTGCTAATATGCCCCTATAACTATTACCCTAACCACCCAATACAACAATTATTACAAATCTGGAGCTACAACTCTAAAACCACAACATTACAATATAGGTCTGCAGTAACAACTTCCAAGAACAACGGCACTACAACTACAACTAATGCCCGACACCACCCCAATGTTACAACACCACAATCATAAAACTATTACAACCAGAAAACCACATCACAACCACCAATACAACATCAAGCTAAATTCACATCTTAAGTATGTGGTTTCTTCATAATTATAATATCCACACTAGTATAATGTTACCTCAAATACAAATTAACATAAAGACTCCTGTTATACCTTAAAGAAGCTGGCTAATGTTTTTAGTTACCTGAAAAGGGTAAACCCAAACAAAGTCTCTGGGACCTGGGTGCAAAACAGTACGTAGGAACAATGGTCCCAGAAAACAATTTAGCAACACACAAAATATACATTAATCAGAAAAAAAATTCAATTGAAAGCACGAAAAGTATAAGTTGTACACAGTGTTATTTAATCACACTGGACATATATCAATTTGTATCAACATTTAGACACTGTTACATATAAAGTGCCCCTAGGAAGAAAAAGGAGAGGGGGTTGGGGTGAAGTGATCGTGGTTTAAGTGAGGGTAGGAAAGTGAATAAAGGATTAAGTGTGAATCACAACAGTCCGTTATTTTAAAGACATATGGCTCATTACTCGAGCCTATTATTCACAATGTATCAAAACAGTAAGTAGCCATGGTTTTAAACAATAACACAGTGATTAATCTCTGTTGTTCAAGCTGGCTAACAAGGTAAATGTCGACGTTTTGACCCCAAGAAACATGTAGGCTTTTATGTCCCTTACGGCGGGGTCTTCCTCAGGACAGAAGTGGGAGGAGAGGGAAAGGGATTACCTAGGGATAAAACATAGAACACCTTAAAACTGGGATCTTCCCAAAAGGAACCAAATATACAATGGGCCTTAGCCCCAAAGGGTTGTTACCATGGGCAGCCTTTCACTGAAGGCTGGAGAGGAAGACGGGCACGTGGGCTCCTAAAGGACGAGAGCGGGGGCGGACACCTGCAAAATCAAGGTGCAGTTTGAGAACAGATTCCATAGGCGGTGTAGGAAAACATAGGAGCAAAGAATGGTCACTTACTTGCGTAAAAATAAAAGTGGCTGGCCCATGCCAGATTAATCAGCTGGGCCTGACATTGTATTGCGATCTAGGGACATAATGAAAAGAGCGCTAATAAGGACCTAGAATATGACATCACCACACATACTAAACCACATTGTATTTCAACTCGCGCTGAAATGGGAGAGAATTACCAAGGGGCACCTTTGGTGGCATATTTTACAACTATGGACCACAACCCAGATGAATTGCGGTGGGTGGTTCTTGAGAAAGCCTCCCTGGGTCCCAGGGGAGGGGACATCGGAACAATTCTTAATGTGAGGGAATGTAAATGGATGTCTCTCCTAGACTCCATACAGAATGGTCTGAATGAATCTGAAGTTAGCCATGCCCAATTTGCCTGCCTTACACTAGAATAATCAAACAATATGTTCTTTTATGATGTACCATATACACCACACGCATTTAACTGTAATGTTTGTAACATCTTTTTATCATGCATATTAAGAACCTTTTGAAGGCTTTCCTATTCCAAACCGGTATGTCTCTTACCCTATAACTCGCAAATGTATCTAATCCATTGCTCTTCCTTCGCAATTATAAATTGTGTGTTTCGACAACAGAGTATGTATTGACTGTTATCACTGCCTCTTATATTTAATATATTTGTGAGTGCTTACTAGAACGTTGCATCCAATATTAACGAGTACATCATTTGCCTGTATGCATAACCTCTGGCTGCTGTTTTGCTTTTTTATTTTTATTTGTTAAGAATAAAGAGCAGTGTCTCTATTCACTTTAACCAGACGGACTATCGTTCTACAAATATATATGAACATATGCAGACCCTATGCCTGTGATATCCATATAACATGCCCAATCTGAGTCTGGTATTCAATACCACCGACTATGTCCAACTCTTCCCCCTGAGGACCGTATTATGCCCAGGCCATGTTCCTTTCAAACTTTGTGTGTCTACATGGTCTAATATGAAAGGAGACTAAACATGTCCTCATATTTTATTTTCCGTTTAATAGGACCAACCGTTTTTGCACTGAGCGCATTTAAATATTTATTATCTTTAATGTTGGCTTATTAGGCTCCGTGTATAATACTGAATACTGCATCCCAACATTATGCCTCCTGGCGGTATGCAATTCAAGTCTGTCTTTACTGACTTTTGCCTCTAGCATAGTTGTTTAGCATTGAGCGTTTGCACGGTGATTCCACACTCCTGGCTGACGGCTTTACTTAAATAGCTGGGACTTGAGCTCCGCTTCGCCAGTCGCACACGGAGACGTCCCAGACAAGTGGCGGTGAGTAGTTACGAGGCACACAGCCTCCTTGTACTTTTGGCGCACATTTAGAGTGCGAGGTTTGGGTTTACTAACCTAAACCCTTTTATTTCCTCCTTGTTTAGACTTCAAAGGCACGAGGATTTCTTTGGCCCGTAATTTAAAGTTTCAACAGGTAATTTAATCCCTTTTACGAGAGTCCATCATGCGCACAGCTCCTGCGTGCGTTTTCAATACTTTCAGTGTGTACTGCTTGGCTTTTTAACCGTAATTTTTTCTGAATATATTTACAGATCCCAACGTTAACAGGAGCTTTTTCGCCCGACTTTTCACACTAGTTCATGTATTTCTCTCCCATTTCAGCGCGAGTTGAAATACAATGTGGTTTAGTATGTGTGGTGATGTCATATTCAAGGTCCTTATTAGTGCTCCTTTTCATTATGTCCCTAGATCTCAATACAATGTCAGGCCCAGCTGATTAATCTGGCTTGGGCCAGCCACTTTTATTTTTACGCAAGTAAGTGACCATTCTTTGGTCCTATGTTTTCCTAAACCGCCTATGGAATCTGTTCTCAAACTGCACCTTGATTTTGCAGGTGCCCGCCCCCGCACTCGTCCTTTAGGACTAGGAGCCCACGTGCCCTTCTTCCTCTCCAGCCTTCAGTGAAAGGCTGCCCATGGTAACAACCCTTTGGGGCTAAGGCCCATTGTATATTTGGTTCCTTTTGGGAAGTTCACAGTTTTAAGGTGTTCTATGTTTTATCCCTAGGTAATCCCTTTCCCTCTCCTCCCACTTCTGTCCTGAGGAAGACCCCGCCGTAAGGGACATAAAAGCCTACATGTTTCTTGGGGTCGAAACGTCGACATTTACCTTGTTAGCCAGCTTGAACAACAGAGATTAATCACTGTGTTATTGTTTAAAACCATGGCTACTTACTGTTTTGATACATTGTGAATAATAGGCTCGAGTAATGAGCCATATGTCTTTAAAATAACGGACTGTTGTGATTCACACTTAATCCTTTATTCACTTTCCTACCCTCACTTAAACCACGATCACTTCACCCCAACCCCTCTCCTTTTTCTTCCTAGGGGCACTTTATATGTAACAGTGTCTAAATGTTGATACAAATTGATCTATGTCCAGTGTGATTAAATAACACTGTGTACAACTTATACTTTTCGTGCTTTCAATGGAATTTTTTTTCTGATTAATGCATATTTTGTGTGTTGCTAAATTGTTTTCTGGGACCATTGTTCCTACGTACGGCTAATGTTTTTAGGTTTATGAATTTCTTGTGATTCACTGCACTTCCACTCCATGTAGAGGTACTAAAAATGTATGAAGCTTGTATATTTCCAAATCTAAACATGTACGCCATAACCCGACAACAGGCTGGTTATAATGTTTTTACTATGTAAAATGTATCTGTTTATGATTAGGCAGAACAGTGTATCTGAACTGTATCTTTTCAGTTTTTTCCCCACAGGGAAATACATTTTCCCTATGGGGAAACATCTTTTCCAATATGATCCCACGACTTCAAGAAAATTTAAACCAACATTGTTTTTAGTTTACATTTATAAGCATTTACAGGTTGGAAAACTATCTGCAAATGTTTTGGGAATCACACACTATTCTTTGTTGAAGTTCCCATAAATTCTGTCATGTCTATTGGCCTTTGACAGCCATTTCAGCCCCTTTTTCATCCGATTTTATGCATTTAGTCAAATAAAAACACTTGTTGGGTAGGCACAATTTTCCTATCAAGTAACTGCATGCCAGTGCTGCAGTGCAGCCACAAGACCTATGGTTCGGGACTACAACTTCTTTATGCCCATAGCTGAAACCTACATGAGCAAAATAAGTTTGAAACTCTTCCCCACAATAAGTAGTTAAAAAAACCTTGCTTCCAGTAAACTAACATTCTATTTCAATGGAGTCTGGAACCGTTATTACTTTTGTACTGTTCTCAAAATGCCCAAGAATCAGGAAATACACTCCAAGAGACACTATCTAAGTGGGGATGCTGGCTTTTAATTCAATTAAGAATGTCTCTGTGAGCACTGGAGTGTTTCTATGTAAAACTGTATTCCTTTTGGGAATGAGTAAAACAGCTTTCTACAACTTTAGTACACCAGACTGACACCTCAGGTTATCCAGTTTCTGTACAAGGGTGCTGGGGGAACATCCACTGCTTTGATACTGTTTAGTAAGATTATCAACCCTAGAATGAAGCTCAGGTGGAAGTGGTAGAAGATAGAAACAGGAAAGTCAGCAAAGAGCAGAAACACTAAACTTCTGTCAACATGCAGAAATGTCATTACTTGGTAGGTGCTGGCATGACCTCCTTACATAGGCACTAATTGTGCAAACAGGTAGTATCTCCCTCCCAATAAGAAAACCCTCTGGCCAATACGAACACCCTTCCTGCCATAGAGAAGTTCCTTCAAAGAACTCATGGGTGTTAATGCCACACTTTTGCTTGCTGTTCGGAGGAATGAGGAACATCCCCATCAGGCACGAGGAGAGGAGTGAGATGTCTTGCAAATCCAGAATCTGACAATAAACATAAACCTGGGATGGTCAGCTGACATTACAATACTACAGCTACAACAATAATAGAACCACAATACAAGTGGCACAACATCAAAACGATTACCACTACCAGTAGAACACTATTAAAATGCTGCAACAACTGCACCAATTCTAACACTATAATTATGAATACTGCAACACTATAAATGATGTCTACAACTCCAGCAGTACAACAAAACACTTACAACACTGCTTTACAATAACACTTCAATTAATAAATTACAACTCTGCAATTATGTTATGACTAGAGCCACAACACTACAAGTACCTATTAAGACATCTATTGCAATACTACAACTACAACACAGCAACTGCAATATTACAAAGCCACAGCAGCACTACAGATGCAACAGAGAAAATGCAGAGCTACCATGACAACGGTACAACCTCAAACCATCATCACTAGAACAACCTTAAAAACATGGTTAGAAAAACAGCAGCTGTACAACACTGCAGATACAGTTTCACTACCACTACAACCCCAATACTACTGGACCTATAGCTTTCACTATGAAAACAACACTACAACCACAATGCTCAGCTACAAGACAATACTCAAAAGTACAACTAACACTGGTAAACTATACAACACTATAATTATAACACAAAAGCACTACAACTACCATATCAAAAATACAACTACTTTCTATAACTACATTATTCAAGCACTGCAACACTAGAAATGCAACAACTGCATTAATACAATGACAACACTCTCACACTACAAGTACAATACTAAATCCACAAAACTATATTATGTAACTACAACACTGCAACTTGGACACTGCAGCCCTACAACTATACTACTGCAATACTACAACCCTCCACATATGATGCTACAGACCTACAACACTACAACTGCAAACATTTGTGACTACCAATTATTTTAGAGAGTGGATTGCTGGTATTAATTAGTGGTCCTGAGTAGGACACATAAACACCACTTTAAAATGTGAACTAATCAGTTTGTATATTCATATTAGTTTACTCAACCATATTAAAAACCAGACAAATTAATAAAAATCAATTTCTGTGCAATTTTTGATGCTTGCAAATAAAACATACAAAAGTAAGTTAGAAAGAAAAAATATTAGTAATCAGCACTGTAGCTCTTGTCCAGAAATGTTAAAAGGGGTAGAGTGTTCAGGGTACATGCAGGCACCTGGTCAGGAACAAGGTCCAGGGTGATTGGAGATGGTTGAAGACAGGTTAGTGGAAACGGAAGAGTATGAGAAACTTTAAACTGTTGACTGCATGAAGGTACAGTTTCTTCCTGGGTTGGGTCATTTATGAGTTACTGGCGGCAGAGCTGTTTTTAAACCTAACACAGCTTTCAGCCCTTGCCTTGAAATGTGTTGGGGGTTACAGTGGCTATTCGCTTTTGGAACACATCACCCGTTCCTCACATTTGTTGTTTTCGTCCCTTTTGGTTTCCCCTCGGTTTTCCCTCGGTTTTCCCCATTTAAGACCTGTGCTATGTGTGGTTGCCTCCTAGCTTCTGACTGATGAATTTGCAGTGTTATCCTGGGGCTCTAAGCTGGTGTCTAGGTCTTCCTAAGGTGCATCAAACACCAAACCCATTGCCAAAACCATTGGTTCAGGAAAGCCTGTCTCTGAAACATCAAGTTAATGTTATGCTGTTGTAATCATCTTGTTGGCGAATGAGGTCCAGTCTGGTGTTTCTCTCTTGCTCACTCCCCTTCGCTGTCCCCAGATCCCTACTGTAGGTTGTGAGTCGACATTTGCTCACTTATGTAGGTATTCAGGGATGGCAGGTGCTTTGAGTGGGTTTACATATTCGGAACCTGACATACACAGATCACGTCAAAATCTCCAATAAAACACAGTTTACAGATATCCTCCAAGCTATACCTTTAAAAGCAGCTTTAAAGTTCTGTTCTTATATTTCAGACATGCATTGTATTTAATGTTTACATTAATATAGCCACCAATCGCTTGCTGTTTTATTTTTATTTAAATTAAGGCAGATCCTTGTATACAAGGGTACTGTAGGTTTATCAGTAACAAGTCAACATAAACCGATGGCTCAAATGTATTATAAAAGGAGAAAGACGTCTGTGTCATATCACCAGACACCATTACTTGTTTTGCATATCCATGTATTGTATTCCATGGGAAAGTGTGAGCCTGATTCACAAACTCCAATTTAATAGTAGGCTTATAAATTGGTGCGGAGAACTCTGCACATAAGATAGGACATTCCTGTCTTTTTATGTGTGGAGTTCTTTGTCCCGACTGCAGAGCATCCACAGTTGTAAACATACTATTAAATCGGAGTTTATGAATTCCAAAACAAACAAAGTTTACCTTTGTGAATCAGGCCCTTAGTGTTTTCGTGACCAAGGTTAAGTAGTTCAATATTGAAAAAGTGATTTCTAATCTAACCTAATTTAAAAGGCTTTTATAGAGCGCATAGCTACCCGTACGCATCCCAGCACTAATTAGTGCGACAGAAGCTGGAGTCTCTAGAATGCTAAATAGCAAAGAGGAAGGTTTTTAATTGTTTGCGGAAGGCCAGTTCATTTTTGGTTGTCCACAGTGAAGACGGGAGGAAGTTTCACATTTTAGCAGCATTATATCCTAAGGATCTTCCTCTACACCTCGCCTTTTTGATCCTGGGGACTACTGCCTGTCGAGTGTGGGAAGACCGCAGGGTTTTCCTAGGAGTTTAGTGGGTCAACAGAGGGCGAAGGATGGGGGGGGTGGCTTTCCAACAGTGCGCTATAAACTATACATAGGGCCTTGAATTTAATCCTCTGCTCAACTAAAGGCCAATGAAGGGAGAGCAGAGCTTGTCACGCAGAGTAATGCCTGGGGATGTTCAGCAGAAGGTGGGCTGCCGAGTTCTGTACCACCTGCAGTATTTTGAAGATTCACAAAAAGGCACCAAAGTTAATAGCAAACCAAAAAATGCATTTCCTATGGAAGCATGAGTCTACCTATAACTACCCAGCAGCGATGTCCGCTGGCGGTCGCCAGTAGGTAGTTATAGTTAGGACCTAGTTTCCATAGAAGAGTATTTTTTGTTTTGGCGCCGCTTGATGAATCTTCATGAAATGTTCAAAACTTTTACTTTATTTGGTTCAGCTGCTGTTTTAAAAGTTTTGGGGTGATCCGTCAAGTGGGGGCCGAGAAAAAAGGGGGGTCCCAAATCACGTTTTCCCAAGCATTTACTCATAGGGATTTTGAACACGACTACAGCCGAACGAACCGCTGAATTGAATTACACCAAATTTGGCAGAAAGCTAGATGTTGGTCCAGAAAGCTTGCTTTTTGTGATTTGGAGTAAATCCGTTAAGTAGTTTTAGAGATATTTAAGGTTGGAAAATATAGTTATCTGGGGATGCAGATCCTTGCAGTGGACTCATGGATCCAAAGTCCCAGTGCTGAAATTTGATTGGCTACCAACATCTCAACCCTGAAGTGTTAGCAGCCATCTAGGGACTCGGCTCGAAGCCGAGTCCCACAAAAAATGCAAAAATAAAGAAAAGGGAGCAGGGTAGGAATACCCTGACCCCCCAGTTATAGTGGTGTGGTCCCACAGGGACCCCACCAGGCTTTAAAAACATGTTTTAAAATTCAATCTTGCAGTGAATTCACCGGTGGAACCGTGGCAAAATTGAAAAAATGAAGGGTGGGCTCCTGCGCTTCGTTACTAATTGGCCCCCGGGTGGGCCGGGTCTCGGGGACTTTTTAATAAAGGAGGGGGGTAAATTAGTTTACTAGGTGCACTACTTCTGTGTGATACTACTTGTAACATATATTAAGTGAGTGGCTGTGTGACTGTGTGTATCCTTGTGTGTATTGGTGTGTGAGTGGCTGTGTGGGTGTACAAGTGGGTGTGTGAGTAGGTATGTGGGTGAGTGAGATGCTATGTGAGTGACTGTATTGTTGAGTGAGTGGGTGTGTCAGTTGTTTGTATGGGTGAGTGAGTGGTAGTGTGAGTGGCTCTATGGGTGGGTAACTGGGTGTGCAGTGACAGTATGGGTGGCTTAGTGGGTGTCTGAATGGCTGTATGAGTGAGTGATTGGGTGTTTAAGTGGCTGCATGGGTGAGTAAGTGGCTGTTTGAGTGAGTGTTTGGTTAAGTGAGTTGTGTGTGAGTGGCTGTATTGGAGAGTGAGTGTGTGAGTGCTTGTATGGGTGAGTGAGTGGCTGGGTTGAGAGGCTGTATGGGTGAGTGAGTGGGTGTGTGAGTGACTGTAGGTGAATAAGTGGGTGTGTAAGTAGCTGTATGGCTGAGTGTGTGGCTATGTGAGTGATTGTATAGGTGAGTGACTGATTGTATGAGTAGCTGTATGGGTGAGTGAATGGTTGTGTGAGTGGCTTTTCAAGTGAGTGAGTGGGTGTGTGAGTGGCTCTATGGAGGAGTGGGTGTGTGAGTACTGGTATGGGTCTGTGAATGGGTATGTGAGTGGTTTTGTGGGTGTGTGAGTGGGTATACGAGAGGTTGTATGGGGGTGTGAGTGGGTCTGTGGATGATGTCATCAGTGATGTCATTTGAGATGTCATCAGTGATGTCATCATTGATGTCACTGAACATGTAATGAGTGATGTTATATGTGAGGTCATAAGCAGCGCTATGCTGGGGCGTAAGTTATAGTTAGCTCAGGTAACTATAACTGCTGAATTTCACTGGTTTTGTACTAGTGAAATCTGAGCCTAACTATAACGTCCCTGTAACCTTTGGCTTTTTTTCAGTGAATTACTAAGGTTTTTAAATTTTATTTCCTAACTATACTGACCCTGTAACCTTTAGTCTTATAAGTGAAATCTAAGGTTTTTCAAACTCTATTTCCTACCTATAATGTCCCTGTAACCTTTGGTTTTGTAAGTGAATTTCTATGTTTTTTTAACTAGTAGTCGTGTTTGCAGAGAGGTGGAGAACGGGGCGTGGCCTCTGAAGACCTCTCAGCAATTCCACTGTGTGAGACTTACTGGAGGTAACAGGAGGGCTTGTTGGCCCCCAAGGACACTCTAGAGTCAAGGGGACTGCGTTCCCCAACCAGCAGTGCGCCCGGAGGTGCGTTTGCAGAGTGATGGAGAAAGGGGTGTGGCCTCTGAAGGCCTCTCAGCAATCTCGTTGTGTGAGACTTACTGGAGGTAACAGGAGGGGTTCGTGGCCGCCAAGGACCCTCTGCATCCGAGGGGACTTCATCACCCAAACAGTAGTGTGCCAGGAGGCATGTTTGCAGAGTGGTGGAGAAAGGGGGCGAGCCTCCGATAACCTCTCAGCAATCCAGCTGTGTGGGACTTACTGGAGGTAACAGGAGGGGTTCCTGGCCCCCAAGGACCCTCAGCATCCAAGGGGACTTTATCCCCCAACCATTAGTGCGCCAGGACAGAGGTGCATTTGCAGAATGGTGGAGAGAGGGGGCGGGGTGTCCGAACACCGCTCAGCAATCCCACTGTGTGGGACTTACTGGAGGTAACAGGAGGGGTTGTTGGCCCCCGATGATCCTCCGGGGCCAAGGGGACTTCATCCCCCAACCAGTTGTGTGCCAGGAGACCCCTTTGCAGAGTGGTTGATAAAGGGGGTGGGGCCTCCACCGACTTCTCCTGGCCAGCTGATGGTTATTTGTTTAATATATATTAAAGGAGGGGGCTGTGTAGCCCCCCTTCCCCAGGCCGATTTTGGCCCTGGGGACCCAATGCCTTGGGGCCCGTCCTTCTATTTTCTTTTTACAATTTTAGTAGGGGAGGGGGGGCTATGCAGATTTCAGCCCCTGGGAACCCATCCCGCAGGCATTGCCATATGCAAATGGGGGAGGAGGCCACACGGCTTCAGCCCCAGGTACCCATCCCCGGGATCCAAACTCTTTATTCTCGGTGCCCTAGTCCCACCCAGGGCACCCAGTTTCCTCCATTGGGGACTGTTAGGGGAACCTCAAGGCGCTGTGGTTGCTGCCGGCTCCTCGCCTCCTGCGGGAACCGGTATTGCTTTGACAAACAAGGAGCCGCTAAACATGCAGCTCCCTGTGTGTCAAAGCAATTGTCCTCTGTTTCTCTGCCTACATCTCTGCGGGCAGAATAGCAGATGAAACCTCAGCTCTCAGCAGGCGACAGCAGAGTGTTTGCTCTGACTTGGTGGGAGCTGTCAAAGCAACAACAGATCGTCTTTCTCTGATCGGTGTTCAGGGTCTTCTTGTTTCCAAACCTGTACATCTACATCAGCCAAAGACACCTTCAGATCCTCTATGAAGTTTTGTGACGTTATCAACGCGATGTCTTTGCTTTGCAGTCTTGGGGAGTATAGAGGGTGGCTCATAAACGGAGTCCTGAGGGCTTCCTTGGGTTCTTCGGTACGGAAGAGGGCATCCGCCTTTCCGTTCTGAGGACCAGGACGATATTTTATGATGAAATCATAATCCGAGAAAAAGAGTGACCATCTCAATTGACGTGGTGTCAAGGCTCTGGTGGTCTTCAAAAACAACAGATTGCGGTGGTCCGTATAAATCTCAACCGTGTGATGCGCTTCTAACAGGTAATGTCTCCACTCCTCGCAGGCTCTCTTGATGGCTAACAATTCCTTGTCCGTGATGTTGTAATTCACTTCACAGGGAGTGAGCTTCTTGGAGAAGTAAGCGACGGGATGCAGTTGACCAGTGTCCGGATGCCGCTGCGACAACACTCCCCCTAAAGCATACTGCGAGGCGTCTGTTTCAACCACAAATGGCAACTGAACATCAGGATGTCGCAAGATCGGTGCATGAGTGAAACGTTCTTTCAGGGCTTGGAAGGACCGGTCTGCTTCTTCAGTCCACACGAAAGGAGCGTTTTTTCTCAACAGGCTGGTTATAGGATGTATGATCTTAGAGAAGTCTTTGATAAAGCGTTGGTAGAACTTAGCAAATCCCAGGAAGCTCTGTACTGATTTAATGTTGTGTGGAGCCTTCCACCGTGTGATTGCTTCGACCTTTCCGCAGTCCATCTGGAATCCTTTTGCATTTATAATATAGCCCAGGAAGTTGACCTCTTCGGCGTGGAAGAGACATTTCTCCAGCTTGGCATATAAGGCATGTTGTTGGAGCCTGTCCAGCACTGCTTTCACGTGGGTAACATGTTCTTGTGGGTTTGATGAATAGATGAGAATATCATCAATATAGACGATGCAGAACTTCTCTAGATAACCACGAAGCACCTCGTCCATAAAGTACTGGAATGCAGCAGGAGTGATACACAGCCCGAAGGGCATTACTTGGTGTTCATATAAACCAAACTTTGTCCAGAAGGCTGTCTTCCATTCATCGCCTTTCTTCACTCTCCCTAAATGGTAGGCTCCCCGTAGATCCAATTTAGTGAAGAGTGTAGCCCCCTTTAGTTTGTCCAATAGCACCGGAATGAGTGGTAAGGGGTAACGAGTTTTTACGGTAACCCTATTAATGGCTCTGTAGTCAATACAGGTCTTTAGATCCCCCTCCTTCTTGGGGATGAAAAAGAGAGGGGAAGAGGCCGGTGACGAGGAATGCCTGATGAAGCCAGACGCAAGATTTTCTTCCAAGTAGTCCTTCAGATGCTGTGTCTCTGGTTCGGTGAGGGCATAAACCCGACTACACGGGATGACGGCTCCAGGTGTTAAATCGATGCGACAATCGTATGTTCGATGCGGCGGCAACTGGGTAGCGTTCTTTTTGCTGAATACTGACTTGTAGCCCTCATATATCATGGGCAACGTGGTAGAGCAGCAATAATGGGTTTCCTTGCATCCAGCTGCCAAAAGACCTGCCTATGTACTGATGTTTTTTTCCTGATGTACGTGTTCCTTGGTGCAATGTTCTCTACAAAAACTTGATTCCAGGGTGACGGTGCGGGCTGCCCAACGGACAACTGGATAATGAAGGGTTAACCATGGCATGCCCAAGATAAGGCGTTACTGTGGGGCATCAATTAAATCAAATTGAATGGTCTCGTAGTGGTCTTCACCGAACTGCATCACCAAGGGGGTAGTATGATACCTCACCGGTTCTGAAGTCAACGCAATCCTATCCACGGCCTTTACAGGTTCAGGAGAGTCCTTTTTCTCACAAGGAACACCAATGTTCTGAGCATACGTCTGCTCCATAAAATTCCCTGTTGCTCCAGAATCCAGCAAGGCAGACATCTGTAATGCTGTTTCCTCTGTCATCCATAACGTGATATACACGTTAAGATGTGCTATAGAAGACTGTATGGTATTGGCTAACACGGAAGAGATTGCTTACTTTTGGATACCCGAGCTAGGGACCTCGATCTGACTCGGGCTCTTTAGTTTTCCGTCGCCTCCTTTCTCTCCGATTGCTGATGCACCACTGCTTGCATCCTTTGGCAGGACTGTTTTTCCGGAAATCTATTCCGGACTTGACATTCCTTGATGAAGTGCCCACTTTTGCCGCAATAAAGGCTCAACTTCTGTTTCGGTCTCTTTTCTTTTTCTTCAGCTGTGAGAGATCCTCGAATACCATTGACTTGCATGGGTTCTGATCCCTCTGATGCTCTAGTATGTTCCTCGGAGACGGGTTTAGGCCTGGGAAGGTAGTAACGATTTTCCCCACAATTCTTGTCCCCTTTTCTTTCCTGTAACCGGTGATCCAATTGCACTGTGAGATCAATCAGCTCATCGCAAGACTGGGGCAGCTGAACCACCTGAGATAAAACATCCTTTAATTCCCCTCGCAACCCTTGGTAGAACAGCGTGGTGCGTTTTTCGAGGGGCCAATCGGTTTCCACCAAGAGTCGATTAAACGTTGTTATACAAGTCAACAAGTCTTGTGATCCCAGTCTGAGGGTTATCAGTTCCCGATCCAATGTCATTACATGTGATTTGCGGTCGAACAGTTTCCTCATTTCAAGACAAAAGTTCGGAAAATTGTACAGGATGGGGTCATCTCGCTCGATCAGTGGAATAGTCCAGCTAGCTGCATTACCCCCCATATAGGACATTACAAATGCCGTTTTGGCCTGTTCCTCCTGGAACAACGTAGGTTTGCATAAGAAGTGTAGCCGGCATTGACTGAGAAAGACTTCAAACTTCTTTGGATCCCCAAAAAAAGCGTTCTGGAGGAGCCAATGGAATCCCTGTGTTCTGTACCACTTGGATAGTCGGAGTAGGCTCAACAGAAAGAGGGGATGCATGTGCCGCAGAAAAGAAACCTGTACCCTGCATTCTACCATCAGTGGGTGTGTGTGAAGCATGTACAGGAGGAGGCAGGGTCCACTCTTTTATGTCCCTGTACTATCGGGTTTGTCCTTTCGGGAGAGGCCTGCCACTTCCTTCCGTAGAGTACCCATCTCTTTCCTCAGCTCTTGGTTCTCGGATCTGGAGGTATGTATCTCTATCTGAAGAGCAGTGATGCTCTCCAAGAGAGAAGACAATACCGTATTGGTGTCCATCGTCCAGGCTGGGCAACAGTCGTAGGCTTGACAATCTGTCAGAAGCGCGAAATATCGATATGCCACTAACCTTGTGAAGCCATCTAGCGGGGACGATGGTTCGAAGAAAGCCCCCTACTCCCCTGTGTGTAAACTCCCACAGAGTACTTATCACACTGCTCTGAGAGGGAACACTCCGGGGAAAAGGGAAGTGGATAAAACAACAAACAATGCTGCTCAGGCTAGTGTCTTCTTATACCTATTTCTGGCCAAGTATATCGGTATATCTTCAGAAGCCACCCAACAGGAAAGTGCTGTATACAGAAAAGAAGAGAGAAATGTGAGATGCAGTACTGGGAATAACATACACACCGATGAACTAGAAGGTACAGGACTGCTATGCATACTCACAGACACTTATGCAGCAATACAAATACATCTTGACATGAAACGATAAGCCGCTCATAAAAGAGAGAGAGACATCATACATCAAAGAGACACGTGTGCATCATAGTTCTGAGGGTTAGTCTCTGATAACGATAGGAACGAACAAAGGGAACAATGTCATGATCAAGCTCACAGTGGTAACATCCAGGAATTAGTTATCCCGCAAATACTGCCAAAGTTCTGATAGATGCCACTAGTTCCTTACCAAGTGAGTTCCGGGGCAGGGCTCCCTCGCAGCTAGAGGCCAAAAATATGATCAACAGAAGGCACATGCTGTTGGAATCACAGCGAACCCATGTACTCGTCCGCTGTTAAAAAACACAACACAGCGAGTACAGCAAACCGCCCACGCTCACACGCTGTGACCTACAACGGAGCTGTGCTTCAGAACACAGTCACGGTTGCGGGAGGAGCACTCCTGCGCTTCGCTGCCGACTTCGGGCAAACACAATACCTTGCGGTCTCCGCTGCTGACATCGGAGTGAGACGATGACCTCCGGAACAGCCGGCTCACCCGTTGAGGAATGAGAAACCAGCCCCAGCGTAACGCAGAAACACCTCCGAAGCAGCAGGGGAACAATCCAACCGCGAGCAGGAACTCCAGCCAGGAAATACAAAGATTGTCAAGCCCCGACCCCAGGAAGGGGAAGGGCTTTATAGAGTACCAAAACCAGGGCTGTGCCTGATCTTCATTCCAGCCTCGTATCCGAATGGATTCTGGGACCTGTAGTTCCCTAACGGGCGCCAATTGACTAATGAAGGTGGCACCACTCTCTCTCCAGTCATGGCATCATACAAACAGGGGAAAGAAGCCCTATGAGTTGGCGCAACTAACCCCTTCACCCCCAGCCTCCGTTGGATGATCATGACACTCGGTGGGTCCACACGGCCCCCCGCATCATAATTTTAAAAAGCCCGGGGGAGGTGTTGGTCCCTGGGACTTGAGGAGGTCAGTGTGGCCCCTTCCTCATAATTCAAAAAAAGCCCCAGGGTCCAAAAACCTCCACATTCATTTGCTGTTTCTCCCTAGGGAGGTGGCGGTCCCTAGAGCTGCGAGGGAGGCTGTACTGGTCCCCCACATTATGACCTCCTTTTGCCCCAAGGAGGTGCGGGTCCCCAGGGCTGTGGGGGGCACACGGACCCTTGCCTTTATTTACTTTGTTTTGCCCCAGGGAGGTGGTGATCCCCGGGGGGCTGAGGGGGGCCACGTGCCACCCCCCATTTATTTAAAAACAGTTGCCCCAAGGAGGTGGCAGTCCTCAGGGCTTTTATAAAGCCTTGGAGGGGGGCCCCATGCGCCCCCTCCTTTATATTTACAATTTCCACATGCCCCGGGATTTGGCCCACCCTGGGGGATTCCTTACAAAGATGCGTGGGAGCCTGTGCTTTGTTTCCCAATTTTGCCTCGAACATGTGGATCCACCCACGATTTCTCTGCAAAATTGATAGAAAAATGTTTTTAACCCTCTGTGGGGTCCCTTAGGGGCCCCACCACCAGTTCTAGGGGGTCAGGGTAGTCCTACCCTGCCCCCTTTATTTATTTTCTATGATTTTTGTGGACTCAGCTCCAGCCGAGTCCCGAGATGGCCAAGATTCATCAACAGGCGCCAAAGATATAGGCAACTCATAATCACCTTTTTGCTAGAAACTAGGTCCTAACTATAACTACCTACTGGCGACAGAGAAGATAATATATATCTAGCTATATTACCTACTGGTGGTCGCCAGTAGGTAGGTATAGTTAGGACCTCGTTTCTATAGGAAAAGCATTTTTTGATTTGCCAATATCTTTGGTGTTGTTTGACGAATCTTCGCAACATTTTCAAAACTAACGGGGTGCTCAGGTCAGCTCCTGTCTTGAAAGTTTCGGGGTGATTTGTCAATCGGGGGCCGAGAGAAAAGGGGGGACCCAAAACGCGTTTACTTCATGTTAATTTCCGTAGGAAACTTTTGTCGCAGCTACAGCCCGAACTGCTGAACGGAATTACACCAAATTTGGCAGAAAGGTAGCTCTTGGTCCAGAGTGCACTCTTTTTGTTAAATGCTGTAAATCCGTTCAGTAGTTCTTGAGAAATTCATATATTTAGAAATATTAATATCTGGTGGCCGCAGTGGATCTCGAGCCTGACTCTGATTGGCTGCCAACAGTTTAAACCAGGAAGTGTTGGCAGCCATCTTGTGACTCGGTTGAACCGACTCACAAGAAAAAAGGTAAAAAAACAAGAAAAGGGGGTAGGGTAGAAACACCCCGACGCGCCATCTCCCGCGCTTTGTTTTCTTGAAGCCCCTAGGTGGGCCATGTCCCGGGGACAATGTTTAATTATGATGCGGGGGCCCTGGGGGGCCCCAACAGCCCTGGGGACTGCCACCTCCCTGGGGTAATTTTAATGATGTGTGGGGGCACATGGCCCCCCCACAGCCCTGAGCCCCGGAGACCCTCACCTCCCCGGGGCTTTTTATTTTAAAAAAGGCATGGGGGGCTCCTGCCCCCACTGCCCTGGGGACCACCACCTCCCCGGGGCTTTAATTAATTATGGCTGGGGGGGCCTTGCTGGTCCCCCTAAGCCCCGGGGACCGCCACCTCTCCAGGGCTTTTTATTTTTTTTAAAGCGTGGGGGGGGGGGGCTCCTGCCCCTCCTTGCTGCTTCGGGGACCGCCACCTCCCTGGGGCTTTAATTAATTATGGGTTTTGGGGACTCACAGGCCCCCCCAAGCCCCGGGACCGCTTTAATTTATTTAATGAAGTGTGGGGGGCTCCTGCCCCCATGCTGCCCCAGGGCCACCACCTCCCCAGGGCTTTAAACCTGAAAGGGGGGCCGCACAGCCCCCCTCCAGGAGCCATCCAAGGCCCTGGGGACCGCCACCCCCCCAGGGTTGGCTCCAACAATGTCCCGAGGTGCCCACCCCCGGGACATTGCAGTTTGCTATGGCATGGTGAGAGCACTGCTCCCGCCATGCCATAGCAAACTCTGCTTCGCTTCATGGAAGCGAGAGCAGGAAAACTGCTCTCGCTTCCATGAAGTGAAGCAGAATTGCTTTTGGGCAAAGGGAGCTACATGTTAGCAGTTCCCTTTGTCCAAAAGCAATGCCGGATCCCGGAGGAGGCGGAGAACTGGCAGGGACCGCGGGGGCATTGGGGCTCCCCCCGAGGTCCCCAACAAAGAGGTTAAGCCCCGGGGGATGGGGTCCCTGGGGTCGAAAATGGCCTAAGAGAGAGGCCACAAGGCCCCCTCCCTTTTTAAAAAAAAAAAAGGAATGGCCGTGCCCTGGGGGATGGGGTCCCTGGGGCTGAAATTGGCCTCAGGAGGGTGGCCCGCGGCCCCCTTCCCGTTTTATATATTTATTTATTTTTTAAATGGCTCAGGCCCTGGGGGATGGGGTCCCCAGGGCCCAAAAAAGTATTAAGGGAAGGGGGGCCACACAGCCCTCCTTCCCAAAACAGTGCAAAAAAAATAGAAGCCGGCAACTCGTTGGAGGCACCGCCCCCTCCGTGCACGACTCTGCAAACACCCCTCATGGCACGCTCTGGGTTGGGGGATGAAATCCCCTTCAATGCTGCGGGTACTTAGGGCCCAACTAGTCACCCAGGTACCTCCAGTAATCCACACACAGTGGGACTGCTGAGAGGTGGTTGTAGGCCATGCCCCTTTTTACACCACTCTGCAGCTGCGTCTCTTGGCGCACTGCTGGTGGGGCGATGAGGTCGCCTTGTGTCCTAAGGACTTCAGGACTAAAGTGAACCTTATCGCCCCACCAGCAGTGAGCCAGGATGCGCATTTGCAGAGTGGTGTAAAAATGGGGCGTGGCCTCCGACCTCCTCTCAGCAGTCCCACTGTGTGGGGCTAACTGGAGGTAACAGGTAGGCTAGTTGGCCCCTAAGGACCCCCAGCAGTGAAGGGGACTTCATTCCCCAACTAAGAGTGCGCCAGGAAGCGCGTTTGCATAGTGGTGGGCAAAGGGGGCGTGCCCTGCTATCAAAACTTAGCAATCCTGCTGTGTGGGACTTACTGGAGGTAATAGGAGGGGTAGTTGGCCCCCAAGGACGTCCTTGGGGGTCAACTACCCCTCCTATTACCTCCAGTAAGTCCCACACAGTGGGATTGCTAAAAGGTCTTCGGAGGCCATGCCCCCCTTTCTCCACCACTCTGCAAACACACCTCCTGGCATACTACTGGTTGGTGGATGAAGTCCACTTTACTCCTGAGGGACTTTGGGGGCCAAGAAGCACTCCTGGTACCTCCTGTAAGTCCTACACAGCGGAATTCCTGAGCATTGGTTGGAGGCCCAGCCTCCTTTCTCCACCACTCTGCAAGTGCGACTACTAGTTAAACAAGCATTTGCAATGCAGTAGGTCTTGCATTTTCGAGAGTTAGAGCTATTGGCGTAAATGTAAACGTTTTTTACGAATGTTTTTTTGTAGTGGAGTGGATGTACATTGTGTGTAGTGGAATTATGTGGTATGTTGTGCAGTGAAATTATGTGGATAGAAAGTATGTGGTATTCAGTGTATAGGAATTATGTGTAGTGGGATTGTGTGTTATGGAGAGTAATTATGTGGTATGGTAGTCTGTGTTGTGGAGTGGTAACCTCAGGTTTAGTCTTCCTCGTTTCCATAGAAGCTAAACTATAAATTCAAAAAGACACAAAAAAGAAGCAACCACAGAGGAGCACTTGTGGACCTAGTCAGAGGTATGAGGAGGGCCATTGAGATTATGCGACTGTTCGGCCGTGCCGATTTTCACATAATTAGACATTTTGTGCATTTGCCATATAATCAATCATCTGCTGCATAATCTGTAGTTTTGAACAAAAAAAACCTTGTTTCTAGCTGAAACAGCTCAAATGTTACCAAAAATGCAGCGACACGTGTTACAAAGCAAACACAAGGAGATGATGGACGGAGCACTGAAACTTTTCAGACACTCACCCCCAGTCACAGATCTGGGTTGAATCCATCATCGTTCTTTAGCTCACTTTGCCACCCCAGTTCAGACACAGCCATGTGCAAATCAGTCTTGACCCTGTGCCTCATGGGAACAGTCCAGCCCGAACTGCCAAGCCATGTCTTCCCTGGACCGGAAATAAGCATCCTGGGACCGGTTTCGGGCTAACAGCCCTCATCAGCCAGGCTAGTCTGAATCCAGTGGCAAATTGAGCAAGGGACCCATGTCTGGGCATACCCTGCCAACTGAGGGTGAACAAAGCAAACACAAGGAGATGATGGACGGAGCGCTGAAACTTTTCAGACTCTCACCCACCAGTCACAGATCTGGGTTGAATCCATCATCGTTCTTTAGCTCACTTTGCCACCCCAGTTCAGACACAGCCATATGCAAATCAGTCTTGACCCTGTGCCTCATGGGAACAGTCCAGCCCGAACTGCCAAGCCATGTCTTCCCTGGACCGGAATCAAGCATCCTGGGACCGGTTTTGGGCTAACAGCCCTCATCAGCCAGGCTAGTTTGAAACCAGTGGCAAAGTAAGCAAGGGACCCACGTCTGGGCATACCCTGCAAACTGAGGGCGAACAAAGCAAATACAAGGAGATGATGGACGGAGCGCTGAAACTTTTCATACACTCACCACCAGTCACAGATCTGGGTTGAATCCATCATCGTTCTTTAGCTCACTTTGCCACCCCAGTTCAGACACAGCCATATGCAAATCAGTCTTGACCCTGTGCCTCATGGGAACAGACCAGCCCGAACTGCCAAGCCATGTATTTCCTGGACCGGAAACAAGCATCCTTGGACCGGTTTCGGGCTAACAGCCCTCATCAGCCAGGCTAGTTTGAATCCAGTGGCAAAGAGAGCAAGGGACCCACGTCTGGGCATACCCTGCCAACTGAGGGCGAACAAAGCAAACACAAGGAGATGATGGACAGAGCGCTGAAACTTTTCAGACACTCACCCCCAGTCACAGATCTGGGTTGAATCCATCATCGTTCTTTAGCTCACTTTGCCACCCCAGTTCAGACACAGCCATATGCAAATCAGTCTTGACCCTGTGCCTCATCATGGGAACAGTCCAGCCCGAAGTGCCAAGCCATGTCTTCCCTGGACCGGAAATAAGCATCCTGGGACCAGTTTCGGGCTAACAGCCCTCATCAGCCAGGCTAGTTTGAATCCAGTGGCAAAGTGAGCAAGGGACCCATGTCTGGGCATACCCTGTCAACTGAGGGCGAACAAAGCAAACACAAGGAGATGATGGACGGAGCGCTGAAACTTGTTACAGCGTGGTGGAAGGCCCTTTGGAATGGTCAAGTGTTACTTATTGTTAAATGTGGGTGTTAAATTGGTACTAATGGTGCGCAAACCTCTCTTGCTTGTTTCTGCGCCTCTCTTGCCTCTTTCTGCATTTCTCTTGATTCTTTCAGCATCTTTCTTCAAATTTCTGCACTTCTCTTGCCTCTTTCTGCACCCCTCTTGCCTCTTTCTGCAAATCTGTTCCTTCTTTCTGTACTTCTGTTGCTTCTTTCTGCACCTCTCTTGCTTCTTTCTGCACCCCTCTTACCTCTTTCTGCACCCCTCTTCCTTCTTTCTGCATCTCTCTTGCCTCTTTCTGCACTTCTCTTGCCTCTTTCTGCACCTCTGTTGCTTCTTTCTGCACTTCCCTTGCCTCTTTCTGCACCCATCTTGCCTCTTTCTGCACCCCTGTTGCTTCTTTCTGTACCTCTCTTGCTTCTTTCTGCACCTCCCTTGCTTCTTTCTGCACCCCTCATGCCTCTTTCTGTCCCCTCTTCCCTTTTTCTGCACCACTCTTGCCTCTTTCTGCCTCTTTCTGCACCTTTCTTACTCTTTCTGCAGTTCTCTTGCTTCTTTCTGCACCTCTCTTGCTTCCTTCTGCACATCTCTTGCTTCTTTCTGCACCCCTCTTGCCTCTTTCTGGACCCCTCTTGCCTCTTTCTGCACCCCTCTTCCCTCTTTCTGTACCTCTGTTGCTTCTTTCTACACTTATTTTGCCTCTTTCTGCACCCCTCTTGCCTCTTTCGGCACATCTGTTGGTTCTTTCTGTACTTCTCTTGCTTCTTTCTGCACATCTTGCTGCACATCTTTTGCTTCTTTCTGCACCCCTCTTGCCTCTTTCTGCACCCCTCTACCCTCTTTCTGCACCCCTCTTCCCTCTTTATGCACCTCTCTTGCCTCTTTCTGCAACTTTCTTCCTCATTCTGCACCTCTCTTGCCTCTTTCTGCAACTTTCTTCCTCATTCTGCACCTCTCTTGCCTCTTTCTGCACCTCTCTTGCATACCCTGCAAACTGAGGGCGAACAAAGCAAACACAAGGAGATGATGGACGGAGCGCTGAAACTTGTTACAGCGTGGTATAAGGCCCTTTGGAATGGTCAAGTGTTACTTATTGTTAAATGTGGTTGTTAAATTGGTACTAATGGTACGCAAACCTCTCTTGCTTGTTTCTGCGCCTCTCTTGCCTCTTTCTGCATTTCTCTTGATTCTCTCAGCATCTTTCTTCATCTTTCTGCACTTCTCTTGCCTCTTTCTGCACCCCTCTTGCCTCTTTCTGCAAATCTGTTCCTTATTTCTGTACTTCTGTTGCTTCTTTCTGCACCTCTCTTGCTTCTTTCTGTACCCCTCTTACCTCTTTCTGCACCCCTCTTCCTTCTTTCTGCATCTCTCTTGCCTCTTTCTGCACTTCTCTTGCCTCTTTCTGCACCTCTGTTGCTTCTTTCTGCACTTCCCTTGCCTCTTTCTGCACCCATCTTGCCTCTTTCTGCACCTATGTTGCTTCTTTCTGTACTTCTCTTGCTTCTTTCTGCACCTCCCTTGCTTCTTTCTGCACCCCTCATGCCTCTTTCTGTCCCCTCTTCCCTTTTTCTGCACCACTCTTGCCTCTTTCTGCACCTCTCTTGCCGCTTTCTGCAGTTCTCTTGCCTCTTTCTGCACCTCTGTTGCTTCTTTCTGCACTTCTCTTGCCTCTTTCTGCACCTCTTTTGGTTCTTTGTGCCCTTCTCTTGCTTCTTTCTGCACATCTCTTGCTTCTTTCTGCACATCTCTTGCTTCTTTCTGCACCCCTCTTACCTCTTTCTGGACCCCTCTTTCTGCACCCCTCTTCCCTCTTTCTGCACACCACTTGCCTCTTTCTGCACCACTGTTCCCTCTTTCTGTACCTCTCTTGCCACTTTCTGCACCTCTCTTGCCTCTTTCTACAGTTCTCCTGCCTCTTTCTGCACCTCTGTTGCTTCTTTCTACACTTATTTTGCCTCTTTCTGCACCGCTCTTGCCTCTTTCTGCACATCTGTTGGTTCTTTCTGTACTTCTCTTGCTTCTTTCTGCACATCTTTTGCTTCTTTCTGCACCCCTCTTGCCTCTTTCTGCACCCTTCTACCCTCTTTCTGCACCCTTTTTCCTTCTTTCTGCACCTCTCTTGCTTCTTTCTATACCTTTCTTCCTCTTTCTGTACCTCTCTTGCCTCTTTCTGTACCTCTTTTGCCTTTTTCTGCACCTCTCTTGCCTCTTTCTCCACCTGTCTTGCCTCTTTCTGCACCTCTCTTGCCTCTTTCTGCACTTCTCTTGCTTCTTTCTGCACCTCTCTTGCCTCTTTCTGTACCTTTCTTCCTCTTTCTGTGCCTTTCTTCCTCTTTCTGCACCTCTCTTTCCTCTTTCTGCACCTCTCTTGCCCTTTTCTGCACGTCTCTTGCCTCTTTCTCCACCTCTCTTGCCTCTTTCTGCACCTCACTTGCCTCTTTCTGTACTTCTCTTGCTTTCTGCACTTCTCTTGCTTCTTTCAGTGTCGTTCTTCCTCTTTCTGTACCTTTCTTCCTCTTTCTGCACCTTTCTTGCCTCTTTCTGCAGTTCTCTTGCCTCTTTCTGCACATTTGTTGCTTCTTTCTGCACTTCTCTTGCCTCTTTCTGCACCCCTCTTCCTTCTTTCTGCACATCTTTTGCTTCTTTCTGCACCCCTCTTGCCTCTTTCTGCACCCCTCTACCCTCTTTCTGCACCCCTCTTCCCTCTTTATGCACCTCTCTTGCCTCTTTCTGCAACTTTCTTCCTCATTCTGCACCTCTCTTGCCTCTTTCTGCACCTCTCTTGCCCTTTTCTGCACCTCTCTTGCCTCTTTCTGCACTTCTCTTGCCTCTTTCTGCACCTCACTTGCCTCTTCCTGCACCTCACTGTTTTCTTTCTACACCTCACTTGCCCCTTTCTGCACCTTTCATGTCTCTTTCTGCACTTCTCTTTCCTCTTTCTGCACTTCTCTTGCCTCTTTCTGCACTTCTATTGCTTCTTTCTGCATTTCTCTTGCTTCCTTCTGCGCTTCTCTTGCCTCTTTCTGTGCTTCTCTTGCTACTTTCTGCACTTCTCTTACCTCTTTCTGCACCCTTCTTGTCTCTTTCTGCACCTCTCTTGCCGCTTTCTGCACCTCTCTTGCCTCTTTCTGCACTTCTCTTGCTTCTTTCCGTGCCTTTCTTCCTCTTTCTGCACCTCTCTGGCTTCTTTCTGCACCTATCTTGCTTCTTTCTGCACCTTTCTTACACTTTCTGCAGTTCTCTTGCTTCTTTCTGTACCCCCTTGGCTCTTTACGCACACCTCTTCCCTCTTTCTGCACTTTCTCGTCCCTCTTTCTACACCTCTCTTGCTTCTTTCTGCACATCTCTTGCTTCTTTCTGCACCCCTCTTGCCTGTTTCTGGACCCCTCTTGCCTCTTTCTGCACCCCTCTTCCCTCTTTCTGCACATCTCTTGCCTCTTTCTGCACCACTGTTCCCTCTTTCTGTACCTCTCTTGCCAATTTCTGCACCTCTCTTGCCTCTTTCCACAGTTCTCCTGCCTCTTTCTGCACCTCTGTTGCTTCTTTCTACACTTATTTTGCCTCTTTCTGCACCCCTCTTGCCTCTTTCGGCACATCTGTTGGTTCTTTCTGTACTTCTCTTGCTTCTTTCTGCACATCTTTTGCTTCTTTCTGCACCCCTCTTGCCTCTTTCTGCACCCTTCTACCCTCTTTCTGCACCCTTCTTCCTTCTTTCTGCACCTCTCTTGCTTCTTTCTGTACCTTTCTTCCTCTTTCTTCCTCTTTCTGCACCTCTCTTGCCTCGTTCTGTACCTCTTTTGCCTTTTTCTGCACCTCTCTTGCCTCTTTCTCCACCTCTCTTGCCTCTTTCTGCACCTCACTTGCCTCTTTCTGCACTTCTCTTGCTTCTTTCTGCACCTCTCTTGCCTCTTTCTGTACCTTTCTTCCTCTCTCTGCGCCTTTCTTCCTCTTTCTGCACCTCACTTGCCTCTTCTTGCACCTCACTGTTTTCTTTCTACACCTCACTTGCCTCTTTCTGCACCTTTCATGTCTCTTTCTGCACTTCTTTCCTCTTTCTGCACTTCTCTTGCCTCTTTCTGCACTTCTATTGCTTCTTTCTGCATTTCTCTTGCTTCCTTCTGCGCTTCTCTTGCCTCTTTCTGTGCTTCTCTTGCTTCTTTCTGCACTTCTCTTAACTCTTTCTGCACCTTTCTTGTCTCTTTCTGCACCTCTCTTGCCTCTTTCTGCACCTCTCTTGCCTCTTTCTGCACTTCTCTTGCTTCTTTCCGCGCCTTTCGTCCTCTTTCTGCACCTCTCTGGCTTCTTTCTGCACCTCTCTTGCCTCTTTCTGCACCTTTCTTACTCTTTCTGCAGTTCTCTTGCTTCTTTCTGTACCCCCTTGGCTCTTTATGCACCCCTCTTCCCTCTTTCTGCACTTTCTCTTCCCTCTTTCTGCACCTCTCTTGCTTCTTTCTGCACATCTCTTGCCTCTTTCTGGACCCCTCTTGCCTCTTTCTGCACCCCTCTTCCCTCTTGCTGCACATCTCTTGCCTCTTTCTGCACCACTGTTCCCTCTTTCTGTACCTCTCTTGCCACTTTCTGCACCTCTCTTGCCTCTTTCTACAGTTCTCCTGCCTCTTTCTGCACCTCTGTTGCTTCTTTCTACACTTATTTTGCCTCTTTCTGCACCCCCTCTTGCCTCTTTTGGCACATCTGTTGGTTCTTTCTGTACTTCTCTTGCTTCTTTCTGCACATCTTTTTCTTCTTTCTGCACCCCTCTTGCCTCTTTCTGCACCCTTCTACCCTCTTTCTGCACCCTTCTTCCTTCTTTCTGCACCTCTCTTGCTTCTTTCTGTAACTTTCTTCCTCTTTCTGCACCTCTCTTGCCTCTTTCTGTACCTCTTTTGCCTTTTTCTGCACCTCTCTTGCCTCTTTCTCCACCTGTCTTGCCTCTTTCTGCACCTCACTTGCCTCTTTCTGCACTTCTCTTGCTTCTTTCTGCACCTCTCTTGCCTCTTTCTGTACCTTTCTTCCTCTTTCTGCGCCTTTCTTACTCTTTCTGCAGTTCTCTTGCTTCTTTCTGTACCCCCTTGGCTCTTTACGCACACCTCTTCCCTCTTTCTGCACTTTCTCTTCCCTCTTTCTGCACCTCTCTTGCTTCTTTTTGCACATCTCTTGCTTCTTTCTGCACCCCTCTTGCCTGTTTCTGGACCCCTCTTGCCTCTTTCTGCACCCCTCTTCCCTCTTTCTGCACATCTCTTGCCTCTTTCTGCACCACTGTTCCCTCTTTCTGTACCTCTCTTGCCAATTTCTGCACCTCTCTTGCCTCTTTCCACAGTTCTCCTGCCTCTTTCTGCACCTCTGTTGCTTCTTTCTACACTTATTTTGCCTCTTTCTGCACCCCTCTTGCCTCTTTCGGCACATCTGTTGGTTCTTTCTGTACTTCTCTTGCTTCTTTCTGCACATCTTTTGCTTCTTTCTGCACCCCTCTTGCCTCTTTCTGCACCCTTCTACCCTCTTTCTGCACCCTTCTTCCTTCTTTCTGCACCTCTCTTGCTTCTTTCTGTACCTTTCTTCCTCTTTCTTCCTCTTTCTGCACCTCTCTTGCCTCTTTCTGTACATCTTTTGCCTTTTTCTGCACCTCTCTTGCGTCTTTCTCCACCTCTCTTGCCTCTTTCTGCACCTCACTTGCCTCTTTCTGCACTTCTCTTGCTTCTTTCTGCACCTCTCTTGCCTCTTTCTGTACCTTTCTTCCTCTTTCTGCGCCTTTCTTCCTCTTTCTGCACCTCACTTGCCTCTTCTTGCACCTCACTGTTTTCTTTCTACACCTCACTTGCCTCTTTCTGCACCTTTCATGTCTCTTTCTGCACTTCTATTTCCTCTTTCTGCACTTCTCTTGCCTCTTTCTGCACTTCTATTGCTTCTTTCTGCATTTCTCTTGCTTTCTTCTGTGCTTCTCTTGCCTCTTTCTGTGCTTCTCTTGCTTCTTTCTGCACTTCTCTTAACTCTTTCTGCACCTTTCTTGTCTCTTTCTGCACCTCTCTTGCCTCTTTCTGCACCTCTCTTGCCTCTTTCTGCACTTCTCTTGCTTCTTTCCGCACCTTTCTTCCTCTTTCTGCACCTCTCTGGCTTCTTTCTGCACCTCTCTTGCCTCTTTCTGCACATTTCTTACTCTTTCTGCAGTTCTCTTGCTTCTTTCTGTACCCCTTGGCTCTTTATGCACCCCTCTTCCCTCTTTCTGCACTTTCTCTTCCCTCTTTCTGCACCTCTCTTGCTTCTTTCTGCACATCTCTTGCCTCTTTCTGGACCCCTCTTGCCTCTTTCTGCACCCCTCTTCCCTCTTTCTGCACATCTCTTGCCTCTTTCTGCACCACTGTTCCCTCTTTCTGTACCTCTCTTGCCACTTTCTGCACCTCTCTTGCCTCTTTCTACAGTTCTCCTGCCTCTTTCTGCACCTCTGTTGCTTCTTTCTACACTTATTTTGCCTCTTTCTGCACCCCCTCTTGCCTCTTTTGGCACATCTGTTGGTTCTTTCTGTACTTCTCTTGCTTCTTTCTGCACATCTTTTTCTTCTTTCTGCACCCCTCTTGCCTCTTTCTGCACCCTTCTACCCTCTTTCTGCACCCTTCTTCCTTCTTTCTGCACCTCTCTTGCTTCTTTCTGTAACTTTCTTCCTCTTTCTGCACCTCTCTTGCCTCTTTCTGTACCTCTTTTGCCTTTTTCTGCACCTCTCTTGCCTCTTTCTCCACCTGTCTTGCCTCTTTCTGCACCTCACTTGCCTCTTTCTGCACTTCTCTTGCTTCTTTCTGCACCTCTCTTGCCTCTTTCTGTACCTTTCTTCCTCTTTCTGCGCCTTTCTTCCTCTTTCTGCACCTCTCTTTCCTCTTTCTGCATCTCTCTTGCCCTTTTCTGCACGTCTCTTGCCTCTTTCTCCACCTCTCTTGCCTCTTTCTGCACCTCACTTGCCTCTTTCTGTACTTCTCTTGCTTTCTGCACTTCTCTTGCTTCTTTCAGTGTCGTTCTTCCTCTTTCTGTACCTTTCTTCCTCTTTCTGCACCTCTCTTGCCTCTTTCTGCAGTTCTCTTGCCTCTTTCTGCACCCCTCTTGCCTCTTTCTGCACATCTATTGGTACTTTCTGCACTTCTCTTCCTTCTTTCTGCACATCTTTTGCTTCTTTCTGCACCCCTCTTGCCTCTTTCTGCACCCCTCTACCCTCTTTCTGCACCCCTCTTCCCTCTTTATGCACCTCTCTTGCCTCTTTCTGCAACTTTTTTCCTCATTCTGCACCTCTCTTGCCTCTTTCTGCAACTTTTTTCCTCATTCTGCACCTCTCTTGCCTCTTTCTGCACCTCTCTTGCCCTTTTCTGCACCTCTCTTGCCTCTTTCTGCACTTCTCTTGCCTCTTTCTGCACTTCTCTTGCCTCTTTCTGTACTTCTCTTGCCTCTTTCTGCACCTCACTTGCCTCTTCCTGCACCTCACTGTTTTCTTTCTACACCTCACTTGCCTCTTTCTGCACCTTTCATGTCTCTTTCTGCACTTCTCTTTCCTCTTTCTGCACTTCTCTTGCCTCTTTCTGCACTTCTATTGCTTCTTTCTGCATTTCTCTTGCTTCCTTCTGCACTTCTCTTGCCTCTTTCTGTGCTTCTCTTGCTTCTTTCTGCACTTCTCTTAACTCTTTCTGCACCTTTCTTGTCTCTTTCTGCACCTCTCTTGCCTCTTTCAGCACGTCTCTGGCCTCTTTCTGCACTTCTCTTGCTTCTTTCCGTGCCTTTCTTCCTCTTGTTGTATCTCTCTTGCTTCTTTCTGCACCTCTCTTGCCTCTTTCTGCACCTTTCTTCCTCTTTCTGCAGTTCTCTTGCTTCTTTCTGTACCCCCTTGGCTCTTTATGCACCCCTCTTCCCTCTTTCTGTACTTTCTCTTCCCTCTTTCTGCACCTCTCTTGCCTCTTTCTGTACTTCTCTTGCTTCTTTCTGCACCTTTCTTCCTCTCTCTGCACGTCTTACCTATGTAGGCATAGTTAGAAAATAGCATTAAAAAAAACCTTAGAAATCCACTGAAAAAAACACAGGTTTCCGGCACGTTATATTTAGTAATTAGCATTTAAAAAACCTCAGAAATTCACTGAAAAAAAGAGGTTTCAGGGACGTTATAGTTAGCAATAAGCATTTAAAAAACCATAGAAATTCATTGAAAAAACACACGTTTCAGGAACGTTATAGTTAGGCTGACATTTCACTCATACAAAACCAGAGAAATTGAGCCGTTATAGTTAGCTGAGCTAACTATAACTCGCGCCCCCGCAATGCACTGCTGATGACGTCACATATTACATCACTCATGACATGGTCAGTGACATCACTGATGACATCACTGATGACATCTCAAATGACATCACTGATGACATCATCCACATAATCTCTGATGCACGTACTCACACCCCAATATAATCTATCATACACCCACTCCAAATTTCAGACTACCATTCTTGAAACCATTGACACACCAATACCAGTACGTACATATCTACTCACTGATTCACAGGTCTATATACACATCCACTCACTCACCCATACAGGCACTCATACAGCCAGTCACTCACCAATACAGCCACTGAGATATCCACTCATACACCCATATAGCCAATCATATACCGTCAGTCACCCATAGAGCTACTCACACACCTATACTGCCCCTCACAGTCGCACTCATGAACCCATACACCCATAGATTCACCCACTCATACATCCATGCAGGGAGTCACACACCCTCTTACCCACTGACACAGACACTCAGGCACCCATACAGGTACTCAGATATCTAATCAATAACCCATATAGACGCTCAGGTATTTACTCACCAACCCATGCAGCTACTTACACAGCAACTGACAAACTGATACACACATTCACACAGATTAGTCACTCACCCATACATTCATTAAGACATGTTTAAGCACTCACTTATACAATCAGTCACGCACCCACTAAATCATCCATACAGACACTCAAACACCCACTCATTCTTCAATACACCTTGGCGAATATATATATATATATATATATATATATATATATATTTATATATATATATATATATATAACATTCTTAAACTTTTTAGAAACACTCAGTCACTGGATGATGTCTTCAGTGATGTCATCAGTGATGTAATTTGAGATGTCATCAGTGATGTCATGAGTGATGTCACTGACCATGTCATGAGTGATGTAATATATGACGTCATCAGCAGTGCATTGCTGGGTGCGCAAGTTATAGTTTCTCTGGTTTTGTACGAGTGAATTGTCAGCCTAACAATAACGTCCCTGAAACCTGGGTTTTTTAAGTGAATTTTTAAGGTTTTTCAAAATGCAAATTCCTAACTATAACGTCCCTGAAACCTCTGGTTTTTTCAATGAATTTCTAAGGTTTTTTAAATGCTAATTACTAACTATAACGTCCCTGAAACCTGTGTTTTATTAGTGAATGTATATATATGTATATCTCTGGTCACCCTGATATATATATATATATATATATATATATATATATATATATATATATATGCAAAAACAGAAGCAGAGAACTCTGGGTAGTTCTCAAGTTTAGGTGGAAAGCAGCTCCAGTAAGAGCACTCTCAACACCAGCGACACTCTAAATTTGCTCACCTCAAATGTCTGCTTTTCTATCAAAGTTTTTCTATCAAAGTTTTTAAGCATAGGATTAGCGCAGTGCTATCCACGCCGAGATAGAAAGGGACAAAGTCTTTTGCCATTTATACAGCAAAGTCTTTAAGCATAGGATTAGCACAGTGCTATCCCTGCCGAGCTGTAAAATGGCCAAAGCCTTTTACCACTCCAGGCACAGTATTACAGCTTTGGATTGGTAAAATACCATCCAAGCCAACCTGAAATGAATAAAAGCAACCCATGAAACGTGTTTCGCTCTCGTTAGAGCTCTTCAGAGGGGTATAGCTTTGTCCAGACACAAGGGAGTACCCAGTATAAGTCAAAACAAAACCCTTTCAGGCATAGAGTGACAAATAAATTATGCAAAAACAGAAGCAGAGAACTCTGGGTAGTTCTCAAGTTTAGGTAGAAAGCAGCTCCAGTTAGAGCACTCTCAACACCAGCGACACTCTAAATTTGCTCACCTCAAATGTCTGCTTTTCTATCAAAGTTTTTAAGCATAGGATTAGCGCAGTGCTATCCACGCCGAGATAGAAAGGGACAAAGTCTTTTGCCATTTGTACAGCAAAGTCTTTAAGCATAGGATTAGCACAGTGCTATCCCTGCCGAGCTGTAAAATGGCCAAAGCCTTTTACCACTCCAGGCACAGTATTACAGCTTTGGATTGGTAAAATACCATCCAAGCCAACCTGAAATGAATAAAAGCAACCCCTGACACGTGTTTCGCTCTCGTTAGAGCTCTTCAGAGAGGTATAGCTTTGTCCAGACACAAGGGAGCACCCAGTATAAGTCAAAACAAAACCCTTTCAGGCATAGAGTGACGAATAAATTATGCAAAAACAGAAGCAGAGAACTCTGGGTAGTTCTCAAGTTTAGGTGGAGAGCAGCTCCAGTAAGAGCACTCTCAACACCAGCGACACTCTAAATTTGCTCACCTCAAATATATATATATTAAGGTGACCAGAGATAGGGATTTTTCAGATATCTATCCCTTTATAACTTTGCACCCGTTTGACGAATATAAGCGAACCCTCTTCAGACCTGTTGCCCCCATTTCATTAAGGGAGTACTGAAAGTTTGGCTGCATTTGGTCAAGGGGGTGCAATGAAAAAAGGGGAGTTCATAAACGGGATCCAAATTCAATACATTTTCTATAGATTTTTTTTTCACATAGCGCAAAAACCGTCAGCTGGATCTTTATGAAATTTGGCAGTATTGCATACTAGTATTGCATACTTTGGGGTACCTGAAGCAAGTACAGTAAGTAAATGTTAAGTTATAAGGTATTTTTTTAGCTATATTGTTGGCCGCGGTAATACCATGGTACAACCTCCTTACATAGCGATGACAAAGGATTATCTGATTGGCTAATGTGGGCTTCTCCAAAACCTTATGGCAGCCATGCTCTTTTATATAACACTTTCATTTTGTTTTGGAATACACCTTAAAAATGAGGGGTAAAAAATGGTGAAGACTTGCAATTATAACTGGACTGAGGTTAGTATAGCTGTTGTATGTAGTGTGTAAAGTTTGGCGATGTATTAATGTGCTTTGAAAAATGTACGTAGTACCACGGTACACCACATGGGACTCTAGAGAGCACCGTGGTACCATAAAAGATACAACTCATAGTTATTGATATATACTGATGCTCCTCTTAGGTTGGCGCTTAAAATAGCCATTTAATATGACTGATTATTTTGAATTTAGATATGTTGTAATAGGAGTTGGCAGATGTTATTAATGAAGATGTTATTGCCAGTTGTAGTGAAACGGACACCATCAGCACGATAAAGGGACGTTTTTGAAAACATAATGTTCAGGTGATATATGGATGACATGTTGTGATCTTTTAGGAATGCAGACACCGTTTTGTTGATATGTCTGCACATTTTTTCATACTTCGCTGCATTTTGAACAGAGTATTTCCATTTTATCCTGTGGTAAATATTAGGATAGACAAAATGGGTGTGAGGAAATCAGTTCATTAAAAATGTAAAAGTTGCTTTCATTTCAATTTCTAGTTTTACACCTGTGAGATGACCAATATCATTACCTGCACAATTAATAATAAAAAAATGGGGATGGTCACAATTAGTAAGAGATCAAATCACCCAATACAGTATAGAATTAAAATGTAGGACACTAATTATTTGGGATGCACCTGGTGTTTTGTTGAAAAATAAACTGAAAGTCTAACTAACATTACTCACATGACAAAAATATCCAGTTATATGTTTTGTTATAAATAACATTGGGATGTAAATACCTATTGCATTACATTTAGCAGTAGGCTACAAACAGAGCCCAATACTATTAGGGTGCTGCAAACAATATTGACATTACTTCTTTCGCTGTATTAGAACTGTACTTGAAGTGAAGTTTGGAGATGCACTTGTTTGTTTCTAAGTGTTCCAGTGTTAGGAAAATAATAGCAGTGTTTATTTGTGTCTAAGGTAAATTAGAATGAACTGGCATTATATTTCTCATGAAACTAATGTTACATCTACAGGTAATCTTTAAATTATACTTAATTATAATTATTACTAATAGTGCTGTTTCTTTTGTTTCTTATTTTTATATACAGGTACACTCAAAGTTACAATGATGCCTTGAAAACATTACTTGAAAAAAACTGAAATGAAAATGTACTCCAAAGGTATTAGAGAAAAGGTAGCCACACCTTCAAACAGGACAAACTGTACGATCTAAAAAGGACAACAGTAAGAGTAGTATTGCATGTTTGCAAAGTGAAACACTAGTTTGCTCTGAGAATATGCTTAAAAAATTACCCCAAACATGCTAGTATGTGTAAAGAACATGGTGAATTCGTCTTTATTGTATAGTCGTAGGAGGGAGACTATTAGAAACATTCTAAACAGTTTTTTAAAAAAGTACTAGGGAATTTACTACGAAGTAATCCTTCTTTTAATCACCATACTGCTAATCTGAACCATAAACTATATGTTCATTTAAGAGTGGAGAAACCCTTTGCAGCAGTGAAAAGAAAATTATTTATTTTAGCAATGAATCGCATGAAAACATTGACATGCTTAATTTTAAGTTTTAAAATATCTAAGTTAGACAAATAAAATTGCATTGCTTAAATTTCTCAAACATATTTGGAGGCTAGTGGAGACATGCGTCTAGTAGTGAACCATACTTTCATAAAGAAGGCTACCAAACATGTACTAATTGGCTCCTAGCTGTAAACAATGAAGGACATTGCTATGAAATTATGCATGGATGTTGTTGGCTTAGAGAAAAAAGTGAACAATGTTATGGAGCAGTCACAATAGGATGTTCAGGAAAAAAGAAGTAAACATCATGTTTACCAATGGAATTGCACGTCAATATGTAAAATTACAACACATTATATGGAAATACTACTAAACTGTATTACTACTTTAAAAAAAAAAACATTTACAAGGGAACATTAAACTTCTGCAAATATTGGACAACTGTCCAGTTTGCAAAATTTCATAGCTGCAAGGCCATAGTTTAGCCTGCCTTAAAACTATTTTGTGTAATTCCACTTTTTATTACATTAAAAGGCTTTTAATTCATCATTTCACTATACGAAAACTTGTACAAACTTTATACTTTACTTTGTGAAGGGGCCTGCAATACAATTGGAGGTAATTAATGATGCTCTATTACACTCTGATCCAGAGAAGGTCCTATGGATTACAAACTATATAGAATCACAATACTTTGGTGGTGAGTGTGAGGATGACATCTCCACAAATGTTACACCCAGAAACTACAGTGGATAATGCAATTATGGTATTTAAACAGTTTAATTTGGATATTTTGCTATTCCACAAAACCAATGCAGAAATTCTTAATAAAGTCTGCATTTGCTGTATGCACATACATTTTATAAAGCAAATAAAATATATAGATTTTCTGGAGAAAACGGAAAAACAAAATAGAGTAGCTTGGTGTAAACTTGCTATGTATCTTAAAGAATAGATTGACACTGTGGGGGTACAGCGTAAATTAGAAGAAGCTTTAGTTGTGTTACGTAATGGAGTTCCTACAAAAGATGAAAATAATTGGCAAGAATTGATAAGCATTTCCAAAATACAAGATTCTATTTCATACTTGTTACAAAATAATATACACTACAAGAAATTTGAAGTCAATGACTTCATTGCCACCAATAACCTACTACTTCCAGAGGAAACTAGTGTTGGGCAGTTTTTGAAAATTTATAAAGAACAGGCTGCAGAAATATACGAGCACTATAGTATGCAAACTTTGTATTCTAAAGATTTAATTGGTGATGCCTTAGAACTTTATCAAATGAGAGAGGTTACAGGAAATCCTGTTAGTATTTGGGGAAAAGCTTTAGAGGCTCGATATTCTCCAGTTTTATTTCCAACAGAGAAAGGAGGGAGATATAATGATCATCGCATACCAATTTATGCTTCCGAATATTGTTTTACATATAGTCAGAAGATCCTCGTTGCTTACCTTATTTTTTTACTTCACTATATGAAAGTGAATTATCTGTTACCTCTTATGTTTTTGCTCTTGTGATGCGAACGGGAACAGGGTTTACTAGCATAAAAGCTAAAATGTTTTTACAAAATGTTGAAAGCAATGATGAGAACCTGGAATAAAACTTAATAAATATCATGGCATGTCAAAGAGGTACAAATGAATACTGAAGACATGGAGAACTGAAATGTATGTTGAGGAATTTGGGACCACCAACTTGGTTTCTCACCTTAAGCTGTGCTGAATACCTATGGGATAATTTATGCACTTACCTAGTAGAGGTTAACAATAATTTGACAGATGTGTCAGTGAAAACATCAGGGGAATCATGGGTCAGATGTCCAAAATTGCATGTTTGCGAATTCCTAAAACAAATTTTAGCAATTCGCTATTAGGAAATCGCAAACTGCGATGTACAACAGTGTGTTTGACACTGTTAGCAATTCACAGTGGGTCGCAAATGGACCTGCCTCATCAATATTCATGAGGCAGGTCACAATTTGCGTCCCAATGTGAGTGGCTACAATCACAGAGATGGTGGCCTGCTGGGGTCAGCAGACCACCATATCTGTTAATACTTTTTAAATACAGCAATACTTTTTTTGTAATGCAGCCTGTTTTCCTTTAAAAAAAAACGGGATGCATTTCAAAAATAAAAATGGAAAGCTACCTTTTCATTTTTCAAGAGTAGGCAGTGGTCCGTGGGACCACTGCCTGCTCTTAAAAAATGTTGGTGCCCACATTCACAAAGGGGAAGGGGTCCCTTGGGGACCCCTTCCTATATGCGAATGGGTTACCACCAACTTAAAGTTGGTGGTAACTGGGAATGTTTTGCGACCACATTCCTGGTAGCAAAACATTCATATATATACCAGTGCTATTCGGTATTAGGAAGGGACACCCTAAACACGGCCCTTCCTAATACCGAATCGTAAGTTACTGAGTCGCATTTTACCTTCTGTACTAGGCAAAATGCATTTTACCGGTCGCAAACGGCCCAATGGGTAAAATGCTTCGCACATCTGGCCCTATGTTCTTTAGATCCAGCAAATATTTGCAGATTTTGTAGTCAACAATTCCAAAATATGCTTAAGTTCCTAACAAATAAAAAGAAAAACCCCCTAGAAGAGGTGGCTGATTTTGTTTCGAGAAAAGAGTAGCAAGCAAGAGGTGCACCTCAAATTATTCATATGCTATTATGGATGAAGAATTAACCAAAATTTGAATATGACTCTGATGATTCGGTTCTTCATTTTATTGAACAATATGCTACTTGCAACATCCCAAATAAAGAAAAAAAAGCAATTGTTTGACCAAGTTATAGAATCTCAAAGTCACAAATGCAGAAGATACTGTTTAAGGAAATTTCAATTCAGATCAAAACTGTATACCCAAATGTCGATTTGGATTCCCAAGTCCAGTTTAAAAAAAAAGGAAGAGTGAATAATGTTTTGTCATCTGTGACACATGTCGTGAAAGGATAATTGACAAAAAAACCATTCAATTTAAAAAGAGGGCATGCATCACAGCGGATAAAGGACTATAATCCTTTAATACTACATATGTGGAATGCTAACATTGATATGCAATTTGTTGCTGATAATTCAACTGCTGTTGCTGTCTTGTGTAAGCAAATATAATTGTTTAAGACAGATATATATTCCTTCACTTGGTCAATATCCAGTAGCCTGTAAACCCAAAATATATATGAAAAGAAAAGAAAGCTTCAGAACTGATGAGGCTTCACAAATTGTTCAGCCCTGTAAAAACAGAAGAAGGAAAATTCTAAGCTTTCAGTTTAGTAACAGTAATAAGATAAACTGCTATGGTAATGTTATTATTAATTTGCTATTATATTTACCTTTCATGAAAGACTTACTTTTGGATAACACAGATAAGTGTTTTTGTAAACCTGTAAGAAATTTGTATTCAGGACTTCGGTACAACAACTAATTGTGCCAATATACAAGTGGTGTTAGAGATAAAGTTGATGTTTGTAGAAGAACTGTTCATTTTTCACTAAAGGGTGCCCAGGAATTTTGTATAACTAGTCTTGAAATAATAGCAAATTAAACTTTCCCTAATCCTGATCTTTTTGCTACAAGGTACTATTGAGAACATGAATGTACAGTGCTTGAAAGATTTCTATATCTTTCTATCCTTGATTGTAAATCTATATCATTTAAGACAATGCTATATCAGGCTGTGCCCTCTAACTTGTGTGCACATTTTGGATGTGGACTTCTGTCAACAGTTTCACTGACTACGCTGAACAAGTATTTATGTGTTATAATACAAAGAAGTGCTGCAAATAATAGAAAGATTCAAACCGTAATAACCAATTTCCCTGCTATTCAAATTTCAATTTCTAGATGCACTTTAACTTGTTGTGCAATCGTTTTCTACTATAGGAACACACATTTTGTGGTTAATAACCATATATTTAAGAAACAATACAGGATGGACTAAATGTGATGACACTAAGTTAACATTTAAACACAGATTGCCGAAAAAATTAAGAAACTGTTACATTCTTATACTAACTCCTAAATTTTGATTGAAAGTTTGAAAGTGAACATTGTCAAATATGGAGTACATATAGTGCATACTACCTACAGTAGATACGTCATTATGTGTTCTAGCATGGTTGATCACTTATGAAGAAATTTACTGCTTTAGGTAAGCAATGTAGCTACTTATTGGGAACATGTTTACCAATTGCAGTTCAACTAACAGCTGAATAAGCACAATTTTATATGGGTTTTCTTCACATCCATTTGATTTGGGTTTTTTCCCAGTGCTGCATGATGATCAAAAGAATATGCTAATCTGCACCCTGGTGTTCGTAAATGATAGCATATATTAGTAACGTTAGTATTAGTAACATCTGAACAATACTAAATAAAACATTTTTGTTACAATATGAATTTATAATAAACACTGTATGTTACCTGTTTTTCACTGCATTGTTTGCATTACAATCTAAACAAAACATTTTTGAAATTATTAAATAACCATAGCATTTATTAACGTAATGGCCATGTCTATCTCGGGAGGCTTACCAATCACTTACCTTCTCATTTACTCTTCAATTGCATCCACTTACTTATAGTACCTGTTACTAAAAAGTTAGCGATAATACACAACTCTTTATTAAATTGAAATTGAAAATAGTTCTAACAAGAACAGTTTTTTCTTCTTGTTTTCATAATTGTTTTCCTTTTTTGTTTGTTCAATGAAGTATAGGTAAACGGGACCAACAAAAAAACAAAACAAAATGGACCCAACAGGGTACAAACTCACGACCTGCCCCGTTCTGGGGAGGACAACGGTGAGCAATAACAAGCTCCCAACAAATGTTCAAGTCAGTCTCCCAGCCACGATAAATGTCTTGCGGGACAGACAGTACGGTGCAGTCCCCGCGTACAGCTCCACGATGTCTCTCTGCTGCTGAAGATAGTTGACAGCAACTTTGGAGCCAGCTGCTGGAGTGATGGGTGATGCAGAGGTGGAAGACTGTGGTGGGGCTTGCCTCTGAATGCTAGAAGTGGAAGGAACAGGAGCAGGTCTTACGTCCCCAGAAGCACCAGATGTTCCCTGGTCAAGTTCTCTCAATTCCAGGTCATGCCTTTTCAGCCTGGGATAAACGGATCGCATGCATCGTATGCGGGTGTTTCCTCATTCCCGTTGATCCAAGGGAATACTGTTGGCGAGTCCAACGCGAGATAACTTTGTTGCATAACAAGTCACCAGCCTTGTTTTAACTTTCTTCTTGCAGGGTCGAATTGAGAAGAACTGCCACATGACGGACTCCTTGAGCTTCTTCCGACGCTCCAACTCCTGCTCTTCCATTGCGATCTTCTCGTCTTCCCCCTACAGCTGCAGCAGGTTCACCTCTTTATGCTATCTGACCAGAAACTCCACTACTATACCAGCAGGAGATGCAGCGGGCCTGGTAGATAGCTCAACAGCTCTGAACCACAACAGAAAGAATGTAATATCAAAACAAGCTTCATCTTGGCTGGAAATATATTCTTCCAGCCTATCAGAACCAGTGTTACACTCAGCGAGTACTGCGGTACTCCTGAACGAGTACGGCGGTATCGGTGAAATACAAAAAAAAAGACACACAATGCTTACTGTGACTGTAGAACCTATACCCTGATTACTTCTATTACTTTTCAGCTATAAAATGTTACTTCATCATATTTCTAATGCTATTGCATTAGAAACAGTTAGTAAAAAACTTGGGCAACATTAATAAATCTCTTTCTGTTTGCTTTGTTGGCCCTAAATTGGCAGGGTATCCCCAGACGTGGGTTTCTTGCTCACTTTGCCACTGGAATTAAGCTAGCCTGGCTTAAGAGGGGTGTTACCCCGAAACCGGTCCCAGGATGCTTGTTTATGGTGCAGGGAAGACTTGGCTTGGCAGTTCCGGCTGGACTGTTCCCATGAGGAACAGGGTCAAGACTGATTTGCATAAGGCTGGGTCTGAACTGGGGTGGCGAAGTGAGCTAATGAATGATGATGGATTCAACCCAGATCTAATAGTGACTGGGGGTGAGTGTCTGAAAAGTTTCAGCGCTCCGTTCATCATCTCTTTGTGTTTGCAACATTAATATAGCCTAAATCAAACCCCCCCCAAAAAATTAAAACAATTACCTTCTAAAATAGATATGGAGTCTGCAGACACCTTTATAACGTTCTCTCCTCTAAAAACCCAACAAATTCACACACAAAAACAAATGTTACAACTTTAAGGCATCCTCACGATGCCGGTGGGACTGCCACACTGACAGACAGCCCTTCGGGCCAACCGCCACATTACGATGCAGGCGTCCGGACCCTTGAATCTTAGGGGTCGGACCACCGCCTCCGACAGGATCTACTGATCCAGTTGTGGCAGCTATCGGAATCGTGATCCTGAATGGAGGCGGTGCACCGCCGTCAGAATCACGATGTACCTTTCCAAATGCCTTTTCATGGCTGTCCCACCGCCATGAAAAGGCAGACTGAAACTGACTTTGGGGACCCAAGCAGGGACCCCATCCCCGTGGGCCACTGCTAAGTGGCCAGGGGGGCACATGTGGTGCCCCCCTATACATCCATGCACCATGTGTGTTCCCGGCACCACATGGTGCCTGGCACACAGTGCATGGATGTTAGTAAAGTGCCTTTTTCTACTGCAGCTTGTGCTGCGGCCCTTTCCAGGCTGCAGCACAAGCCGCACATTATACTTACCCACGTATTTGTCTTCATATGGAGGTATTATTCTTTATGCCATTACTGCCTTTGTATATATTTCATACGGCGAGTTATAGTTCTTCCAGTGTATCTGTGACATTTATATGTAGTCTGAAAATCTTGCCCGTAATATAATTTCTGTAATAAAGTGTGAAATTAACGTGTTTTTTAAAAAAAGAAGCACAGTCTCCAGCACTTTTTCTCTAACCCCCTCACCCCCGGGGTAGGCCAGGGCCCCGGGCCCAATGTATTTTTTAGGGGAAGGGGGCACTCGCACCCCGCCCCCCCCAGGCCACTTTTGGCTCCGCATATCCCATCCCCCAGGGCTCAATGTATTTTGTAAGTGGAGGGAGGCCTCTAAAGATCATGGGGACCCCATACCATGGGGCTGCTAAACTTTATAAAAGAGAGGGGGGCCATGTAACCCCCTCCCTGAGCCTTATTTGGCCACGGGGATCCCATCCCCTGGGGCTGGTTCTCATGCTGGGTCCGGGGAAGCCCACTCTTGTGACACAGCCCTTTCCCTGCAGCGGCGCGAGCAGGGAAGCCTGTGTTTGCTCCTGCCTGGTGGGAGCATTTTCAAAGCCCCTGCCATGCAGGAGGAAACACAAAGTCTGTTCCCAGCCAGCAGGAGCTTTGAAAATGCTCACACGAGCTGGGAGCAGACTTGAAATATGTTTCTCTACCCACACTGATGGGGGCAGGGAAACAGATCAACAGATTGCTCCCTCCCAGAAGGAGCAGCATAAGTAGCTGCTCCCCGTGGGTGGGAGCAATGCCAGCTCCCGCTGCATGAGGGGAGCTGGCTGGGGCTGCAGGACTCCCCCCACACCCACTAATGGGTATGTGGGAGGTGCCCAGGGTGGGCACCAGGGCACCCAGCGGGCACCAGGGCACCCATCTTAAAGTAAGACGGTCCCTGGGAGGTGGTGTCACCATGGCCAATAACGGCTCGGGAAGGGGGGAATGTGACTTCCCTACCCTTTATTTTTCACTAGTGGCCCTGGGGATGGGGCCCCCACAGTCTAACAAGGCTCAGGGAGGGGTCCACATGCTCCCTCCCCTTTAATTCAAATAAATAGCCCTGGTAGATGGGGGCCCCAGGGCCTAATAAGGCTCGGGGAGGGGGGCCCATCCCCTTTAATAAAAAATAAAAAAGCCCTGGGGTATAGGCCCCAGGGCTTAATGAGGCTCAGGAAGGGGGCCACGTGGCCCCCTTCCCCTATAAAATGTATCTGTCTCTAGGGCTATATTAGGCTCAGGGTGGGCCACCCATTAAAACAAAACAGCCCTGGGGATGTGGTCCCTAGGGCCAGGCCCTGTGGCCAACCTCCCGCCATGCACGGGCAAAGGTCATGCGCAGCGTGGGGTTGGGTGCATGTGACGGGGGTTGGACCCAGGGCCTGGCCAGAGGCCACGCCCTGCAGCCAACCCCACCCACTGAAGGCCATGTACTGCGGGGGTTGGATTTACATATGAATATTAAATATTACTCTACGTTAAAAAAAAAACTAGAAATTCACTGCAAGAAACAAAGGTTAGGGTAACATTACAGTTAGGTGAAATGTTCAGTAACACATAGCGTTTGAAACCCTAAAAACCACTGAAATTACCTTAGAGCACGAGTTATGTTAACTTGAGATAACTATAACTATAACTGGTGAATTTCAATGGTTTTTAGAGTTTAAACAATTCCGTTGTTAGTGAACATTTAACCTAACTATTACGTTACTTTAACCTGTGGTTTTTTTCAGTGAATATATACACACAAACACACACACATATATATTTACTGCTCACGGGTGTCTCACGAGAGACGCCCCACATGTTCCCAAGTTGTCCTTTCTTTGGTTGATATCTCCCACAAGAGACCCGCAGGAGTAAAAAGTAAACAACAGTAACAGTTTTCTTTACAAAAATGCCACTACATCACCAAATCTTAGTATGCATACACTGTGATACTTTACATTAAAAAAAATCCCTAGAAAACCAGTATAAAAAAAACAAAAGTTAAATTTAGGTTATAGTTAGATCTGGTTGTGAGGTCATATTTGACGTTAAAAAAACATAAAAATTCTCTGAATAAACGAAAGGTTAATTTGACCTTATATTTAGGTATGATAGTAGGGTTATACCTCATGTTAAAAACAAACCTAGGGGGCGTGGCCTGGTGAGCCAGCGTGGCGGACACTAAGAGCGCTCCGGTCCACCTGGCCTACGAATCCAACACCATTCAATGAATACCCCCGAGAGCAGGCCTGTCTGTGCTTGGGGCCAGCGGTGACTTACTTAAGGGAGACGCCAAAAACGGTAGGGCTTCAGGAGGCATTCTGCGGGTCTGCGTCACTGTGGTGTGTCTGGCCGGGCCGTGTCCTGCATCCATTGGACCCTTTGTTGTCCTATACCGCCCGCGGCCCCAGCGGAACCTGCGATCTGGTGGTTCTCCAGAGAGTCTGGGACTCGCAAGCCCGGCAGAGGCGCTGGGAAGAGCCTGACTGAGAGACAAGGCAGTATACCGGAGCCGATTTGCCGTGGGGGCGGGGCCTTGGCCCATAGAGCCTGGAGCCGGTGGGAGCCTGCCCTCAGAGCTCGTCTGCGGGGCGGGGACCTTACAGGACACTGAGTAGGCAGGGCCTGGAAGGAGGCTGGGGCCCTCGGGTGGTCTGCGCTGCCTGCCACGCTGGGAAGCTTTGCGGCCGGCGGCCTCGCTGTGACTGGGAGAGCATGCGGGGAGGACGCCATGCGGGCAGTGCCCGCAGCGCACCAGAGCCTCATCTTGAAGCCTGCCATCGGGCGGCCGGGGACTCCTGGCGCGCCTGGCAGCGCTGTACCAGTCCCATGAAGGTAGGCCTGCAGTGCGGTGATACACCACCAGGGGAGTTGGGCCCCCTCTTCTTGATCTGCCCGGAGTCCCCTACACTGTACCTGGACTCGCGCATCGCTACACCGGGACATATCCCGATTACCTATCAGTCCGTGACTGCGCCTGGGGCCCGCACATCATGGGAGAGGCCCGGTGAGGTGCCGGCGGCTAGGTGACCTAGCTGGTGCTTGGGTGGGATGCTGCGGGCTGGCAGTCTGGCACATGATATCCCATTAGGGGGTCCACGCTGCTGTTGGTCCCTGGGTAGCAGAAGCGGCCGAGCTAGGCTCGATGCGGCTTGCGGCCCAGGGCTGGCTGTCTCCGTGAGGCCCAGCTCGTAAAGTCCTGAACCTGACTTGCTAAGAAGAATGTAGGGTGGCCTGACAGCATACAAGTGACAATCCACAGAACTCCCCAAGTGGAGTTATACAGCGCAGTGCATCCGCCTGGCCCAGAGAGGAATCCCTAGCATCATCATGACGAAGGACAAATCCCTAGCCCCCCCAACAAAGCAAAGCATCCCAGATCAATATACCACCACAAATACAGGGGCAGCTGGTGGATTGGATGGTGCAGAGTCTACCCCAGACAAAGCTGCCCTGCTTGCCGCCATTACAAAGTCGCGCGACATGCCAGGTGCTAAGATCGGCGCAGTCGGATCGGAGGTCTCACCGAAGCGGAAACCAGAGTGTCAACAGTAGAAAACACTGTCAAATCACTTCAACAAAAAGTCAACAAATTGACCGTGGTGACCCAGGAACTAGCTGCACGGGTAGAAGACACTGAGGGCCGTGCCCGGCGGAATAACCTGCGCTTTGTGGGATTCCCGGAGGGGTGCAAAGGCGCCTCAATGGAAGCGTTCCTGACACAATGGCTGTGCTCTGTCATGCCGGAAGACGCGCTCATCCCCTGCTTTTTCATAGAGCATGCTCACAGGGCCCTCACGAAGTAACCCCCCCCCAGGAGCAAGGCCCCGTCCTATTATCGCCAAACTACTGAACTACTATGATAGAGACGCCATTCTCAAATTCACCCTGGGTTACAAAGATAAGCTCACACATGATTCCAAGGCTATTATGTTTCCCGACTACACCAAAATAGTCCAGCAGTAGCGTCAACCATTTGTGGCAGCCAAATGCCGACTATGAGAGCTCAATATCCAATATATGCTGCTTTACCTCACATGGATGCGGGTCATCTACAAGTCACAGTCCCTGTTCTTTGACACACCTGAGGCGATTTTTGCATGGACTGAATTGTACAGCTCAGGCTGCATTCACCACCACCGCTGGAATCCGATTCATCCCAGTGAAACAGGCGGATCCGCCTGAAAAAATCCACATCGAAACAAAGGCACAGGTCATGCTCCAACTGGCGCTCTCAGATGCAGGGTGAAGACTCATGACTGAGCAACTGGGCTGCCCCGGGGGTGTCCAAACCAAACCTAGTATGCTGCATCCAGAAATTACCTGCTCGGTCCCTCTCATGGGGTCCACAGGCCGGTTGGGGCCCCATTGATATACACCTGAAGGTTCTAAAGACCTATGGTTGAGGGAGTTGGGAGATTGGGAAAACATTGGTGTGGGATCCTTCCGGGCTCCCGTTGGAGCTTGGGGGGTGCCCCCACCCTGACAGATACTTTATGTTTGCTGAGGTATTGGGGGGAGGGAGAAGGGGGTGTTGAATCCAGTTGCAAAAGGTTTTATACTGTTACGGCACAGACATTGGGGAACTATCACTTTGCATTAAAAAAAAACATAGAAATTCACTGAAAAAATCAAAGGCTAAAGCGAAGTTATAGTTAGGAGGAAAGTTCAGTGACATTGTAATGTTTTAAACTTAAAAGCTCACTTATCAGAGTTAACTATGAACTGCTTATAACCTCACTTATTTAAACACTCATGACATGTTCAATGACATCCTTGGTGACACCACTGACATCTAAAATGACATCATTGATGATACCACTGATGACATCATCCAAGCTGCTGTTGCATTCATTACTCTATAAAGAAGTACAGCATTAGAGTTATAACAGAAAGTACTAAATAGCAAAGTCACATTAACCTTTTGTTTATTTACTGAATTTTTATGTTACGTATGACCACACAACCAGATCTAACTATAAAATAACTTTAGCATTTGTTTTTTGAGGATTAATCTAATGTAAAGTATAATACTGTTTGCGTACTAAGATTTGGCGACATAGTGTCCTTTTTGTAACGAACGCTCTTACTTAATCTTATTAACTTTGTATACTCCATTATACTATATTATCATCCAATTTTTTTGTTTACTTTTCACTCCCACAAGTCTCTTGTGGGAGATATCAACCATTGAAAGGACAACGTGAGGGATACAGGCAAGATGGCGGCTGAGTGAGATCCTCCGATACTCACCCCCGCATCTCTTCCGGAGATTTCCCGTGATTACGAGGCTCTTTTTCCAGGCGGCGCTGGCTATGCGCGGAGACAATGAAGGTTGGCCTCTGCTGAATGGATGGTGCAGAGGCTGCCGCAGATCGGCTGTTCGACGACCCTTGGCGAGGAGCGTGCAAGACGAGGGCCGGTACAGATGCTGGGAGTTTCTCGCGCGGCTCCTACTGACGGCGGCCGCCGCTGGCTGTAAGAATATTGACGTAGGAGCAGCGCTGCTTAGCAACACAGACGCCGGAAAATACAGAGCACAGCGAGGAGGACAGATGGCGGCTCGCGGTGCTCGGAGTAAGACGCGCTTCACGGCGCAGGCGGCTGCATCTGCACAACCCGAGCAGAACAAGAAAACAGATAATGATCGGAAAAAACAAGAACCGCATACTGGTAAGGGCGGGAAGCAAGTTATCAACAAAAATGTTTTGTCAAAAGGTGTTGTAACTGGGGACCAGCACAAAAGACAGATAGCTATAACGAGCCTGTTTCCAACTAAAGGAACAATTGAGTTTGAAAAGGGGCGAGAGCATTTAGAGGACATAAGCGGTATAATCGATATCCCAATTGGAACCCTTACTGGTGTCGAACCATCTGTTATAGACTGCTCTGGCTCCAACGTTACCCCTGACACAATGACTGTTAACAGTAACGGGCGGCTATCATGGGGGTCCAGCGATGAGACAACCATATTGGCTACGCCAGAACTATCTTTAAAGGAACACCTAGGAGGGGTGGAAGTTCTAGTCAAAGGCAATACCCCGGATACGGTCCTCTTAGCTACAACATCAAGCATAGCTAAAGAAGTCCCAAATGGGCTAAATATGTCTAATGATAAGGACCTAAACCTCCCCATTCTTCCCACTGAAAAGGAAAAGGAAATACAGAGGAAAATACAGAGGGAAAATAACTATGAGACGGGTTCTTTGTCTCCAGATCGTTTGGAAAGTTTTTATTCGTTGAATGAGGAGTCTGGGGAATCAGAAAACTTGGCTTCAAGCTCAAGCAGTTTTGAGGAACGTGATGAGGATACATCCACTAGTTATTGTAGTCAGCAAGGAGAAAAAAAGACTACCCAGGAAAACTAAGAGGTTATCGGATGGAAAAAGGGTTGGTCAGAGACGGAAAGCGACAGAGGAAGAGGGAGAACTAGGCTGGGATTACTCGGACACGCAGACACTACTAGGTAATGAGGTACCTGAGATTATGAAATCGCCTAGTAAACAATTAACGAGTTTGCCTGGACAGAAAGACTCGGGCTCACCTGGAGAACCATCCTTATCCCTGATTCTACAGTCTCTTAAGTCATTTCAAGTCGAAGTCAAGATGGAGAATCGACAAGCCCGACTGGCCTCTAAAAAGATACAGGGCTCAATCAGAATAGTTGGGAAAACATGCACCGAGATTGTGGAGAGATTAAGTTTATTAGAAAATCGAACTGAACAGCTAGAAACCACGGTTGATACCTTGAAAAAAAACAACAATGGCTCAAGAAAGTATCTTGAAAGACGTAATGTGGAAGATGGAGGAGGCGGAAAATCGGCAACGCCGCAACAATCTAAGGTTATTAGGGATACCGGAGAACAGCGAGGGTGAGGACATCAGGAAGTTCACAATTAATCTGCTAAAAAATCTCTCCCTGAATTGGCACAATGGGACTGGGATACAGAAATCCAGCGGGTGCATAGATTTCCTCTAAATATATCAAGACGACGCCCGAATGACCAACAATATCCAAGAGCAATTTTAATTTTCTTCGGTAATTTTCTTCTTTGACAATCTGTGTTCGAACTGGCGAGACCTGACAAGAAAAAGAACTGGGAGAACTTCTCGTACTTTGTCCGACCAGACTTTGCTCATGCTACAGTGGAGAGGAGATGGCGACTAAGACAGATGATAGCGCCATTTCAGAAAGCGGGTGCTACCGTTTATTTACAAAACCCTGCTAAATTAAAAGTCAATTTCCAAGGACAGTATTTCTATTTTACATCTGAAATACATGCGCAGAAAATGTTAGAGGAAATTACTACAGGGAAAAAGGCGCAAGGAGAATAATCACTAGAGACTGGATTGGAAATAAGGCTGCTATCCCTTATTTATTTTATATTTAGTAACCATTTTGATTCGCATTGTATTTCTTTTTTCTCCCTTTTTCTCACTAGTTCTGGTCAGTAACGGCCAGTAATAGTTAGTAATGGTCACTGATTTGGGGGCTGGGGTTTTTTTTTTCTCTTCTTTTTTTTTTTTCTCTTCAAAAGTTTTCCCTCGGGATGGGAGCACTTTTAGATAGAAACTGGCTATTTGTTCTGGGGGAAGTTGAGGGGGGGGAAAAAGGGGGGGGGGGAAAAGGGAAAAGAAAATATCAAGAATCGGGAGGGCGGCGGGGGTGGGGCGAGGATGAGACAGACGCCATCAAAACAGGCTCAGGACTGAGCCTGATTGCCTATATACTGGTGGGGGGTGGGGGTTGCAGGAAGGGGCGGGGGAGGGAGCTGAGAAGCTCAGACCTGGGGTAATGATGATCTTTAATAATTTTAAGTCTAATGTAGAAATAAGTAGTAAGGGGAGAAAATATTTAAATAGAATAAATATAGAGAAGACAAGTAAATATATATCAGGGATCAACAAATATCAGCATGGATAAGTTAACAATTTTGACTATCAATATTTGTGGCCTTAATGATGAAAAGAAAAGGCAAAGAGTGGCTATCGGGTTACAACTGATTGGGGCTAATATCCTTTGTGTTCAAGAAACACATATTGAGGGATCTCAAATACATTTACTTAACAAACTGGGTTTTAAGGTGGTTACTGCCACAACACAAGGGGTAAGGACAAAGGGTGTAGCTATATTGGGGAAAGCGAGCGGGACACAATTTACTCGTTCCATGTCGGATAAAAATGGACGATGGGCTATTACTGAGTGTCAGCAGAACAATGGGGTTAAAATGACTGTTTGTACAATATATAGTAATATTAGTGATGACCCAGCAGTTTTAGATTATATATCTAATGAGCTCGTTCATTGGCCACTTCCAGTAATTATCTGCGGGGATTTTAATTTGAATTTACCTAGTAATTGGTCAGAGGATCTTGGCTTCCAGTATAAGGGCAGGAAGCCAAGAGTCTTTCAAGCTTTCAAAAACCTATGCCAAACCCATGGTCTGATAGACAGTTGGCAAGTGGAGCATCCGAAGGATCCAGGTTTCACTCATTATTCCTACCCACATGCACGCCACGCAAGATTAGAATATTTTTTGGTCTCTAATACACTAGCCGCTAGGTGTACTATTGAAAAATTACCAAAGGTACTCTCTGACCATAATCCTCTTCTTTTAACCATCGAACGTGGGTCAACAAAGCATAATAGGAAAACATGGACGCTCGAAAGGGCATTATTAATAAATGAGAAGTACTGTGATTCTATGCGACAGTGGATTCCTAGATTTTTAGAAGAGAATATAGGTAGTGCAACAATCGATATTGTTTGGGATGCCCTAAAGGCTGGAATTAGAGGTGAAACACTTCGATTTTCATTGAATGCTAATAAAAAAGCAAAACAAGATATGAAAGTACTTCAGAACAACATAGTTATTGCAGAAGAAGGTCTAATAAAAGCCATACAAGAGGGAAGAGATAGTGAAAATGAACTCAGACAGATTGCAATTGCTAAAAACTGTATTATAGAAGTATTAATGGTAAGAGCTATCGATAAAGCTACAATATATAAGGAAAATGTATATGAATTAAATGAACAGGTGGGACATCAGTTGGCGGTACGAACTCGAGAACAAAGCACTGCTAACTTTATTAAGGGTATTCGGGATCCAGAAGCTGGGTTAAAGACAGATCCCGACGCAATTAGAACTGAATTTCAAAAATATTATCAGGATCTGTATAAGGATACTGATATACCACAGGAATCAATCAAGGAATATATTGATCAAGACAGATTTGTTAGATTAGAGAGTAATGACGTAGAAAGTATGGATGTTATTCCGCAATGGGAAGAAATTCTTCTCGCATTAAATAGTCTCGCTCCAGGTAAAGCGGCTGGAATGAATGGGATTCCCGCCGAATTTTACGTTAAATTCTCCCCACAAATAAAAAATATACTGGTAGAGCTGGTCGCACATATATTTCAGGGGGGACGACCTCCGAAATCTTGGTCCATGGCCAAAATCGTGTTTTTTTTAAAAAACATAAAGATTCTACGGAACTCGGGTCGTACCGCCCTATCACATTAATAACTGGTGATTCTAAAATCTATTCCAAGTTATTGGCTACACGATTAGCCCAGAACATACATAAAATTGTATCGGTACGGCAGCATGGGTTCATTCCCGGCAGGGCGACTACCGACCATATACAGAGGGTAATTTCACTGTTTGACTGGTCTGAGGTAACAGGAGACCCTATGGCACTTATATTATTAGACGCCGAAAAGGCTTTCGATAGGGTCTCCTGGAAATATCTCTGGGCAGTCATGGCAAGGTGTGGTATAGGGGAACCCTTTATCAAAGCGGTACAGATGCTGTATCGGGATCCATCCGCCGTTGTCATGGTGAATGGATCAATATCAGAACCATTGCCTATCACCAGAGGGACAAGGCAGGGGTGCCCGTGTTCGCCTCTTTTATTCGCTATATATATCGATCCATTCATCCGGAGATTAGATAACAATGTATTGATCCCACCTGTTTGGATAAGAGACCAAGCCACAAAAATGCTTGCATACGCAGATGATATTGCGTTGGTTACTAGTGACCCAGGGAATGCAATTGGGGTGATTGAAGAAGAAGCTAGGATCTTCGGTGAGATATCCGGTTACAAATTAAATCAAAGCAAAACTCAAATTATTCCTAACAGCAAAATCGAGATGACCGATATCCGAGTAACAGAGAAAGCCATATATCTCGGCGTTAGCATAACCGCCAAAATAGGGAATCTAGTTAATGATAATATTGCTCCACTAATGCAACGTACAAAAAAGATATGATTCGCTGTAATAATCTCCATCTATCTATCGGAGGTCGGTGCAACTTGATTAAAATGCTTTTTTTGCCTAGATTTTTATATTTTTTTAGATCAATTTGTTTGGAATTTCCACCGCAATTATTTAAAGACATGGATAGTATGTTTTCTAGATTTTTATGGGGGTATAGGAAACCACGAAGAGCACTACGAACCATTACTTTACCTAAAGATAGAGGGGGAATGGCATTGCCTAATCTTAAATTATATTATTGGGCCACCATATTGAAATACTGTATTAATTTACTATTTAAGACAGATGCCAGTAGTGTAGGGAATATTCTAACACCGCAAGAGTTGCTATTAGGAAATGAATCTAGAGAATGTTTATGGCGTCATGTGAATGATAGTTACTTTAAAAAAGTTAGATTTAAGTCTATATTCGGTATCTATAAGGCTTGGAATTTTATTCGTAAATTAGTGGGTATCGGACGATTATCTTACTATACCCCAATTTATAACAATAGTAATCTTCCCGGGATCTTTAACGACATATGTATGGAAAGATGGGTATCGAACGGGATTACACAACTTGGATGTTTTTATACGATTTCAGGACTGAAATCTTTGGGGAATTACAGTCGGAGTACAATCTAGATCATCGGGATTTCTTTAAATTCCTTCAAATTCGGGATTTTCTTTTGAAGAAGGGTGGGGGGACTTAAATTCCAAATAGTTCAGATAATGGAGAATTTGTCTAAAAAGACTAATATAAAAATTGGAGAAATTTACGAATTATTGAACATCTGTAATCCAGATGATTTGTATAAATATATAATGAAATGGCAGGCTAAACTTGGGGTCTCGGCTGAAACTGTCCACCACTCCTTCATAAAATATCAGTCCTGTTTAATGTCTATTAAGTTACAGGCTCAATATTATAAAACCTTTTTTCTTTATACTATACTCCCTATAAAATTGCTAAATGGGGGACGGGGAAAGGAACTACATGTCCTAGATGTGCATTAGCCGAAGCTGACAGCATACATTTATTCGCTTCCTGCACAGTATTAACAAATGTATTGAATGATATTTCAGCCTTTCTATCAGAAGTATTTAACGCAAGAGTAGAAATTCTCATTGATGAGATTATGTTAGGTGTATCCAATATTGACCGACCAAAATATATGCGAGGGCTGATATTTGTCGCTATGGCGGTCTTTAGATTATGTATTGCGTCAGCATGGCTGGACACAAACTCACCCGTGTTTCAACAGTGGAGATCCTGATTACTGGCTACCTGTAGTTTAGAGGTAGCAATATATAAAAGAAAGGGACGTGGTAAACGTAAAAAAGGACTGGCAATATGGGATCCGCTATTGCAATGGTCACAAAGACAAATAGACAATACTTAATTAATACATGTTAAATTTCTAATATAGACTCGAATTGTCTAGGCCTTTGTATTAAGTGAAATCTCTTTTATGTCTTTTCTCTTTTTTTTTTTTTTTTCTACTATAATACTCATGATGATACGCAATGAAATGAAATATTGTTTGTATTTGGTAATACAGGGCAGGTCTGAGCTCTGGGTGGGGTGGAGGGTGGGTTATTTGCGGGGGTGTAAATGTAAAAGTCTTTAATAAAGAGTTTAAAAAAAAACAAATGAAAGGACAACGTGAGAATGTGAGGGGCATTTTCCACAAGACACCTGTGAGCTTCTTGCTTGGAAAAAACTGAAAATTTGGGAGAGTTTAGTGTAATATGAAATTGTGTTTTGCTTAAGTATGATAATAGAGGTTTTATTGAAAAAAAAACAGAGGTTACAATGATCACTGAAGTGGTCTTTCGTGAGAGACCTGCATGCATTTCCGAACAATGACAGGCAGACGCGATATCTCTGAGCGGGCTGTACTTTCTGTTGTACACCCCCGGAAGAAAAATATTTTCAACGTTGAGTTTGTTTTCAGAAAATTATAATTACTTTACTGTGACTATAGAGGTTATGTAAATGACTTCTATTGACCTTTTGATAAATAACTGCACTGTTACACGTTTTTCAATTATCGAGGATCACTTGCGGGCTACTTGCGGAAGATGTCTTTGAAAGCTGATTGGTTGGAATGACTGTCAACTTCTATTTACAGATACATCACACCCTTTTTTCTCATTATAGACTTGCAGGTGAACAGATAAGGAGCTTTTTTACTACTGTCAGCTTTCCAGGCTTTTTTGTTGTTATTTTTTTCCATTTTATATTTGGAATATGGGATCAGGAGGAGATAGAGAGAGCGAGAGATAGAGATAGAAGAGGAAGAGCAACCTCTTACAAAAGAAAAAGAGTCACTGGTGTGGCAATTTTTCCATCTGTTACGAGGTGAGAAGAAGGTTTCCTTGAAACATGTAATCTGCAAACTATTTAACAAACCTTTTTCAAAAGGAATCACAAACAAATATTCCCATGGGGCTACTGGGATTTGGCGTCATCTTCGAGCAATCCACCCAGGGCAAATCGCTAAGGCAGAATGCAAAAGGTGTGCTCATGAAGCTTCAAAATCTTCAGCTTCTCTTCCACCAGCAACAGGACAGCAAGCACCAGTGCAAATGGTGCAGCAGGAGAGTGACATCTGTCTGTGGTATAAGGACATAGTGCTACACTGTAGCTGCTGCAGCCTTATGGTTTTCTCTGGAGAAATGAGCACCTGTATGCGTAATAACCTGTTAAGGAGCACAGGTGCTCTAAGAAGAATAAGGGGCATATTCTCAAGGACTCATCGCCGAGTTAGCGGCACTTTATCGCAGCCAAAGTGGCGATAAATTCATCGCACCATTCACAAGCAGGTGCTAACAGCCAATATCACCAGTTTACCCGCGATAGCAGCCGCAAGAAACATCGCCACGGATGACACCGGCAACTACGCTAATGATATGCAGAGTAGGCGTTCCCGTGCAAAAACCCGCGAAAACACCACTCCGCAACATTTTCAACGACCAGCCAGATCGCCGATAAGATTCAAAAACATGCGATAAGGCGCGTTAGCAGCATGGATTTAACACCTGCTCCTACCTGGTGCTAAGTCGGACGACAAACTGCACCATAAAAGGGAGCCCAGCCCACAGCCACACCAGAAGAAGAACAGATGCCATGGAGCTACTGATCATGCAGCTCGGAGCCCTAAGAGGGGCACAACACCCACCGCCACAACCGCCAGGACCCCCACCCCCCCAGGACACCCCCCGGACTACCACAGGGGCAGCGCAGACATAGACGCCGGACCTTCCGAAAACGCACCAGCCTCGGAGACTTAACGCCAGAGGAAGTCATTGCCCACTACAGGCTCAAAAGGACAACCATCCTCCGCATCCTGACCCTCATCGCCCACAGGCTGACGGTACCAACACAGTGGAGAACAAACATCCCTCCGCAGACAAAGCTGCTGGCCGTTCTGCACCTGTTGGCCTCAGGGACCTTCCAACCAACAACTGCCAGAGTCGGAGGAGTCTCACAGCCAGCCCTGTCAAAGTTCCTCACACCTGTCTTGGATGCCATCATCAGCTTTGTACCCCAGCAACTTTACTTCCCACACACTGCGCAGGAACAGCTGGAGATCAAGCAAGGCTTCTACGCCATAGCTGGCTTCCCGCACGTGTTGGGGGCAATCGACAGCACACATGTACTCCTCGTGCCCCCTGCCGCCACTGTACACAATTACCGCAACAGGAAACACACGCATTCCATCAATGTGCAGGCAATAGTGGACCACCGAGGGACTCTTCACCAATGTCGTCGCCAACTACCCAGGCAGTGTGCATGATTCCTTCATCTTCCGACAGTCCATCATCAACCAGCGCTTTCAGGATGGCACCTATGGAAATGCACTGCTCGTCGGTAAGTAACAACTGAACACACCACCCACCTCAACTCCACCAACATACAACTCACAACTCTGGGAATGCACACGTCACAAAATCACATACAACATGACAACCAACATCCCCACATTCCAGACACGACAACACAACTTACTGTGGCAACCTGGGCTAGCCATGTACACAAGCCATCAATGGCATGGCACCTCAGCCACACAATAGCAGAATGTGGGGAGAGGTGGGAACCAGGCATGTGCGAAGGAGGCAAGTGACCCAAGAATGTGAATGTACACAATGCCAAGTGTGGCGTGGATGTGCTGGACAGACTTGAGTATGCAGACCACAGACATTTCCATGTCGACATACACTGCTGGTGTCTGCAGTGTACTGGACAGTGGACGCAACCATGTTACCGCAGCCAGTGGGGAAGAATGTGGAAATGTAGCTTGTTACGTCCCCCCTGTAAGCGTGAGCGGAGTGGGCTGGCCCGGCGTACGCCAGGCCAGCGTAGGGGTGTGAATAAAAAGCCTGTTACTCTGGGCGTGGTTCTCTTCCGGAATGGCCAACGTGTCTGCCAGGGCGGCGCCTCTCACCCCACCACGAGGCCGATGCCGTGAGTGGCGGTGCCTGCGATCCTGTGCGCCTGCTGCACCCAAGGCCGCTGGTCCCAAGACCCGTCTTGTCCGCCCACGTGCACCCAGGCCTCACTGCTCACCTGCCGACACCGGCGTGTGTCAAAGAGGGCCCACCACGTGCCGGTGCAAGCTACAAGCCCGAGGCCCGCGACCAGGTCAGCCTCCTCAGACCATCACGGCCTCCCTGACACAGGCCCCCAGTACTCCTTTCTCGTTGACGTACTCCACTGCTGCCTCCGGCCTACACTGCGGTCCAGTAGGTCACACATTTGGAACTGAGTCTTGATTATACAATGGCAGAGTGTGAAGAAGTAAGTAGCCAGGAAAGGTGTTAGATGACCTTTATTGGTTAATAAGTTGGAGAAGTAACAGCGTCCTACCCACAGGTGACACAGCAGCAACTGACCAAATGCATTGTAGCTAGGCAGCAAGGAGCTCTCTACATTCTAGAGCTCCTTGCGCAGGGCATTCCACACGCAGGTGGAGGGACATGGGAAGTGGACAACAGGGAGGATAAGCAGGGTGAAGAAACTACGAATACCACACACCTTCCCCCCAATACAAAGTGGTGGCTAGATAGACAAAATGTTCAGCCAACAGTATAATCACGCAATCTTAGTGGAACTTTACATACACGAGTACTCCTACGCAGAGGAGAAGTAAATCTGGAAGAAGAACTGTTGGTATGGCAAAAGGAGGGATTGAGGGGGCATACAGGAGCTATCCTATTCAAATTCCAGATCCGTCCGTCGTCAAGTTTTACAGCATTAAGGAGAAGCTTGACATCCTTACGAGGGGTAGAGAACTTGGCACCCCCAGACTTCTGTGGGAAACGTACTCTCACTAAATCACCTAAGTTAACTGAGGTGCGAGAGACGGCGTGCCTCACATCGAAGTTAGCTTTCATTTTAGCTGACTTGAGATTCTGAAGTGCCCTCCATCGAGGATCCTCGGAATCTCAATGTCGCCACCTTTCCCTCTCATCCATGATTGAAACAAAAGAGTGTTAGGTGTGCGCCCTCTAAATAGCTCAAAAGGAACTTTCTCAGTGGTGGAGTGGGGAGTCAAGCGGTAAGCCTTCACTCTTTCAAATATTGCAGCTCTCCAATCACATCCCTGCTCTTTAGCGAGCTGTATAAATTCTTTCAGAACGCGATTGAATCTTTCAACCATTCCGTTGCATTCTGGGTGATAGAGAGAGCAAAGTTTATGAACAATTCCTTTTTTAGCTAGAAAGTGTTCCATCTCTCTTGACACTAGTTGTGCACCATTGTCTGTCAAGAGAGATTCAGGAAGGCCTTCCCTACAGAATACATCCTCTAAAAATGTTACCACATCTTTTGTTTCTACAGTTTGGGTGACCCTCACCTCAGGCCACCTAGAGTACATATCTATTAAGACCAAAACATAATGTTGCCCTGCCTTGGAATGAACTGGCCCTAAGAGATCCAGGGCCACGTGTTGCCAACACCGAGTAGGAGATTCACGTATTATCATAGGTTGGGTCCGGGTTTTACAAATCTTATCGCAAGCTCTACACTCAGCACAGTCTCTGACCAACCGCTCAACCACAATGTCAACACCTGGCCACCAAAAATGTAAACAAACTCTTTCCTTTGTCTTCGAGATGCCCTGGTGTCCATCATGTGCTAACTGAACAATTTTCTCCCTCAGGGATGACGGAGGAACAAGGCGTGTTCCTCTCCACAACAGATCATTACAGAGTGAAAGTTCATCTCTTACATTCCAGAACTTCCTTGCCCCTTCAGAGAGTGTTTTGATGCCCGTCCACCCATGAGAAACTAGTTTACGGACCTCATGCAAGACAGGATCACTTTGCAAGGAATCCCTCCATTCAGCTTCAGACACGACATCTTCAACAACCTCACATACATTGAAATGATCTATCTCCCATGTGTCTTCAGAGGCAAGACCATCCAACTGTTTAGGTACCAGACGAGAGAGACAATCCGCAACCTTATTGTCTACCCCCGGGATGTACTTAACTACAAAATCAAATTCTTGAAGTGCTATAATCCACTTGCAAATTCTAGACAAGACAGCATCTAGCCCCTTTTTGCAAAACAAATCTTTAAGGGGCTTGTGGTCCGAATGTACAACAAATGAACTTCCCCAGAGAAACTTCTTTAGCTTCTTGATGGACCAAAAGATACATAACGCCTCTTTTTCAATTACAGAGTATTGGAGCTCGGGACCAACAAGAGCTCTTGACAAAAACATGATGGTTACTTCTTTACCATTCTTCGTTTGTTTAAGAACAGCCCCTAAACCTTTTGAACTCGCGTCAGTGATAAGTGTGGAGCTCGAGGAGGTGTCAAAACTTTGTAAAGAGGGAGCAGCACGAAGAGCTTTCTTGATCCCCTCAAACTCCAACTGACACTGAGGCGACCAAGAAAACTTCACACCTTTCTTTAGAAGAGACCTCAGGTCATGTGATCGTGAAGCAAAGCATGGTATGAACTTATTGTAGTATTCTGCCATACCCAAGAAAGTAACGAGCTCATCTCTGGATTGAGGTACAGGAAGATCATCTATTGCGTTTACAAGGCGTTCTTTAGGTTTCACGCCATTGCAAGTCAAACGATGACCTAAGTAGTCTATTTCAGAGAGGTTAAACTTGCACTTATTCTCACGGAGTGTCAGACCCCTAGAACGAAAGCGTTCGAGCACACACCTCAGCCTTGAATCATGTTCAACTTGTGAGGTGGCATGGATCAACACATCGTCTTGATAGACTTTGACTCCATCTACCCCCTTCAGAACGTCTTCCATCACCCTCTGAAATACTGAGGCTGCCGAAATTAAACCAAATGGGAGACGTGTGAACTTGTAGGTTCCAAAAGGGGTGATGAACGCTGTCAGATCCATGGAGTCCTCATCTATTTTAACTTGGTGGTATGCTGCACGTAGATCGAGAGTGGAAAAAATACATGCATCTCTCAACTGTGCGAGCATTTCAGTGATGTTAGGGAGAGGATATCTGTCTGCAACAACAGCACGGTTGAGAGAACGCAAGTCCACACATAGACGTACCTCGCCAGAGGCCTTGCGTGCCAGAACAACTGGAGCGAGCCACTGACTAGCTTCAGTCTCAATAATGATTCCCTCACTTTTTTATTTCTCTAGTTCTGCACGCTTAGACTCTTTCATGGCCAAGGGAACATTGCGTACCTTACAGGTGACAGGGACTGCATTGGGTTTGAGAGTGATTTTGTGAACATAACCGGAAAGACAACCCAGTTTTTCATTAAAAAGTTCCTTAAACTCAGATCGTAAAGTCAAGGTCGAATCACCAACACAGGAGACAGCATGTGAATCTCTATTTTTTAGAGTAACATTCGATGGAAGAATATGTGGGGAAATGTCTCTCTGTGGCGAAATGTCTCTCAGAATGATGCAGGGGTCTGCACCAGGAACCAATGATACACCCAAATCAGCCTGGTGAAACCAGCTGATTATGCTGTCGCCCCTGCAAGATACATAAATTTTAACAGCTGCAAACCTCCCTTTGTATTCAATGTTGCCAATGAAGTAACCAAATAATTTTATGGGTTGTCCCCCGTAAGCTAACGGTCTAATGTCAGGTTTGTATATTTTTACTTTCCCTTGTAATTTCAAGTCGAAGAATTCTTTCGGAATAAGAGAGATCTTTGCACCAGAGTCGAAGAGCATTCTAATGTTGCAATCATTAACTAAAACGGCATCAACTGGACCTTTGCATTTGTTTTTTTCAGTAGGTGTGACAATCTCACCACAATGAAAATCATCATAATCAAAGTCAGAATCGCTATCGTTTTCCAAGACCACTTCTTTGACACGTTTAGGCTTGGTTTGCTTTGCCCTGCAAGCTTTAGCAACGTGACCAACTTTGCCACAGTTACGGCACTTAGAGTTGAGAGCAGGACACGATTTGTCGTTGGCAAGATGGCCAAAGAGGTCGCATCTGTAGCACTTTATCACGGCATTGTCTCTGTATCTTGAATCAAAGGCAGTTTTAAAGGGTTCGCGTGGTTTCCAGACAGGTTCACGTTGTTTCCAAACAGGTCTAGTAGGTTTTTTTGAGATGTTATGAACCTTTTCCTCATGCACCCCATTCTCTTTTTTGATCACCTCTACGCAAGCCAAGGAATGTTCGATTCTTTTGGCTAAAATGATGACTTCGTCAAGTTTCGGATCGTCTTTTTGCCACAGTTCATCCTTTATTTTCTCGACGTTGCAACCAAGCATGAACTGATCGCGTATCCGTTCTTCAAGCGATCCATCGAATTTGCAAGTTGCACCAAGTTTACGTAGAGCTGTGATGTAAGTTTCAACAGACTCATCAGGTTTTTGTAAGCGTTTCCCAAAGTGATAGCGTTCAAGAATAGTGCTAAGTTTTGGAAGGTAATGCTTATCAAATTTTTTGAGGCAAATTTCAAATTCATTGAGATTGTCCGATTCGGCATCAGTTAGGTCAGGAAGGTGTTCAAATACATCTTGGCCTTCAGAGCCAAGGCAATGTAGTAAAAGTGCAGATTTTCTTTCAGAACTTAGGGATACACACTACACACCCTCGCATAATTGAGAAACACTTTCTTCCATTTTGACCAGCGCAAGACTGGGTCACCGGGACTGGAAAGGAAAAAAGGTGGGGGTGTTACGTTTTGCATAGTTTGTATAAAATGCTTACTTAACTGATGTCAGTAAGGAATAAGAACTTAGGTAAACAAAAAAATAATGAAATATTAAACCATTATGTTGACCATGAATGTTGCATGTGTGAGAAGGTACATTAAATAATGTGCAGAAATTGAAAACATTGAAGAGCACATAAAAGTTGTGTGCTTCAGCATTCTATCAGTAAAATAATGTTAAGAAAACGTATAGCAAGTACTAAATCTAGCTGTGCGTATAAGCGAAATTGTAGGAGGAACAACACAATCAATTCAAAAGATAGAAGTATCTTAAGCTGTGTGTGCCAGCGTAAACAGCACACTATGAAAAGAAAAGACGAAGAACTTTTAAATTGTAATAGGCTGTAAGTGTGTCAGCAGGATGCGAGCTGTGTGTGCCAGCGTAAACAGCACACGAAGAAATTGACGAAGAACATTTAAGTTGAAGCAGGATGAAGAATATGTAATACGCAAATAAAAGGCTGTGCGTATCAGCGTGAAATTGTAGCTGTGCGCGTCAGCGCGTCGACCTGCAAAGCGAAGTCAGAATGCCAAGATGGTTGCTAGGGAACTGTTGCTGTGCGCGTCAGCGCGTAGACTTGCAAGCAGGAGGCATAATGCGTGTGACATCGGTTGTGAGGAGTTCCAGATACAAACACGATGACGGAGATGACAAAAGGGAAGTTCGTTGCAGGAGCATGGAGGCAACACGGCGCGAGCAGGTATTTAAAAGATGCGCTTGAAATTCGAAGCGAGAAAGGGATGAAAACATGACGGCTTCCAGTTTGTCTAGTTGATAGGAGCGGGGGGCGCGCAGCAAGTGGGTCCGATACGAGGTGTGTAGAAATGGCGCAGCCTCTTGGGGATTAAAATGTTACGGGCGCAGTAAGCAAGTGCACAAAGTACCTTCAAGTTCTTGTTTCCAAAGAACTTAACTGTGTTAGGACGCTGAAGTGAGGTTATCCAACGGAGGAAGGTCGAGCTTGAAGAATGTAAAGAAGCCGGCTTCCTTGTTCATCAGGGAGAATGTAGAGTAGTAGGGTTTTTTCTTCTTCTTCTTCTTCTTCTTCGTCGTCGCCAGTGTGAAGAAGTAAGTAGCCAGGAAAGGTGTTAGATGACCTTTATTGGTTAATAAGTTGGAGAAGTAACAGCGTCCTACCCACAGGTGACACAGCAGCAACTGACCAAATGCATTGTAGCTAGGCAGCAAGGAGCTCTCTACATTCTAGAGCTCCTTGCGCAGGGCATTCCACACGCAGGTGGAGGGACATGGGAAGTGGACAACAGGGAGGATAAGCAGGGTGAAGAAACTACGAATACCACACAGAGTACATATGTTTATGGCAGATTTTATATCACCGTACTCCCTTCGATGTGGTGCCACCAACTCTGTGCATAGCATTCCAACGACACATGTCTGTGGGCCGTTGCTGACTACTACCTTCAGCCTACACTGCAGCCAAGCACCGCGGGGTCACCTGTGTACTGCCTACACTGCGGTCCAGCAGGCCTCACACCAATCCAATTCAGTCCGGACCAGGCAGGGCACAGCATTGTCGCAGGCTGCACACACGCTCAGCTCTGGAGCTTCTACCTCCATCAACCACAAATCATCGCCACATGGCATTCCAACATCGTGTGTGAGAGTACCAGGAGGAGCTGCCTGAACAGCGGTTGGCCCGCGCTGACGGCTGCCTCCGGCCTACACTGCAGTCAAGTAGGTCACACATTTGGAACTGAGTCTTGATTTTTCAATGGCAGAGTACATATCATTGTACGCAAGGAGAGGAGTAAGAGGAAGACGCGGTTCAGTCCGGATGAAAAAAGGATCCTCGTTACGGAGGTGACCGAACACTACCAACAACTGCTCTGGTGCCACTAACTCTGTGCATCGCAAGCCAAGAACACGTGGCTGGGGGCCCCTGCTGACCGCTGCCTCCGGCCTACACTACGGTCAAGTAGGTCACACATTTGGAACTGAGTCTTGATTTATTTATGGCAGAGTTTATACCATTGTACAGGCCTCATCGCAGACTGCATCCCCTTTCAGCTCTGGTGTCACTGACTCCGTGCTCCGAAATTCATGGACACTCTCTGGTTGAACTTTGGTGGCATCTGAGTCTATGGCCTGGGGGTTGTCTTCATCATCATGTTGCTGATACTGACTTGGTGTCAAAAATGAGTCTGTAGCATTTATCTCCTCCATATTGCCTGTGTCTGCTTGGTACTGCCCTCTGTATCATGCCCTGGAAGAACACCTTCCACTGTCCCCCAAAACCCTCCGCGACATTCACCTTGGACATCAACGAGGACCCGCTCAGCTCTCGTGGCCCTACCTCAGTGCACCGGTAGTCACCGTCCCGTGGCGGTGTTCCATGTGCAGGCCGCTGTGCATCCGGGGCCACTAACTCCGTGCCGCTCAAGTCATGGACCCTTGCTGTTTGAACTGTGAACTTCTGATTGTCTGATCACTGTTGTGGTTGTTGCCAGCACCAACCACTCCTTGAGGGCTGGCTCACACTCACCCCACACCCATCCAGCACAGGCGTCACTGGACATGTGACCCTGGCAATAAAAGGGGCCGGGCGCACGTGCCCGTAGCCAGTTCCACAAACTATCTGAGTGTGTCCGTGTGGTCATTGTGTATGCATGAGGGCCCCGGGCCCTACCACATTGCATTGTGCTGTGTACAGCGGACGCAACCATGTCACCTCAGGCAGTGGGTGAGACCTGGGACATGTAGCTGTGTCGTACCCCCCTGTAGGCATTGCCGGAGTGGGCTGGCGTACGACAGTCCAGCGTAGGGGTGTGGATGATCACCCCGGGGCTCTGGGCATGGTTAAGTGTTGGGCTTGCCAATGAAGTACCTAATGCGTGTGTCTCTGTTGTAGTGTCGGCGTCACCCGTCCCGCAATGGACAAAGTTGCAATGTCACATGCCCCCGGAGTGCGGGCTCGGCCAAAGGGATAAATGAATGAGCGGAAGCCCGCTCGGGGTCCGGGATCATACATGCCAACTGTTGTGTGTGTATCGCTATTACCGCAGCATAAGCCAAAAGTCTTGCCTCGACCGCATCGCGAGTTCAGCCAGCCAAGAACTCTACATCTGTGTCCGCCCTATCCTTACCATAGGCCTACACACACATGGCCGCCCACCTTCAACGCACAGCATCACAGTGTCGTTGTCAGGCTTGTGGACATGCGCAGACAGGCATGACAATGGTGTGCCGTAGGAGTGCAAGTGACGCAACCGCGCAGCGCACACAAGTAAATAGGCTCGGGGGAGGGAGGAGCAGCAGTGAGGCTACGTAATACACATTGATGGCGCTCATTTGCTACAAGCAGTACATGTCAAACAGGAATCACTATGACACACATATCACACGCCAATCAACTAGTGAGCCTGCCAACACATCATGCAGAACCAACTATTGACTCATGTCTCTCTGCACTGTCACAGGTGATCAAGGATATGCACTCTGCCCTTGGATGATGACACCCCTCCGAGCCCCGAACACACAGGCCCAAAGGCAGTACAATTGGGCCCACAAACGCACCAGGGGCATCGTGGAATGCACATTTGGCGTGTTGAAGTCACGTTTCAGGTGCCTGGACATCACAGGTGGGAGGCTCCTGTACAGCCCAGACATTGTGTGCAAGATGATCGTTGCATGTTGTGTGTTGCACAACATATGTGTACGCACCAATGCCCCATGGTTACAAATGCCAGATGCACCGGACGATGATGAGGAAGATGAGGCAGGTGGACCACACCCCACTGCAGCAGGAATAGCCCATAGGAACAACGTCATTGACAATTTCTTCACATGAGGACGTCACATTGTGACAGTCCTTAGCAATCATGAGACAGTACAAAATGACCACAGGCACAGCATGTGCAAATAAATTCATTTCAACACACATTCCCTGAGTTTCTGTATGTGTGCTGCAGTGTGGCACAGGGATCAGGGACATGATCCAGAGTCATTGTGGGTGTGCAGTGTGCTCTACTTAATTGTGCATGTGTGCCATTGTGCCCATCTCCCCCCGTCCCCCCAGTCCCCGGTCGGTACTCACCCTGTTGATGTTGTGTCAGGTCATGTTGAGCAGTGTCCCGATCCCCAAGTCCTGGCACCGTATCCCGACTGATGACTGTGGCCACCATTTTCTCAATGTCATCCAGCTCCTGGTGTGCCGCTGGTCCCCCACCTCCAATCTGCATTGCTGCTTTCATGTTGGCATCGAGTTTCTTCTTGGTTTTGCCCTTCACATAGTTCCAGCGCCTCTTGACCTCTTCCATTGTCCTCCTCGACACTCCGACTGCATTCACGTTGTTCACGATGTACTGCCATATTTCCGTTTGTGTTGCCGATGACACAGTGGAGGTGACGAACAGTTGTTGGTAGTGTTCTGTCACCTCCGTGACGATGATCTGGTTTTCCTGCGGACTGAACCCCGTCTTCCTCTTCCTCTTCTCCTTGCCCTTCCCCGGCCCCGGGGTTCCTGGCTGGTCGTCTGTGGGGCTTGTGGGGTTCGCGTTGTCCTCTGCACTCGGTCCGGGTGCGTCCATGGTGCCACGCAGTTAAATTTTTTTCTCTTTCTTTTTCCCTCTGCTTCTATAGTGCATTTTCCCGCATGTCGCGTGGGAATCGCAGGCCTGTCGCTGGTTATCGCTGATTTTTGTTTCGCGATTTGGGACATCGCAACTTTTTTAGCGTTCGTGTTTTGCATTTTTCGGCAACGCGTTAATTTTAACGCGGGCATTTGTTGCGTTATCGTGAGACTATCGCATGGTGCCGCCAGGTTGAGAATACTGCGTTAACACAGTGTTATTTTCCTGCGATAGACTGCGATGTGAGAAGTTGCGTTAAGCGAATTTGGCGATAGTTAACACACGTTCTTGAGAATATCCCCCTAAATCTTTTTACCTCTGTTGGTTTGTCTCTAAGCTTCTCAACCCCATTTTTATGCCAGTTTTCCCAATAAAAAAATTTAAAATACTAAACAAAATCACAAAAAATTGTAAAAGACACAAATCAAATTCTTTTTAAGAGCTGCCTATTGTGAATAAAGGACAAAGAGTGTTTTCTATGTAGTGTATGTATATGTGTCTGGATTCGGGGTAGGCAGAATGTTTCATGTGTGTGCATGTATTAGTGATATGTGAGTAAGTGAGAAACTTTGTTTACAACAGTACATATGAGTCGAAATTTCAGCCGCGGGAGAACATGGCGGCCGCAGTTCTAGCAGGTCGCTAGTGCACTATCGGGTCCGCCCGCTACCGCCAGCCCGTTAATGCTACCATAACCGGCTGGTTGCGCTGATTACACCCCCCACCTCTACCAGGTCGCTAGTGCGCTATCGGGCCCGCCCGCTACCACCAGCCCGTTAATGCTACCATAACCGGCTTGTTACGCTGATTACACCCCCCACCTCCTCTACTTACCGGGGATCGGGGTTTGTGCTTTTCCCACTCGCCGGCGCATGCAGAGGCTCCGGAATCAGCCCGAGTAGCACTCTCGCGTTGGGACTCAGCCGCCCTGGAGCTCAGGAGGAGCCGCAGGGCAGCAGCACTCGGTCTCCTCTGGGGCCTGGGAGGCAGCGGCAGAACAAGCGCGGCTCGGGTGGCAGCAGGAGTGCTTCCTGCTGTTCCCAGCTCAGCGGACCTCATTGTTCAGTCGTATCAAGGAGAAGGAACGCGGAACAATGCTCTGGAGCCTTTGACAACACTACTGGCTCAGGTAAAGGTAGGGGAGCCAAGAGAGGGAAATTGAGGGACCAAAAAACTCTGCCAAATAGGGGGAGATATTGATTACTTAATACTGGTAGTTGCCTCTCCGAAATTAACAGTAGTTCCCCTCCCTTGTCGACCCCTGCTGGTAATCTGGAGATTGTTGAGCCATCCAGAATTTTGGACTGTAGACCTAAGGAGCACCTGGTAAAGCCTTTAAAGCTCAGGGAAAGTAGGGGTGAAGGCAAAAAAAGCAACCCAGAGAGGTTAGAGCGCAAAATAAAGATTACCCCCTCTTTGAGGTCCTACTTTAGGGTATTACCTTCAGAGGGAGACCTCAAAAAGCCAACCATGGAGGCGACAGAGCAGTCGGCTAGTCAGTTACCGCTGTTCCTGACTTTAGAGGAAGGTATAAGAAATCTAACGGGGCACCTTACACAGGGGGTATCACAGCCTGCCTTAAACTCTAGTCAGGTTAATGCGGAGGTAAAAGCAAGAGGGCCAGGGGACAATCTAGTTGCAAGCCCCCCTCAAGAAGCAGTGTCCCTCCCCGTAGGGGATATAACTTTGAGCTGTAGGGTTCTTCATCCAGATACTCCCACAAGTTCGCTAGAAGGCATGTTTGCATCTTTGTCAAGGAATATCAGGAAGGGTTTTGCAGTCTCAGAAGCCAACTAGGGGGATATAAGGAACTTTTGCGAAGCACTGGAGAAAAAAATAGATCTCCTCTCCAGTAGAACGCAGACCCTGGAAGATTCTGTGGGCCTTTTGAAAGAAGATTTGGGGAAGGCCAAAGCTGATATTCAGACTCTAAGGAGGGAGGATCAGGAAATTCGGGAGAAATTGGAGCACCTGGAAAACAGCTCCAGGAAAAATAACTTACGGATTCTGAAAGTGCCAGAAGAAAAGGAAGGGGAGGACTTAAAATCTTTTGTGGTTGCTCTAATAAAAGAAGGTCTCCAGATTGAGGAAAGTGAGAAGGAAATTCTTAGAGATATTCAAAGGGTGCACAGAGATCCCTTTCGCAGAAACCCTAATAAGCCTAAACCACGTAAAATGCTCTTAAATTTCCAGACATATGCATCAAAGGAAAAAGTTTGACAAAAGCTTTGAGGATGAAGTCAATAAAAGTGAGGGACTGCACCTTTGAGATTAGATGAGATCTCGCAAGGGTTACTCTGGACAGGCAATGGAAGATGGTTAGGCGCCTAGATGAGTTAAAAAAGTTGGGGGCTACTGCACAGCTCAAATTTCCTGCGAACTTGAAGGTTATGCATAACAACAAAATGCATAGTCTAAGGAGCCTACAGGAGGTAGACGACCATCTTGAAACTCTGAAACAAGCGAGCGGCAGCTAGTATCCCCGTACAGTTAAATACAGGGAAAGTTCCTTTTCTGTCTTTTTTTTTCTTACCTCTTGTTATATTCTGGGCTTGAAGGGGGGGAAAAGCGAACAGAAGGAAGGAAGCAAAAATAAGTATAAAAAAAACCCACACAAAAATGTTTCTTCTCTCACAAATCGGGTGGAAACTTCTTTTCTTCCTTCTTGGATATGGGGGTAACGGACTTCCCGTAGCGTACAGGAAAGGGACTAACATCAAGTCCAGAGGAAAGAGGGGATGGGTTCTCCAGGCAAGGGAGGGTGAGGGTAAGGAAGGGGGGCATGGGTGGGGAGCATAGGGGAGAAAATAAATATCCTCATTCACCTCAATAAGGCAACACATAGATGTAATGGATGATATGACTCAGTTAAAAAGCTTAGAGACAGAACAAGGGAGATGGGTATCCAGGTGTTAACATGGAATGTTAATGGTTTGTGCGTAAAAGCGAGAAGGGAAAGGATCTTGCAATACCTCAGGGATTCTCCGGCCCAGATAATATTGCAAGAAACACACTTGGTGAAAGTGAAAGTATGGAGATTTTTAATAGGCAATCATGGGTCCAACAGGCACTTTTTACAGAGCAGAGTGCCAACAGAAGTGGAGTCGCAATAATAATCAGAAAGCAGGCGAAGGCGCATATCCTAGAAACAGCAATGGATAAGAGCGGTAGGTGGATCATTGCAAAAACAAATATACAAGGACAGCTGTTAACATTGGTAGGGTATTACGACCCGAACGTGGATGACATTGAGCCATTAAAGACAGTGTTTACAACAATGCTGGACTTTTCCAATCCAATAATTATGGCCGGAGATTATAATGTAATAATCGACTTAAAATTAGATAAATCTAAAAGCAGTAGAGCAATCGCCACTCCTAAATCACGTTCGTATTTAAGAATGATGATGAATCAAACTGCGCTCTGCGATTTGTAGAGAGAGAGATCGGGTAATCGGCTTGGCTTCTCTTTCCATAATAAAAAGTATGGTCATAAATCCAGAATCGACTACTTCTTAGTTAGTTTAGGCCTGAGGGTTCATATTCAAGATATCTCTTATTTAACTGTCCATCTCTCGGATCATTCAGCTGTTATATTAAACATGGACTTAAAAGGTAGGCCTATTAGAAAGAAGTGGACACTCGATCCCACTATACTCCCTGAGATTGATGCAATGAATCATTTGAGAAAGGATGTAGCTGAATTTCTAGAATATAATATAGGCTCTGCCTCTGTCACGGTCATCTGGGACATTCTTAAAGCTTACATGAGGGGTAAACTTGCAAGTATTGTAAGTTTTAGGAACAGGACCTATAGAGAACAGGTCTGTCGAATAGAATCAGAAATGAAGGCCTTAGAAGCTGAGTCAAACTGGAGTAACGTGGGGGAAGGTAGGCATCCAGAGGGTGATAAGCTAACATCACTGAAGACACAATTAGAAACTATCTTACAAACGCACATTGATAAGCGCTGGGAAGCCAGTAAGTTAGCCCATTTTGAATATGGGGAAGGAGCTGGTAAATTACTAGCTTGGAAGGCTAAGACAGATACAAATAGGAACTTGATAAAGGAAATTGAGGGGGCACAGAATGGGGTGGCATTAACAAACGAACTGGAAATTGAAGATGCCTTCAACAAACACTCCAGAAATTTATACGGAAGATCAGATAGTGTCGGAGGACAAGGTCAACCAGTGGTTGGGCCCGGATACAATTCAACCATTAGATTTGGAAGGGCAAGTAAAGTTGAACCAGGAAATCACTCATGATGAGGTAGAGAGAGCCATGAAGACAAGTAAAAGGGGGAAGGCGGCCGGCCCGGATGGGTTACCAATAGAAATATATAGAATTCTGGGAGAGAATCTCATTCCCTACATGACTTCGATGTTTAACAGTATTCTTGGGGATGCAATACAGATACCTAATCCTTGGGGCGAAGCAATAATAACACTGATACAAAAACCAGGAAGAAGTCTGGCTCGGTGTGAGTTGTTCAGGCCGATATCTCTGCTCAACGCAGATTATAAAAGTTATAGGGGGGATAGTACATGGTGACCAAAAGGGCTTTATGAAGGGTAGGCATCTTCATGAGTTAACATACAGTCTGATAGGTGCGATTGATTTGGCCTCGACCTACTCTATACCATTGGCAGTTGTGACTTTAGATGCCGCAAAGGCGTTCAATAGAGTTAATTGGTCGTATTTAGGGATCATATTGAAAAAGTATAACCTGGGTGATAATTTCTGTAATGCTGTGCAGTTAATGTATCAGAACCCAACAGCTAAGATACTTGTCAATGGTAATCTGATGGAGTCATTTAAATATCCAGGGGTACTAGGAAGGGTTGTCCCCTGTCTCCGCTCTTGTTTAATTTATATATAGAGCCTTTAGCACAAAAAATCAGGGACGCAGTGGACATCTCTAGCTTTTCTTATGAGGACTGGGAGACAAAGACAGCACTTTATGCAGATGATTTAATGATTTATACATCTGATCTTTCAACTGCTATCCTGGCCATTCTCCAAATTGCCTCAGAGTTCGGAAGGGTGTCAGGCTTTGAAGTTAATGCAGGGAAAACTGAAGTGATGGTATGGAACTGCGAAGATGAGAGCCCATTAATCAAGAAGGAAATGAGATACTTGGGTGTAAAAATCGTACAAGTGGTTGATAGAATAACAGGAGTGAATCTGGATATCGCTGAAAGAGAGTGTTCGAATAATGAAGAGCTGGGCGCATTTACCGTTAACAATCTTTGGGAGGGTGAATCTAATAAAGATGATAATTTTACCCAAAATAACCTTTTTATTCAGTACAATCCCTCTGCACTTTGATAAATCTCAGTTAGACAGAATTCAGCAGGCCATTAACTCGTTCATCTGGGCTTCTAAGGGGGTGAGAATCTCTTGGAAGAAGTTACGGCGAAAAAGAGAGAAGGGGGGTTTAGCCTTACCAGACATCCAATACTACGAGTGGGCCTTCCAGCTCTCACATTCTAGAATGTTGTTTAATCTCCCGGATGGCTCGGATCTGGGCGGTTTGTTTAAGGTGATGTTAAAGGGAGCCAAATTAGGCACTGCTCATTTCTTGTTTAAGTTCGGTGATCCGAAGTTCTTTAAAAAGATCAAGCTGAAAGTACTACAGGCCCTTGCGAAAAAATGGTTTAGAATCAGGCGACTTTTAGGCTTAAGCTACTATTCCAAACTGGCACCGGTATGGGATTCACCTGGGACCCCGGACTGTCTTAAGGACAAGTTAGCTATCCCGATGAGAGAAGCTGGGGTCTGTTGCTGGGGAGAGCTTACACACAATGGTGAATTCCTACCTTGGGCAGAGTTGAACCAACGAACGGGAGGGAAACTGTCAAGATTTAAATACATTCAGTTGAAAAGTTGGTAGCATAGTTGTAGTTTCTCATTGGGCATTGGACATACCTTGGAGGACCAATTGTTGGGAAAACCTCCTGGGAATAAGGAAGTTTCCATGTGGTACTGGGCTGTCCAGGACGCTATCGATGGAGAGTTTACCCTGGCTGAGGATCTGTGGGGCGAGTACTTGCAAAGGGAGCAACTGCAATATACATGGCAAGTATCAATGCACATTTTATTCTCGACAGTTAAACCTGCCTGGTTAAGAAGAAACCATTTTTTTTTCACTCCATAGAGCCTACATAACAACAGAGAAGTTGTCAAAAATGGCGAGAGACGACTTCAAATGCAAGAAGTGTGGTTTAGAATGTGCCTCCTGTATCCATATGTTTTACCAGCGCCCAGCCTTAACACACTTTTGGGAGGAAGTGGGTAAGATAATCTCAATCATGTTGGGGCCCATATTAAGGTAAGCCTCTTTTTGGTTACATTTGGAGTGGAAGAGGCCATGAAGGGCCCGGCAACAAATTTCCTGTTTTCTGATGTCTTACTTGCTAGAAGGGAAATCTGCCGTAAGTGGGTGGGGGATACTCCTCCATCGCACCTTGAGTGGCTTGACTCCCTGTTCTATGTATCTAAAATGGATTTATTAAGGAATCCTGTAAGCAATAACAAGGAGAAGCTTTGGAGTTTCTTATGGAGGTGGTCGTGGCAATCGAGCGTCCTATGATTACACCTAAAAATCTCTTAGCGCTGCATGGGTTACCCTCCTTTTCCGTCTCCGTTATACGCAGCTTCCGGTTATCCGGAGAAAGATGAGAGCAACTTACCCCTTGGGGGCAGTGGCTATCCTATCCTTCATCTGACGATGTGAGGGTCATTTTTCTTTTGACTCTCTCTCCTTGGTTTTCGGGCAAATGGTGGGTGTACTGCAGTCTGGTGGTGAATGAGGACAAAAAAAAAGTACATATGAGTGAATGTGTGTTTTATGTCTGCGAGTGTATATGATACTCTACATATGTGTGAATATGTGTGTTTGTACATGTGTGTCAAAGTGTGTGTGTGTGTGTCTGTGATTGTGTGTTTTTTGTAAATACAAGTGCATGCCTGTGTTTCAGTGTTTATAAAACTGTTAAGATGTGTGTATGTGTGAGTGTCAAAATGTGTATGTGTGTATGTCTATGTGTGAGAGGGTATATGTGCCTATGTGTTTGTTGTATGTGAGTAAGTATAAACGTGTCTGCTTGTGTGTTTATGTCTCAGAGTGTGTAATCTAAGAGTACATATGAGTGAATGTGTGTGTGTCTGTATGTGTGTGAGAATGTGTTAGAGAGTGTACCTGTGTGTTTGTGATTGTCAGTGTCTTTGTATATTAGACTGTGCATCTGTATATCAGTGTTTGGGTGCATCTAATAAAGCCTGTGTGTAGTAGACCACTCCCTCGAATGACAAGTGTGCACTGTTGGATGTGAGGAGGGAGTGGCTTTTCCACACAGACCACTCCCCAGGGCCATAGGTGTGCACTGTATGGTGTGGTGAGGGAGTGGCTTCTCTGTACAGCCCACTCCCCAGGTCGATAGGCATGCACTGTACAGTGTGGGAGGGAGTAACTTCTCTACCCAGACCACTCCTCAGAGTGACAAGTGATCACTTTAGGGTGTGGGGCGGAGTAACATCTCTGCACAGATCATTCCTCAGAGCAATGGGCATGCACTGTAGGGTGTGGAGGGGGAGTGACTCCTCCACACAGACCACTCCCCAGGGCGACAGGTGTGTGCTGTAGAATGTGGAGAGGGAGTGACTTCTCTGCACAGACGACTCTCCTGGGCAACAGAGGGGGATATTCTCAAGAACGTGCAATAATCATCGCCAAAATAGGTTAACGCAATTTTTCATATCGCCGTCTATCGCAGGAAAATAACGCCGTGTTAACGTCTTATTCCCAACACCGCGGTAACATGCAATAGTTTTCCGATAACGCGTCAAATGTCCGCGATAAAATTACCGGGACGGCGATAAAAATCCAAAGCCGAACGTGAAAAAAGTTGCGATGGGCCCAACCGCGATTAAAATATCAGCGATAAGCTGCGACAGGCCTGCAATTCACACACGTCAAGTGGGAAAAATCACAATAAAAGCAGAAAAAAACCCCACAAACAAAACCAAAACAACTGCGAAGCACAATGGAGGGAGCCAGAGCAAGTACAGAGGACAACCAGAACCCCACAAGCCCCACGGAGGACCATCCAGGGACCTCAGGGTCAGGGAAGGAGAAGAAGAAGAGGAAGACGTGGTTCAGTCCGCAGGAAAACAGGATCCTGAAAACGGAGGTAATAGAACACCATCAACAACTGTTCGTCACCTCCACTGTGTCATTGGCAACAAAAAATGGAATATGGCAGTCCATCGTGGACAAGGTGAATGCAGTCGGAGTGCTGAGGAGGACAATGGAAGAGGTCAAGAGGCGCTGGAATGATGTGAAGCGCAAAACCAAGCAGAAACTCGGCAACAACCAGAAGGCAGCAATGCAGACTGGAGGTGGGAGTCCAGCGCCACAGGAGGAGCTGGATGAGATGGAGGAAATGGTGTCCACAGTCATCAGTGTGGAGACGGTGGCAGGAGTTGGGGGACCGGACACTGCTCAACATGACCTGACACAACAGCAACAGGGTGAGTAACGACAAGGGACTGGGGGGACGGAGGGAGATGGGCACAATGGCACACATGCACAATTAAGTATAGCACAGTGCACACCCACAATGACTCTGGATCATGTCCCTGATCCCCTTGGAACACTGCAGCACACCTAGAAACAGCAGGTAGGCCCCCGTTGACTATGTGCCCAGAGGGGGCCCTTCCCACACATCACCAATCTCACAACCAACCCATGCACATGTGCCAAACCCAGCAAAGCGGCGTGTCTGTGAGCCACACTGACAATGCAAGTGATACTGCATGACGAATAGCATGGCTGCAGACAATATATCATGACATGTTGCACGCCACGACACTGAGGTGGCTGAGTGTGGACCACATCCATAAAGGAGCAGGTCACACTCTGACACATCCACGTGCACAAACAACCCCTGATGTCAACAACACATCTGCGGACAAACCATGCCCCAGAGTCCCAACTCCCACCAAGAGCCCAATTTACCCAAGTATGCAACATCTCAGCACTGAATAAGCACAGAAGTCAAAGGCACACTGCCTGAAAGGGATAAGGGGCAGCAAAATCAGAGCTGCAGGGGCGACTCTCCCAAAATGCAGCACACACACATAACATTCAGAGCACATCAACTTTGACAACAATGTGGTACAAACTGCAACACGTTCACAACAGAGCAGAGGACACAACTGGTGCCGCTTGTGTGTAGAAACTGGCCAATCACATTTGGCATAGCAGGGAAATGTGAGATGATAATGTACAAGTACAAACACACATCGTGATGTTGTCGAAATGTCCACTGTCCCGCATCAAATAGGCAGCTCCTCCCAAACAATCACAATGTAAATTGTCATGCAGTCTGTATGCAAACTTGTAGAATGCGTCAACATACATGTGAACACAATGTTAAACTGCATCTCCCCTTCACATTGCAGAGGGAGAATCAACACCTCCTGCAGAACAGACTGAACATCTCTATACTGATGACGAAGAGGACCTCCACACCTTCGACACCGATGCCCTCCAAGAGCTCATGGATTGCTTCGGCACCTCACCTCCAGGAGCAGGGCAGCCCAGCTGCATCGAGGACACCCCACCCCCTGCACAGACCACACAGCAGGAAGCACCACCACCCCGGCAGTCTCCCAGGATCCCCACGATCAACACATGGCCTTCCAACGCCCTGTGTTAGAGGGCCAGAAGGAGATGGCTGATCAGGTGCGGTGGGGTTGACCTCATGGCAGCCAAACTAGATGCCATACGTGGGTGTCTAAGTCCCATCAGGGACCACTTACAGTCACTAACAGACACCCACAGTCCGCTCCATGCTCTCCAATTATCCATGGCTGACATCGCTGGAGTCCTGACTCTGAGACAAGGACAACTGTCTAGTCAGAGTGGCTCCAACGATGTCAGCCGGGAGTTGGGACACATGCGGAGGCTCATGGAGAACATGGAGCGGATGCATGCGGAAACAATGGCTGCCACGGCTGCACACCAGCGAGATGTAGCTGGGACCTTCCATGCCCTGCAGATCCTCATCATGGCATTGCTGCCACAAACCCTGGCGCAGATGAATGCTGCTGCTACTACTCCATCCACATCTCCGCCCCCTGATGTGTCAGTGCCTCACAGTGTGGCAGACATTCCACCTCCGGCACCTGATGTGTCACTGCTACACAGTGCGGCAGACAGAACACCACCACCCACATGTGAGGCACATGAAACATCAGAGGACGAAGTTGCTGATGATTCTGCCTTAGTGGTAAGAAGGAAGCGGTAGCATTCATCTCCGCCATATGGCCTGTTGCTGCTTGGTTCTGCCCTCTGCATCATCACCTTCCTCTGTCCCCCGATACACTCTGCGACACTCACCTTGGACCTCAACATGGACTGCCATATTCTGTTTGGTTACCAATGACACAGCAATCAGACTGAGGACTGCACTCTTCCTCTTCCGATGAACTTGTCATTCCGTAGAGGACTCTGGCTGGCCCTCCACGGGGCAACAATGTAAAGTGGGGTTTGCATGGCCCTGTACTGCTCCAGCTCCTACACTCCACTGAATGTGAATTAAACATTCAAATTCACACAGATGTGTCATGTCTATGATCATTCAAGTATGAAAGTATGGATGAATGTAGGGTCCGTGATTCCCCCTTACGTCCATGTTGCTCCTCATGTGGGACTTGAGTCACAGGGTGCAACATTGCCAATTGCAGTCCGGGTGGCGCCGACACTACAACAGAGACACACGCATTAGTTACGTTCTTGTCCAGCCCAGAACTGAACCACGCCCAGAGCCCCGGGCTCATTGTTCACACCCCTACGCCAGCCCAGCCAACTCCGCTTACATTAACAGGGGGGGACAACAAAGCTACATGTCCCAGGTCTTCCCTGTAGTGATCTGCTGATCACTGGTCTAGTTGTCAGCATGCCACAGCCACTCCCTGAGGGCTGGTTCACACCCACACCACACCCATCCAGCACAGGCATCACAGGACATGTGACCCTGCCAATAAAAGGTACCTACCACATCACATTCCACACTGCTGGAGGTGACATGAAGGCGTCCGCACCACGAGACTCAATCATAAAGGGTCCATGACTTGTGGCGCACTGGGTTAGTGGCACCCGATGCACTGTGGCCGGCACGGGCCTACCGCCACGGGACAGTGACTTGCGGTGCACTGAGGTAGGGGCACCTGAAGAGCTGAGCGGGTGTGCAGCCTGCGATGATGCGTAGACCTCGATACGCCATCCTGCCAATCAAGATTCGATTTGAATTGAGAGCCCTGCTGAACCGCAGTGAACGCCGAAGGCAGCAGTCAGCACACACATGACTCCGCGGTGCGGTGCCGCCGGGTGCGCTGGGGGCCTGTGGCGTGGAATCCAGCGATCGGCTAAGGAGGTTGCACCGGCACGTGGTGGGCCCTCTTGGAGACACGCCGGTGGCGGCAGGTGAGCATTGAGGCCTGGGTGCGAAGGGGCGGCCAGTCATCGCTGGGCGGCAGACCGGTCTGGGGACCAGGGCTGGGGTGCAGCAGGCGCACAGGATCGCGCAGGCACCACCGGTCACGCCGGCGGCCTCGTGGCTGGGTGGGGGCTGCCGCCCTGGCAGACACGACCCTGCATGCGATGACGAGATGTGCGCGGGTTGGCTTGGGACGTAGCCACCTCGTCTCCAGTGTAAATCTGGCCGTTGAAGGTGGTCGGCCACGTGTGTGTAGGCCTATGGACAGGATATGGCGGACACAGAGACACACGCAGTAGTTACTTTGGTGGCCATCCCGGAACTGAACCACGCCCAGAGCCCCGGGCTATTTATTCACGACATACGCCGGCCAAGGCCACTCCGCTCACGCTTTCAGGTGGGACGACAAAGCTACATCTCCAAGGTCTTCCACACTGCCTGGGAAGTTTGCGACGACATTCGTGAACAGGCCCCGGTGGTCCACTTTTGCCTGCACATTGATGGAATGCGTGTGGTTTCTGTTGCGGTTATTGTGTGCAGTGTCGGCAGGGGGCACAAGTAGTACATGTGTGCAGTCAATTGCCCCCAACACGTGCGGGAAGCCAGCTATGGTGTAGTTCCCTTGCTTGGTCTCCAGCTGTTCCTGCGCAGTGTGGGGAAGTGAAGGTGCAGGGGTATCAAGTTGATACAAACCGTGATGCTTACAGGTATGATAAATCCTGCATAATAAGACCGTAACAGTAGTTCGTGTGGTCGTAACCTTCCTTTTCTTTCCTACGAAGGTTACGACCACACGAACTTCTGTTACGGTCTTTTTATGCAGGATTTATCATGCCTGTTGGCATTCTGGTTTGTCCAAGTGCAATACACTGTAACAGATTACGTTTGTGACTATACGGACGCTTGACCATTGTCACCATTTATCCAACAGGTTTCTGAATACTGACTTTCGGAATATGGAATTGTATTGGGGAGTTCCCGCAGCATATGCAGTTAATTGAATCCACACGTTGCCCTGATGAAGTTCCCCGTTGGGAATGGAACGCGTTGGCTGAGCTTTTCGTATTGTTGATTTATGTATTTGTAATAAAGAACTGTTTTTACACTACTGTTGACTACTGGACTTCATGGTCTGGCGCACCCCCATTTCAGTAACTACAATCTTGGATCTGGTGCACAGAGGCGTCAAGCAACGGTTGGCGTTGGGGTTGGTTGCGCAGGAACACTAGGAATTGGAACTAGCGTGTGGTGCGGATACAGGGGCCCGCCGTTGCATTTGTGGACATGCATCTAAGACAGGTGTGAGGAACTTTGATAGGGCTGGCTGTGAGACTCCTCCGACTCTGGCAGTTGTTGGTTGGAAGGTACCAGAGGCCAACAGGTGCAGCACAGTCAGCAGCTTTGTCTGCGGAGGGATGTTGGTTCTCCGCTGTGTTGGTACCATCAACCTGTGGGCAATGTGGGTCAGGATGCGGAGGATGGTTGTCCTTTTGAGCCTGTAGTGGGCAATGGCATCCTCTGGTGTTGGGTGTCTGAGGCTGGTGCATTTTAGGAACGTCCCCTGTCTTCTTCTGCGCTGCCTAGGTGGTAGTCAGGGGGGAGTGGTCCGGGGGGGTGCTAGGGGTGGTGGCGGTGGGTGTTGTGGCCCTCTTGGGTCTCCAAGCTGTATGATCATTGGCTCCAAGGCATCTGTTGGTCTTCAGATGTTGCTCTGGGCTGGGCTCCTTTCTACTGCAGGTTGTCGTCCTGCTTAGCACCAGTAATAGGCAGGTGTTAAATCCCTGCTGCTAACGCGCCTTATCGCCTGTTCTTGGATCGCTTCGCAGATCTGGCTGGTCATTGAGAATATCGCGAAGTGGTGTTTTCGTGTGTTTTTGCACGGGAACACCTACTCTGATTATCATTAGCGTTAGTTGTCGCTCTCATCCGTGGCGTTGTTTTTTGCGGCAGCTATCGCTGGGAAAGTGGCGATATCGGCAGTTTGCACTAGCTTGAGAATAGGACGAGTAATCTATCGCCACTTTTGCGGCGCTAAAGTGCTGATAAATCAGCGATAAGTCCTTGAGAATATGCCCCAGAGTGCGGTGTAGGGTATAGTAGTTACTAGACCTTAACACATCATGTAGTCCAACAGGTAGCTGCACTCTGCGAAACCCCACGGGTTCACGGAACCCCCACCCCAAAACATTTCTTTTGATATTTGGTCTCGAGGGGTGTCCCTACAGCCCCCACACAGGGTCCAAGGCTTCAGGGTACCACTGTTCTGCCCCCTTATACAATTTTTGTATTCAATTTTCAGAATGCGAGGAATGAGTCTCTGTGTCCTAAAATGGGAGCAGCAACATTTCTCTTCATGTTGTGGCCAGCCAATCAGTGCGTAAGCTCCAAATGAAGTTTGTGTGAGCTTTTTGCTCCTGCAAGAGTGATATGGCTGATGGGAAAAAAGCCCTCTTACCAATCAGATTACTTCATAATTTGAAGTTTTGTGATCAGGGGGTTCTCGTAAGCCTCCAGTGAATGTTTTTTAACCTTAATTTCTGAAAAACTACTGAACAAATTTAAACCAAACCACACAGGGCATGCTTTTGGAACAAAATCTAGCTATCTACCAAATTTGGTGTAATTCCGTTCAGCTGTTTTCACGGTATCACTGTTTAATTTTTCTATGGGAAAATGAATGTGGAAATTGTGGTTTGGGACCCCTTTTTTTCTCAGCCCCCACTTGACGGAATACCCCAAAAAGAAACTGAGATGGGTGAACTTCTGTTTTTTAGAAAGTTTCGTGAAGATTCATCAAACTGCACTAAAGTTATTAGCAGAACAAAAAGTTAATTTCCTATGGTAACTAGGTCCCAACTATAGCTACACAGGGCGACTGCCAACTTTGTTTAATAGAGCACTTGGTGTGGCAGCAAAAGACAAGTGAGCACTGTTTATTGTCACTGATGTCTGAGGTGAAATAAAGTGGTTATACACACACACTTTCATACACACACACACCCAGTGTTCAGGTAAAAGTGGTCAACATTTTAGTTACATTTACTTCTTAGAACATTTGAGATATCTCTTTGCCTCACCTCAGGAACTCACTACGTTCTGTAGAGCTCATTCACCAGCCGAAGTAACGAGTCAGAATTGGTAGACGCCTGTTTCACTTTTTTCTCTCTTATTTCATTCTCCATTCCCTGCCTCTACCATTGATTCGCCTATGTGATCATGAGTGGGAATGGTGAGAGGTTGAAAAGTGCATTACTCCCATTGCATCCTGAGCATACATTGGTGCCAACCAACCTGACAAAAACAGAGACACTAGAGAAAGTCACTCTGGCTCATCATTTCTGCTGGTCATGGACTTCAATCTAAAATAGATAAGACTAGTAATGCCATGAATTACTTTTTAGAACCTCTGTGAACTGAAATATACATGAATCAGTATTATGTTACATTACTGGTGACAATAAAGAACCTCCTTTAATTATCAATAACTTAAAACATAATATGCACATGATTAACAGTCTCCAAATATAAAAGTTCAAAGTCACTTCCTTAATACGGTTGCATTCTCAGGATACTTCTGTGCATAGTGATGGGTTCCAGAATGTGAGGCACCTGTGGAAAGAACTCTCCTCAAGTTAACATGGTACCATATAGCAAGATCGTGGCTGAAGCAACTAAACATCTTGAATGCCTAACTAGGACACCGTGGACTACAAGGAAACTTATACTTAAAATCAAAGCTAGCCCCCACCATTTCCAAACAACGTGACACTTTGGGAATAATAGCCAATGTACTTCATTTTAGGTGCTGTTGCATAGTATACCACACGAAGTTGTAAAGCCCTTAGCCAAATGACCCCGATGTTCCTTGTCCAGTTCTAGACTTTCTGTCAAGCACTGACCTGTTTGTCCCACTGCGACACCATGGCGACCCAGGTTGTTAGTTCCCAATTCCACCAGGAAGCCCGAGCCCTATTCATTGTGGAATGTGTCAAGTGCTGGGACAGTCCTGGGGAAAGGGGATGGGATGAGAGAGAGAGATGTCCTTCTCACATGACCCAGTCCTGTGGATAGCATCAGCTTTGGATGGGATAGCGTCGGCGTTGCATGCTCACCAGACAGTTGCAATAGGCTTGAATTTTCTAAAAGAAGATTACTCAGGTAGTACCTTGGCCTAACTTAGTTTTCCCTCTCAGCTTTCCCTATTCAACCAGTTATACCAGTGTGTGTCCCCTTTCCTGCCTCTGTGGCTCCCTTCTCTCTCAGGATGTTTGTGGCTAACATGTGAACCCTGAAAGTAAGGAGGAAGTGGTTAGTAGAAACGCAGTATTAGGTATGGACTGTTTTAATCCCCTCTGGCCTTTGCACATACCTATTCTAGACCCAGCCGCAGATCCTCGATCCTTTTTACTGGATGAGAAATCTGGTCCTATACCACTGTACCAGGGATTGGATTATAGTGGCAGACACATACGCGAACTGAAGAAAATATCCAAATACACATACAACTCTCCATAACATACATCCCACAGTTCAGGTGATTGACCGATGTATAAACAGGAAAATAATGACAACATGTGGTAGTTTACATCATTGATCAATGCAATATCTATGGATTAGCAGAACAACACTGAGAACAATATTAGCACACAAGGGTTACCATGTGGTCACATATCACATCACATAACATCACATTAAGAACGGGTACATTACAAGCAATATTGTACGTGCCAGGAGTTTTCATATCATAGTCAATACATGAGAATTAGTGCTACTCCTTATGTGTGTCAGGAACTGTCAGGTCTGAGCGATTCCACTCTAGGCAGAAATGTTCCTTACCTGTTTCTAGATTGAAGTGGGTTTCAGACACCAGACAAGGTCCAATTAGGTGGAGTCAGTTGGTAGCCAGGAGGTTTCATTCCGCAGCGTATAAACTGCAGAAGTCGCAGCAGCGGTAATTCAATATGGCGGACTAACTCTGTACTGGAGTTAGCTTTCTAGTGTTCCGCTCATATTCTTGGATTTGCCGGTTATCGTGCTCGCGCACCTGTAGCGTTTCGCACTCCAACCGTCATTCGTTCGAGTGAAGCAGCGTTTCTGTGTTTGCGCTTCATTTCTTGTCAGGAATTTGTTGCGAGGCAGTTTCCGCTCGCATTTTCTGAATTCCGCCCATCTACTAGTGATTACGGAGGTTTGTAAGCGATTCCCATTGCCGCCGTCGAGGGAGTTTTCCAGGTATTTCTTTGGACATAGAGAGTGCCTCACGTCTGAGGTTCTCTCAGCTGTCCACCACCTTTGTTTACCTTTTATCTTAAAAGAAAGCATATAGTCAGTCAGGAACAAGTCAAGATTCCAGGAATAGTATCTACTTTCAGGACTTCAGAGAGAATTCCTCGAATTCATTTCAGAGAAGAGAAAATAATTTCACAGTTTATCTTTGATTTCTTCAAGTTTTGGGCATAGAGACTAACACAAAATATTAGTGCTATACAAGACCGATACTATTGCAGAACAATTGCGCAGTACATTTTTCTACCAGTCAGTACTTAGTATGGCGCAAAAGACTCTCATTACCTTTGCCACTCTTAACCCTATCAACCACTAACTGTGCTGTGCTCTACCTTTTGTCTACAAGTAAATATAAATATATATATATATTTCTACTTACCATCTCTAACCGGTGCTGTTGTACCATCAACTTCATCTAGAGCGAGAAGAGAAAGAAGACTAGTTAGTGGCATAGTACTGGCAAAGAATGAACATTACTATAAGGCTAATTTACTAATACTTAAGAAAGAAGCAAGTCCACAGTGTAATTCAGGTATTAAAGAATCAGAGAACCACATTGTAGAATATAAATATATGTACTTGTAAAAGTAGTATACAGAGTAATTTGTGTTTGCAATTACAGTGCTAGGAGACCAGATTGAGGAAGAGCTCCTGGGTTGGCACCGCAGTGGCAGTCTCTCTTTCTTCCCATTCCCCTTTCCCCCTCCCCACTGCGGGCAGATTGACATCTGGTGCGCATTGGAGTTGCGGAGCTGGGAAAAGATCGTCATTACAGTTGGTTCAGCCCTTCTGCTCCTGTGGAGGCACAAGTTCAGGTATTCAGTTTTCGACAGATTGACGTGCCCTCTATCAGACCTTTCACCCGGGCAGAATGGCTGAAGGTATAGATGTTAAGGCCTTGGCGTCTGTTGAGTGAAACTAGGGAGGAGGTTAGGAAATCAAGTCAGGAAGCTAGTTTTCTTCGACAAAGGTTTGAAGAGTTTTCAGCTAGTACCAGTTCAAGCACTAGAGAACAAAAATCCCAGCCTTTCTCCCCTTCTCCCTCGGCCGCAGAGTTAAATACCCAAGTTATCCATGCCATCTCCCCAACAATTCCATTGGCCCCTCCAGAGAGGTTTCATGGGTACCCACACAAGGCACAGATTTTCTTCACACAGTGTTCTTTACATTTCTTGTGTAGGCCTATAATCTTCAAAGAAGACCAATCCAAGGTAGCTTTCATACTGTCTTACCTGAGTGGAGATGCTGCTGCTTGGTCCATGCCCTTAGTGAACACAAATGATCCCATTCTTTATAATTTGGAGGAGTTTAAGTTGGAGTTTATGCGCATTTTTGTTCGAAGAGCCATTTCGCAAACTACAGATAATGAACTGTTAGATCTGAAACAGGGAAATCGCGAATTGGTAGCCTACTTAGCGCACTTTAACAAGTTGATAGTGGAAACTAATTGGACGGAGGCTAAGAGAGCTGCCATATTTTACAGAGGGCTAAAAGATGAGCTGAAAGATGGGTTAGCGCAAATTCCTAAGAGACCAACTGAGTTATCTGAATTAATTGATCTGGTTCTTCAAATAGATCAACGACAATTTGAGAGAAGAAGTGAGCGTCGGAAGGAAATAAGACATCTACCACCCCGATTTGATCGGTTCAAGACTGAAGCATCTAAGTCTAGTGAAGTGGGGTCAGGAGAGGAGCCTATGCAGATTGGTTCGGTGCGGGCCCTTTAACCAAAGAAGAGAGAGAAAAAAGAAGAAGTGGCAAACTGTGTATGTATTGTGGAAGCGCGGGTCATTTTGTCAAAGAATGTCCCAAGAGGCCCAAGAACAATACATGGGTAAAAGACAGGCCCCACCAGTAGATGGAGTTGCTCTGGTGGGAGCTGCTGAAGAGACAACTCCAAATGCTCAGTTTTTAGCGAATACGTTGCAGTATGCCGCACCTCATTTAATGATTTCCAGTCTGATAAGATTTCGAGATTTTGAGGTGGACGAAGTATCAGTCATGGTGGATTCCGGGGCCACCGGAAATTTTTGTGACATCAAATTCGCAAAGGCCCTAGGAATTCATTTCGTCAAGAAAGAGAAGCCGGAGCCTGTTCGTGCGGTGGATGGTACCAACTTATCCTCTGGCCGAATCATCCATGACACTGAAGAGATCACACTGATCGGACCCGGAAGGCATCGGAGCATATTAAGATGTAGCCTCATAGATGCCCCTCAATTTCAATTGATTTTGGGGCTGCCATGGTTAACCGAACACAATCCGAAGATTGATTGGGCTAAAAGAACCGTCGAATTGGATTCAGAGTATTGTCAGAAACATTGGTTCGACTCCAGAGTCGCAGATTCACAGCCATCTCCATCAGTCCTCTTGGCAGATCAGGCACAGATGATTGTGCAGTTGAGATACAGAGCATTCCAGAGGAATACCAAGATCTAATATCAGTTTTTGATGAGAAGGAGGCTAAGAAACTACCCCCGCACCGGGAATATGATTGCAAGATCGTACTTGAACCAGGGGCGTCTTTGCCTTGCAGTCGCATTTATGCTCTATCTGAAGTAGAAAACAAGCATTTAAAAGATTACCTGGACCAATATTTAGCCAACGGGTTCATTCGACCATCACAGTCTTCAGTCTCCTCTCCGTTGTTCTTTATTCCAAAGAAGGTTGGAAATTTGAGAACCTGCATTGACTATCGAGCCCTGAACCAAGTCACCAAAAAGAATCGATACCCCTTACCTTTGATTTTGGAGCTTTTGGACCAGGTCAAAGAAGCCCATATCTACACGAAGTTGGATCTAAGGGAGGCCTACCATCTGGTTCGCATGGCTGAGGGTGATGAATGGAAGACCGCGTTTCGAACTCAATTTGGTCTGTTCGAATACCAGGTCATGCCATTTGACCTGTGTAATGCACCTGCCGCTTTTCAGAACTTCGTTAATGACATTCTATGCGAGTTTTTGGATCGTTTTGCCGTCATTTACATCGATGACATCCTCATCTTCTCCGCCAATTTGGAGGAACATGTTCGGCATGTTTGAGCAATTCTGGAACGATTGTTGGAGAATCAACTGTTTGTTAAATTGGAGAAATGTGTTTTTCATTCCAGTCGAGTGGAGTTCTTGGGTTTCATCCTCTCCCCCGAAGGTGTGTCGATGGATGACTCTAAAGTAAGAGCAATTAAAGATTGGCCAACTCCCTGTACAGTCAAGGAAATACAAAGTTTCCTTGGCTTTGCAAATTTTTACAGGCGATTCATTCCAAACTTCTCGGAGAAGGTTAGTCCCATTACTCGTTTGCTTAAGAAGAAGGAAAGGTTTATCTGGAATGCTGAAACTGAGAATGCCTTCCAGCTACTAAAGGAAACTTTCATCACAGCCCCTATACTGGCTCATCCAAATCCAGAGGAACCTTTCTGTGTTGAAGCGGATGCTTCCAACTTGGCCATAGGTGGAATCCTCTCACAAAGGCATAAAGAGACTGGCCAGCTTCACCCAGTGGCGTATCGCTCTCATAAGTTAACTGCTGCGGAAATCAATTACTCCATTGCTGACAAAGAATTGTTAGCTGTTAAGGATGCATTCCAAGAATGGAGGCATTATTTGTTGGGAGCGAGACATGAAATCACAGTCTTTACAGATCATCGAAATTTACAATTTCTCAAATCTGCAAGAACACTTACCCCACGACAACTTAGATGGTCTCTCTTTTTTGCAGACTATGACTTTGTCCTGACCTATAAGCCCGGTTCAGTAAATGGAAAGGCTGACGCTCTATCCCGTTTGCATACCGGAGAAGAAAAAGAAATTCCAAAAGAAGGTCATATAATCCCGGTGGAAAAGATAGTAGGAACGATTTTGTACTCGGAGCTAGAAGACAAGATAAGAGCTAGTATACCACAAGCAGAAATCCAGAGTTGGATTTTGGAAGGATCCGAGAGAGAAATCAAGGAAGGGAAGCTTTACTTTCAAGGGAAGCTGTATGTAGCAGACAACAACTTGCAGAATGAAGTCATCCAATTGTTTCATGACAATCCATTAGCAGGTGACAAGGGAGTGAAGAAGACCTTGGAACTTTTGAAACGATCATTTTGGTGGCCCAGCATGGAATCTCAGGTTAGGCAGTATGTGGCATCTTGCGAACAGTGTGTGAAGGGGAAGGTCAGTGGACAGGCACCTCAGGGACTACTAATGCCCCTACCTGTAGCCCCATATCCTTGCCATACAGTCTCTATGGATTTTATTGTTGACCTGCCCTCAAGTCAAGGGTATTCCACAATTTGGGTGATGGTTGATCACTTTACCAAGATGAGCCATTTTATCCCTCTAGCAGCTCTTCCAAACGCAGTCCAGTTAGCAACCCTGTTCACACAGCACATTGTAAAATCACATGGAATTCCAAAGGTGGTGATTTCTGATCGGGGATCACAATTTGTGTCTCACTTTTGGAGGTCATTCTTGAAGAGTTTGGGAGTGGATTCTCGCTTGTCTACCAGTTTCCATCCAGAGACTGATGGACAGATGGAAAGAGTGAATCAGGATTTAGAGCAATACTTACGTCTGTATCTCATGGATCAGGAGGGAGATTGGCCCGCTTTGCTCTGGATAGCAGAATTTGCCTATAATAATTCCGTACACTCTTCCACAGGTTTTTCTCCCTTCTTTTTGAATTCTGGCAGGCACCCAAACATGTTGATAGATAAGATTGAGAGTGAGGTACCAGCTGTGGAGGAGGTTATGCAGGAGTTGCAAAAGGCCTATCAAGTTGCTACCGAAAATTTAGTAAGAGCAAAGAATTCACACAAGGAACAGGCAGACAAGAGTAGAAGGGAAAGCCCAGTTTTTGAGCCTGGAGATCAGGTTTGGATCTCCACTCGAAACATGCGGTTAAAAGGAAAGAGGAAGTTTCAACCCAGATTTGTAGGTCCTTATGTTGTAGAAAGAATGGTAAATCCAGGTTGTGTAAAGGTCACACTTCCCAAAAGGTTGAAGGTACAACCAGTTTTTCATGTTTCTCTGGTAAAAAGAAATCCCCCAAATTTAAGGAAGGTTTTGCCTCCAGCTCCAGTTCAAGTGAACTTAGAAGAAGAGTTTGAGGTGAAAAGAATTATTGATTCCAAGGTTAGAAGGGGTAGGTTGTTTTACTTGATTGACTGGAAAGGTTTTGGCCCAGAGGAGAGATCCTCGGAACCCAGTTCTGAAGTTCATGCCCCCAGCTTGGTTAAGGGATTCCATAAGACTCATCCACTGAAGCCTAAAAAAAGAGGAGGAGGGTTCTTGGTAGGGGGTACTGTCAGGTCTGAGCGATTCCACTCTAGGCAGAAACGTTCCTTACCTATTTCTAGATTGAAGTGGGTTTCAGACACCAGACAAGGTCCAATTAGGTGGAGTCAGTTGGTAACCAGGAGGTTTCATTCCGCAGCGTATAAACTGCAGAAGTCGCAGCAGCGGTAATTCAATATGGCGGACTAACTCTGTACTGGAGTTAGCTTTCTAGTGTTCCGCTCATATTCTTGGACTTGCCGGTTATCGTGCTCGCGCACCTGTAGCGCTTCGCACTTCAACCGTCATTCGTTCGAGTGAAGCAGCGTTTCTGTGTTTGCGCTTCACTTCTTGTCAGGAATTTGTTGCGAGGCAGTTTCCGCTCGCATTTTCTGAATTCCGCCCATCTACTAGTGATTACGGAGGTTTGTAAGCGGTTCCCATTGCCGCCGTCGAGGGAGTTTTCCAGGTATTTCTTTTGGACATAGAGAGTGCCTCACGTCTGAGGTTCTCTCAGCTGTCCACCACCTTTGTTTACCTTTTTTCTTAAAAGAAAGCATACTGTCAGTCAGGAACAAGTCAAGATTCCAGGAATAGTATCTACTTTCAGGACTTCAGAGAGAATTCCTCGAAATTCATTTCAGAGAAGAGAAAAAAAATTCACAGTTTATCTTTGATTTCTTCAAGTTTTGGGCATAGAGACTAACACAAAATATTAGTGCTATACAAGACTGATACTATTGCAGAACAATTGCGCAGTACATTTTTTTACCTTTCAATACTTAGGGGTCGATTCCGATCTCGGCCGGAAGTGCACCTAACACCATTCGTCCGGAAAAAATACTAGCCGAACGCGTGTTTCCCGACCGATTCGAACAGTCGTCCGAACGAGCAAGTACGATGTGCATTACTGCTCAGATTCCGACCGAGCCGTACGTACCCATTCCAGCTCCTGTTCCCCGCCCGAGCCGGATCCGTAAACGCCGATTCGAGTCGCACGGAAGTAAATATACAGCACCTTCCGGCCGGACTAGTACGATGCGCACTCCGTACGCGCCGAACTGGTCGCTATGTCCGGCACGTCAGAGCATCCGGGAGAGCTGCACATAAGCTCCGATTTGCGCCACAAGACGATCCACGGCTACGAGACGAACAAGCCAGCGACGAGTACGAGTCGAAGCCACGAGAAACCCGAACGAGACGACCCAACCATGAATCCCATTGCGCAGGTCCTACCAATACTCTACATCTATTACCGGAACCGGTACGGACGCGTACGGCGCAGACGGTAAGTCAGACACCCACTACACAAACAAACGACACGTACCCGACATATGTCACACACACATAGGGATGCAGAAATGACGTACACTAGCAACAGCCAAACCATAGGGGCGGGATGGCTATCACCAATGCCATACACACCCATAGGGGCCTGATGGCTACCACTACCACTACCCCTACTCATGTGGGCCTGGATGCCTGTCACTACTACCATCCCCACTAATAGGGGGATGGATGCCTACCACCACCACTACCCCTACTCATGGGGGGCTGGATGCCTACCACTACCACCACCCCTACTCATGGGGGCCTGGATGCCTACCACTACCACCACCCCTACTCATGTGGGCCTGGATGCCTGTCACTACTACCATCCCCACTCATAGGGGGATGGATGCCTACCACTACCTCTACCCCTACTCATGGGGGGCTGGATGCCTACCACTACCAACACCCCTACTCATGGGGGCCTGGATGCCTACCACTACCACCACCCCTACTCATGTGGGCCTGGAAGCCTGTCACTACTACCATCCCCACTCATAGGGGGATGGATGCCTACCACTACCACTACCCCTACTCATGGGGGCCTGGATGCCTGTCACCACTACCATCCTACTCATGGGGGGCTGGATGCCTACCACTACCACCACCCCTACTCATGGGGGGCTGGATGCCTACCACTACCACCACCCCTACTCATGGGGGCCTGGATGCCTGTCACTACTCCAATCCCCACTCATAGGGGGATGGATGCCTACCACTACCACTACCCCTACTCATGGGGGGCTGGATGCCTACCACTACCACCACCCCTACTCATGGGGGCCTGGATGCCTACCACTACCACCACCCCTACTCATGTGGGCCTGGATGCCTGTCACTACTACCATCCCCACTCATAGGGGGATGGATGCCTACCACTACCACCACCCCTTCTCATGGGGGCCTGGATGCCTACCACTACTACCACCCCTACTCATGTGGGCCTGGATGCCTGTCACTACTACCATCCCTACTCATGGGGGGCTGGATGCCTACCACTACCACCAACCCTACTCATGGGGGCCTGGATGCCTACCACTACCACTACCCCTACTCATGGGGGCCTGGATGCCCGTCACCACTACCATCCATACTCATGGGGGGCTGGATGCCTACCACTACCACCACCCCTACTCATGGGGGGCTGGATGCCTACCACTACCACCACCCCTACTCATGTGGGCCTGGATGCCTACCACTACTACCATCCCCACTCATAGGACGGGTAATGCATGACACAACCAGCATACTCCAACATAATGAATGTCAGCAAAAGACATCCCCCCCAACATCATGACAAGAGTGTGTAGTCTGTGTCAAATGCCTACAACACTGAACATGACATTGAACATACAATGTGACCCCCTATCACATGTGTCACACATAAATGTGTGTGGCCTCCACAATGCAAGCAGACCATGACCACTGTGGGAATGGGGTCTAAACCCCCATCATCACAGTGACCAAAAGGTAAGTGTGGGGTCCATAGCTGAAGCACAGTTTTGACCATTGTGGCAATGGGGTCTAAACCCACATCATCACAGTGACCAAAAGGTAAGTGTGGGGTCCATAGCTGAAGCACAGTTTTGACCATTGTGGCAATGGGGTCTAAACCCCCATCATTACAGTGACCAAAAGGTAAGTGTGGGGTCCATAGCTGAAGCACATTTTGAACATTGTGGCAATGGGGTCAAAACCCCCATCATCACAGTGACCAAAAGGTAAGTGTTGTCATGGAAAAAGCTGCAACTGCCAAACAGCATGGATGATTCCTGGTCACACAACAACAAACACATCAGTGGCAAAGTAGTGGTTGTGTCCCATAGCAACATAGATTGGGTGAGGAAAACAGTGCAGTGCAAATAAAACATACCTTTGGCCATGTGCAGACAAACATCACCCATGGGGGCTGACATTGTCTCCATTTATCAATTACACAATGCCAGAAGTGACCATCATAATGCAGACCCACATATCTGCACTAATGGACACACAAATGTAGATATCCTGTGGAGACTGTAGATGTGAGGTGAACAAATACCATACCATGGCAGCAATGGGACATACAGACCATGATTACTGTGCTGACTGATGACCTAGGAGTCCCAGGGACAGCAGGGGAAATCCTCCAAACAACATACAGGCAATGGCACACTAAAGATATGCCAATGCAGTGGTGCAGATGCACAAACACAAATTGGCAGCCTCACACTGCATATCAAACACAAAAGGTGATGGGGGGGTGTGCCAGTGTCCCCAGGCAACCACACAACACATGAGGAGGCCTGAATTCCAATTACACAGATGTGTATACAGTGCCATACAAAAGTAACTCATGGATCGGATTCCCCTATGTGGGCAATCAGGCATTGTTAGATGAGAGGGAGCCCAAATTACACATGTCACACAAGCTTGTAGGAACAGCAACTAACACAGCAAGAGACAGACCCACCACAGCACTACCCCCAGGGACCCCACATTGTGGTGACACTAGCCTGCATGATAATCCCACTGTGATGACAAAGGTAGATGTTGTTCACACTGTGAACCACAGCCATGTGTCCTGAGCAACAAACTACCATCACACCTACACAAGCACAAATCAATCAGCACGGCCTGTCAGCCAAGGCCAATATGGAGGTAGGGGTCTAGCCGTGCAACAACTCACATTTGCACACACTCAACACCACACACCTTGATCTCCACCAATGTGCAGCAGTGAAGCTCACATGGACTGGTGACATTGCACATGCACCCATGACAATCCCAGGGGTGGTGGTGGGAACTAAGGTGCAGAAACCCATCACACATGGCCAGTCAACAAGACTCGTGAATGTCTGACACACTGCACAGTACGCGGTACATGGGCATGACGTGAAATCCACCCCAATCAATGGGATCCCGGCCACAGTCACACACCAATGAAGAAGCCAAGGTGACCCACAAAGAACACACGTAGACAACTTCCAACATTGCAGCTCTGACCCTGAGGAGTGGCAGCAGTCACACACACAACGTGTCACAATCACTGAAAGCTACCACAAACTGTAAATTACATGACTTGTGTAACCAACAAGTGCCAAGGGGAATCCTGACTGTGTCCCATCTGCGTTTGCCCACATCCCCAGCCCTGACAACAAAGACAACTAGGGATGACAACCTGATGAACATTAGTTTGCCATGCACCCACATCCCGGAGAAACCAGGTCCAAGATGCTGGATGAACACAGGACAACTCAGCAAGCATCACAAACAGGAACATCCGTAGGGACACAGCCTGTGTAGGAAAAGGGAAGGGAACACACACAGACATGCTTACACAACACACAACACGGGCCTAGGCAATGTCACGGGATTACACACTGCCATGAGGGCACTCCACTCCTGTGGAAGGTCCGCTGTGCCAAACCTTGTCTGTGCACGACTCAAACATGTCAGCAGAACACTCGGTCAGTGAGTCAACAACTACAACACACTGAAGGCTCTGCTCACATCAGCCTGGGTACGGGAGTGACACTTCAGTCATCTGCATATACCCAAAACACGTGTCAAGCAAGTTGCACTGTATACACAGATGAGTCCTTCAACATTGATGTGCTAAACTGCATGTCCAGTGGAGATGGGCACACAGTCAGGGAAATAGAAACATTGAACAGTGGTAAGCCCACCAGATGTGCATCAGTGTAAGCCACAGATGTTAATTTACAAATGCAAAACGTACATCCCTGTGTCAAATGCTGAACATTACACCCTCAGACTGCAGCAAAGGATGCTATAGATCCAGACTAGATTAGGACACATATCCCATGGACCACATGGAGTCCATCACAGCAACACTTCATTTTCCTGATCTGAACACTATTACAACTGCAAATGCATGATGATACTCGTCTACATCATGTACATCAAAAGAAAAACCACAAGTAAACAAAAAGAGGCTTTATTCAGCAAATGTGAAACTAAAATTTGAAGTCCAAAAGAAACTAAGGCCAATGGCCAGTCCACATACACAGTCCGAACAGGGTGATATGTGACAACTTGTCACCCATTGCTTGCCTGCACTGGTACGGACAGGGGACATCCCCTCGGAGGGGCATACAAGGGGCAGGCCAGGCACCGCAGGGACAGGATCAGGGGATGCCAGAAGGAGGCAGTGAAGGGGTGGTGGGTGCAGGAGTGTCACCGGCAACTGCAGTGGAGGTGTCTGACTCAGTGGGGGCCGGCACCACTGTAGGGCACAAGTCAGATGGTGTGGGTGCTGCAACCACTGCAACCACTGCAGTGGGCCGGTCAGATGGAGTGGACTGGGTCCCCACTGCAGTGCCCAAGTCAGACGGGGTGGTTGTGGACTCCACTGCAGTGCATAACTCCAAGGGAGTGGACGGGGGGGCAGATGAGGTGGGCAGGACAGAGGGTGGGGACCCGGTCTCCACACCAGTGGCACAAACAGGCAGAGCGTCTGGGTTGGGGGTGGAAGAGCAAGTGGTAGGGGGGGAGGGCCTAAGCAGTTTGGGGATGCGGTATTGGTGTGTGGGGGAACCTGGGGGAGGGTGTGGCGGGGGAACCTGTGGAGTGGTGGCCAGGGGGATGGAGGAGAGAGACTGTGTGGTGGAGCTGCGTGGTGGTGGTGGTGGGGTCTTGCCCTTCCTGGTCCGGGGGGACTTTCTAATGGGGTCCTCAGTCTGCCTGTGCCTGGGGAGGGTGTCCGGGTATGAGGGGCACTCCCCTCTGTGTGTGGTGGTCGCCTCTTCCGCCTGTGCGTTGGGTCAGATGGATCTGTGGGGAAGAGGCCAAGCTCACAGAGGAAGAGCTTCTGTGAGGGGGGTTGCAGATGAGGCAAGGGAAGGGGTTTTGGAGGGAGAGGTATCTGAGGACTGCGCAGTGCTCGTGGATGCGTGTGTGTGTGCTTGGGCCCCATCCCCTGTGAGTGAGGTATCAGTCCCCTGACTGTGCGTGCGTGTGCGTCTGGATTTTGGCATGTGTGTCTGTGTGCTTCTTGTGTCTGTGCTGGTGGGTGCCTGTGCCGGTGTGTGTGTGCTTGGGACAGGTAGGGTGCTGGGGATTGTGGATGGGGCAGAGGTAGGAGGGGTGAGGGACTGTTGCAGGAGGGACACTGCTGCCGTCAGTGAGGAGGCCATGGACTGATTGGTCCGATGTAGGGCAAACATGCCAGATGACATGCCCTCCATGAATGACACCAGTTGTGTCAACAGACCCGTGTGTGCATGGAGGACACTCAGCACTGATGTCTGCCCTACATGGATCTGTTTCAGCAAGTCCACAGACTCCACACTCAGGGCAGCAGGGGAGACAGAGGCAGGGGGTGCGGTGCCTGGCATGAAGGAGACACGCTCCCCTACACGGGAGCCTCCACGGACATGTGGGATGGGAGCAGATGGGAGGGTGGAGATGGTGGTGGTGGCGGGGACAGACTTGCTTGATTTTGTCTGTGGTCTGCTGACACCCGCCTCCACAAGGGAGTCCTCACTGGAAGTGCTGTGTTCCTCAGTCGAGGTGGTCGTAGCTGAGGTCTCCTCAGTGTGGCTCCCCTCACCCTCCGTGGCGCTGGGTCCCTCGGTCTCCCCTGCAGTGGACCCAGTCTGGCTCTGCCGCTCCTCTTGGTCCGTGGAGCTGTCTCTTCCTGTGGCCGTGGATGTATCTGCAAACAATCAGGATAAACAGAGCAACATTAGTCACCTGTACTGACCTCACACACCACAGTAAGTACAGCACATCACAGAGCAAGCCCTGCCATCATTTGCTAGACATTGCAATAAGTGCTGACACTGATTTGAAGAAGCCCATTGTCTGCCTGACAGTCATTCATGCCACACATATCCTACCTGTCCATGCACCCATCTGTCTTGTGCCTGTTGTATGCGACTAATCATATGTGCACACATGCACCACATACACAGTTGTTGGACATCCAAGAGAACATATGGAAATGTGTCACTCCAAACACATGCCATCTCCTGCCACTGACTCAGTACATGTGTCAGAAAAAGTGATGGGCAGAGTCTCTGTCGATATGCGGGTTTTGCTTCCATCACCAGGCACAATGATGTCCTCATGTCCTGATAGACAATGCGACAATGGTGTGCATGCAGGACATATCACACTACTGCTGGATCACCCTTTGCAAGTTGAATGTCATGGCACAGGCCTGTCTAGCAAGTCAGTCATAACTGTCTCCTGTCACAGGGGCAGTGCATACACACAACACCAGTCTACACTGTGTCACAATCATGGAAGTTTTGGGAATGCAAGCCCTGCATGTGCACCCCTGGCCACCCACATCATGAGGACTAAGATGATCCCACGTCAATCAAATGAGACATTTGAGTGACTGCAAACACAAATCCATACACATGAGCACTTCACCGTCTGATGAGAATGAACCAAAGCTGCCTGCATGTCAATGTTTCATACACCATTGTGCACAGTCAAGGAATCAGAGACCTATACATTAACCAATGTGCAGATCCTATAGTCACAACTCAGATGGCTGGCCACCCCAAATTGTTAAACACTCCAGGAGTCCAAAAAGCAAGGCCACACCACGGTGACACAGAGGCAGACACCTGAGTGCACTCTTCACAATGCCCAAGATGTATGCTGACACACGGGAGTGGGAGAACAGAGTGCCTTCGCTGTACGGAGTAGGCATTACAGTCCTGGTCCATGTGCAACATGGTATTACCAAGGACACTAGGCAGGTGGCTATGCATGTGTCACACACATGATGTACATACTTCTGAGGTTCCTACCTTGGTCTCTGCTGCAGCATGGGTGTGTGGCACATACCCCAGACATGTGGTGAGTCAGAGCAGCAATTGGAACACATATTAAAGCCATACCCAGAGTACATGTCAGATCACAGGCATTGTGTGAGCAATTGTACCACCCATGCAGCCCACAACAAAGTTCCTGTAACTGATGCTGTCCCCAACTTGAACCACAGGTAACTGCAAGTACACAGTACCCAAGTGACCTAAGTCACAGACTGTAAGGGCCACACCTGTGTATCAGATGAGGAGGGGGCATGACACAAGTGAGGGACATGAGTCCAGAACGACAAGACAGTTGTACTGTGGAAGTGGAACCAGGCTAAAAGAGTGCATAGAGCATGTTAGTCATAGTACACAGAAAAGGCTAGCACTTACCCCCTCCTTGCTGCTGTCTGGCCTTCAGCTGCCCATCCAGGTCAGGGAAGACCACCGCCAGAATCCGGAGCATGTGGGGGGTTAGTGGCTAGTGTCCGCCCCTCCGGCGAGGAGGCGACAGCTTCAGCTGGACCCTTGCGATCCTCCGGGTCCAGCCACGAAGGTCCTGCCACCTCTTCTGGCAGTTGCGGATCCTGCGCCTGTAGACCCCCACAGATCGTACTGCCCGGACGATGGTCAGCCAGATCTCCTGCTTCTGGTGGGCATCAACCTGTGAGGATGACAAAGTGAAAAGGCCATTACTACACATGCAACATATCCGTGCATCATACAGTTGGATATACATGTCTCAATTACAGGGGCATATGATGTACACAGGTAGTGCAACTATGACTATGAACAGTTGTCCAGCAGTTACTAAATGGTATCATTGCCTGGGAAGTCAAACCTTGTTGGAATGCACTGTTACTGCACTATACCTGTTCAGTGCATGTAACTACACACTTTGGGGGGTGACAACTACTCAGTGAGCATGCTAGCCACTGGTGTACACAATGTAAGTCTTGCTAGTCAGACAACATGCACAATTAGTAAGGCAGTGGACAGCACACTCACCTGCTCCCCTGGTTTCCCATACAGCTTGCTGTACTGTGGAAGGAAGCTGTCCAGCAGGGCCTGGTTCTCCTCAGTGCTGAAGGCTGGGGCTCTATCCACACTACGTGCCATTGCAGTAGCCAGAGGATGCAGAGACAGCAGCAGTGGTGGTGGCAGATGTCGTCCTGGAGCATGTAGTGCAGGCAAGTGAGCTCTCAGGGGAACAGCCAGCATTATATGTGTGCTGCAGAGGCAGATACTGTCCCATGTGTCCAAAGTGATAGGTCCAACTCGTTTGCATCTTCTGAATCTGGCCAATCCATGGAATTGCACCACTTATACACGCCCACAGCATCCTTCAAAAGTTCAACTTCATGACACCCATGAATTTGCAACATTGTTGTGGGTGGCCAACTGAATTCACTGCATCCGACTCGTAAAAGCTTCGAAAACGCGTCCGTTACCATGTCAGTCCATAGCCAATGCGTGCGCACCGATCGGACCATTGCTGTACGACGCATATTACGTCACACAACACGCATCCGTCAACATCATATGCAATGGCCAATGCGTGCGCACCGATCTGTCCATTGATGTACGACGCGTATTTTGGAGCACAACACGCATCCGTCCACATCATATGCAATGGCCAATGCGTGCGCACTGATCGGTCCATTGCTGTACGATGCGTATTTCGGAGCACAACACGCATCCGTCCACATCATATGCAATGGCCAATGCGTGCACACGGATCGGTCCATTGCTGTACGACGCGTATTTCGGAGCACAACACGCATCCGTCCACATCATATGCAATGGCCAATGCGTGCACACGGATCGGTCCATTGCTGTACGACGCGTATTTCGGAGCACAACACGCATCCGCTCACATCATATGCAATGGCCAATGCGTGCACATGGATCGGTCCATTGCTGTACGACGTGTATTTCGGAGCACAACACGCATCCGTCCACATCATATGCAATGGCCAATGCGTGCACACGGATCGGTCCATTGCTGTACGACGCGTCCCTGTACAAGTCACTCGCATATGTCACCATGGTTGTCACTGGTGAACGTATGCCAGCCACAATTACTTGCCAGGGACTCAGAGGCACACCTACAACACCACAGCCTGTCCACACTGTATCCTAAGGCATGTAAGGCTGCATTACCTGTGTGTGTATGGGGGTCAACCTGTGGTTTGTTGGGTGGCACTTGGGGGCAGCCACTCCCAGGCTGTGCACGTGTTCATGGGGACAGAATCCTTTGTGTGTTGTGCACATGACCACTGTGATGTGCAACTGTTCAGTTCAGAGCATGTGGCATGGTCACATTTCCAGGTTGTGTATGTGTATGTTATGTCACATACACCCTGAGTCCCATGTGGGATGGTATGTACGTCACAGGGTGACCCATTGCCACAATTGTGATGGCTCTCCACAGTCTGTGCATGTTGTGTTTCAGATGTCTCTGATTCCATGTGCACAATGGGAGACAGTCTCCACATCCACGTTGTTTGTGCATCGACTTTGATGTTGTGCGTGTGTGTGTCACAGACGTCCATGTCTGTCCTGCAGAGGCAACAGGGGCCACTACCTGTGGGAGTCATGGTTGTTTTGCTGACGTGTACATGATACACCATGTCATGCCAGTGTCCATGTGGCAATACAGGGTCCCTGGGAATCTACCTGTCAAAGAGCTGTGATGCCTGGGGCACATCTGTCCTCACTTGTCACTGTGGTGTGTGTTTGGAATGTGACAGCAGTACATGGGTACTGTGACACAGCCTAATGATTTCCCATAGCACAACCTGGAACTTGTTGTCAACACATGTTGAACTGAGATGTTAGATGTTGGCCATGTAGGTGCCATATATGTCCATACAGAACGGCACACACATCAAGTACTTGTGTCTCGTAATGATGTATCATGTGATATTGAGTATGGTCAATGCCACATATGTGGGGTGACTGACAATCTTTCTTTGTTCACCTATGCACTGCAGGGCACCAGCTGTCCATAGACCATTCCCTGACCTTTCAACCATGGTTGAACGTGACTGCATCCGACGGTACCGCTTCAACAGGCCGCTGATTGAGGAATTGTTGGTGCGGTTGACCCACATTTGCAACCTGGCCGGCCATACCCTACAGCGCTGGCCCCCAAGGTGAAGGTGATGGCAGCTCTACACTTCTTTGCCACCGGTACCTTTCAACACACTGTGGCGTCTGCTGGTGGGATGTCACAGACCATGTTCAGCCGTGTGCTACGCAATGTTTTGGAGGCGATGTTGAGATACCTGAACCAGTACATCTATTTCCCTAAACGTCAACAACTCACTGACGTCAAGAGTGACTTCTATGCCCTGGGGAGGATGCCACATGTCATCGGCTCTATTGATGGGACACATGTGGCTTTGGTACCACCACAGGCACATGAGCAGGCCTACAGGAACAGGAAACATTACCATTCTATCAATGCTCTGGTGGTATGTCTTGCAGATATGAGCATCTCACATGTGTGTGCACGTTTCCCCGGTTCTGCACACGATGCCTACGTAATGAGGAGTAGTCGCATCCCGAGGATGATGTCACAGATGCAGAACCAGCGTGCCTGGCTTGTCGGTGTGTACTGACTTTGTACCATTGTGTGTGTTCTGCAATGTTGTATTCCACCCTCTTTTCCAACTCAGCTAATGTGCAATTGTCTGTATGTAGGTGACTCCGGATACCCCAACATGCCGTGGTTGCTGACACCCCTCAGGAACCCTGTGACACCAGCCCAGATGCGCTACAATGAGGCACATGGTCGGACCAGGAGAGTGATCGAGCGGACATTTGGTCTCCTGAAGAGCCGCTTTCGCTGCCTGGACAAGACAGGAGGGGCCCTCCCATATGCCCCTGCAAAGGTGTGCAGGATTGTCATCGTCTGCTGCATGCTACACAACCTGGCAGTGCAGAAGGAGTTGCCTCTCATCCTGGATGACGATGACCAACATCCGCCACCTGTGGAGGATCCTGGCCTGGGCCACGATGCCAGTGATGATGATGATGATGATGAGGGTGATGTCCGCACACAGCTCATCACCAACTTCTTCAGCTGAATGTGAGTATACAGAGATGTTATGTCAATGATTTGAGTTTGCATGATATGTGTTGGTGGTGCTCTGTTGCTGTTTGAGTGTGGCCATGTGCTACTTGACTGGATGCGTGCAGCGATGTGTCCTTACAAGTAGTCTGTACTCCCAACAGTGTTGACATGCTAACTTGGTTTTGTGTAGGTATCTTGTGACATGTATTGGGCATGAGTATTGCAGTTCTGTCCTGTTCTTCAGTGCTTTTGACTGTGTGTCATGTCTGTCCTTCACAGGGTACTTTCAGAGTTGTTTGGTCAACTCGGATCCCCCGACACCATGATTCAACTTCCAGGGTGGAAGCAGTCGTTTCCCTACAGGTGATGTGCCACACACCCCTGGACTTTATTTCTTCTACACTTGGTGACTTTGTGGCCACTGCCACGTGGGATTACCTTGCATCTGTAGTGGAAACAACATGTTGCAAATGTGTAATAAACCTGTGCTTCACTTTGGGATGTGCGTTGTCTGTGGTCACACATCTGACTGACATTTGCTTACTGCACCTGTGGGCTAGTTAACACAGACTGTGAATAGGTGTGGTGTCTGTGCATTCCACTGTATTTCCTGGCAACATCAGTGTAGGCGATGAGTCAGATGGCCCTGGTGTCTATGTGTTGTGTAGCCCTAGTGGTGTGTCTCCCTCATATGTGTCACGTCGCCATGACTCACATGACGGTGTTGAACTTGCTGTAGCAGTTAGCATGCACGGTGTCATTTAGCAGATCATCATCTCCATGACAAAAACAACGTTGGAATCACAACAGAGGCAAGTATGGTGTATTAGTGAGTTTATTTACATACATGTGTGAGGATCGTGCACAGGATGGTGGGTGCTGTACATTGGGATTGGAATCCAAAGTTCACAGATGAGTTGGAAGTGTTGGTAGCAGAAATGTCCTGAGTAAAGTCCACAGTCATCTGATACATTAGTCCAACCCCATGCCATGTGGGAGAGTTGGGTTGCATTCGACAGGGTGAACAGTTTGCACACAAAGGAGAATTTCCTGAACAGGTGTTGGGTTCCTGGGGGATGTACATGGCCATCGGCCTCTCAGTTGTCCTTCCTCGGACGACCCCTCTTCTTTCTGGGGGACCCTCACGTGCAGGCCGCTGCGGTGCAGAGGACTCTCCACCAGAGTCATCCTCCCTCCCTGTGGCAGTTGCAGTTGTTGCGGCACCAGATGTTGTGGGCACACAGGGAGGTGTGGACATGTTGGTGCTAATCTGGCGGAGGCATGTCAATATGTCCCTCTGCACCGCTGTCAGTTCTTCCAATGTGTCCCACTTGGACTCCATGCCAGACAAGTGTGTCTCCACACGGGACATGTGGGAGTCCAAGCGGGCATGATGGGCAGCCTGCTGCTGTTGAATGTCCTTGAAGATCCCCACTACCTGGCTGACCTCTCCGGTGCTATTCTGGTACGCATCAGCAATGTGTACCAGTTGTGGGTCATCCTGCAGTCCAGACCCCTCTGCAAACAGCGACCTCTGCCTACCACCCCTCCCACCACCCCTGGCCACATGTGCGGGACCTGCGGTGGCACGCACAGGTGACCCCAGGCCCCCTTGGGGGTTGGTACTGGGGTTGTTGTCCGTTGCTTCACAGTGGGCTGGGGTCCCTGTGCTGTTGTCATTCAGTGTCCTTGGTCTGTCCGTGTCGGCGGGGGTGGTCTGTGTGTTGGCAGATGTTGGAGGAGTGGGTACAGGGGGTGCAGATGGTGTTCTTGCTGGTGCTGCATGATGACTCACACCGGAGGTGCCAGGTAGGTCTTTGCCATCCGAGGAGGGCAGAGGCTGTTCCACACCAGAGAGCTCAGGGGCCACCGGAGCCTGGGACAGGGACTCCTCATCATCTGCTGCTGTGTCCCCATCATCACCTGTTTTTGGAAGAGACACACAATGTATGTTATGTTTCTACAGGCATCAATGGTTCAAACACCTGACAGTTGTGACTGTACCTCTGGATGCGGGCCTGTACATTGCATTGTCCTAAGTTGTCACAGTCAGAGGTTCATATTGGTGTGGCTCATTGTCCTGCCAACCTGAAGCATTTCAATGTTGAGGTGTGTGCATGACCAGCATTGGTGGTATTTGGTTGACATCCGGACCTCCTTCTCCCCCCAGCCCTGTTATCCCACCATGAAGCATGCCACCCTTGTAGTGGGTACAGGTTAACTCTCAGGATGTCAGTCAGTCGTGTCCTGCTGTTGGTTGGTGCCCAGTTCCCAGCAGGGCCTGGTACTCCCCACAACAGAGCACCATTGTCAGACATCTTAGAAGTGGTTTTTCACTCCCTGTGAGGTGTGCATGCTTCAGTGTGAGCTTGCTGGGCCATGTGGGTGGGGATGTTGAGCTGTGACTACCACTCCCATCATGCTATTGCCTACACCCCCTTCCCAGCATGCCCATACTTCCTTCCTTTTGAGTCGACTTCACTGTGTGTGAGTGTGACAGCAATGGCAAGATGGCTGACAGTGTGGTCCTGTTGTTTGTTGGTGCACAGTTCACAGCAGGGCCTTGTGCTCCCCACAGCTGAGGCCAGTGTCAGACATCTTTGAAGTGGCTTTTCACTCCCTGTGAGGTGTGCATGCTTCAGTGTGAGCTTGCTGGGCCATGTGGGTGGGGGATGTTGAGCTGTGACTACCACTCCCATCATGCTATTGCCTACACCCCCTTCCCAGCATGCCCATACTTCCTTCCTTTTGACTCTGCTTCCCTGTGGGGTAGTGTGCCTGTGCTGACAGGATGGCTGACAGTGTTGTCCTTGCGTTTGTTTGGCTACAAGTCACAAAAGTGTCCCTGTGCTTCACACAGCATAATCCAGTGTGGTTGTTCTTTGTGGTATATTTAATTAGAGTGTGAGGCATTGCATTCTCCCAGGTGAGTTGTGTGGAGTTTGTGTTAAGGGGGTGTGTGAGAAAAGCTGCTGGTAACTATGGTCAGAGCTGTCAGTCCTCCTTCCCACCCAGCCAGATATCCCACCATGGAACGTGCTTCCATTGCAGGGAGTGCAAGTTGGCTTAGAGGATGTTAGGCAGTGGTGTCCTGCTGTTGGTTGGTGCACAGTTCCCAGCAGGGCCTGGTACTCCCACAACAGAGCACCATTGTCAGACATCTTAGAAGTGGCTTTTCACTCCCTGTGAGGTGTGCATGCTTCAGTGTGAGCTTGCTGGGCCATGTGGGTGGGGGATGTTGAGCTGTGACTACCACTCCCATCATGCTATTGCCTACACCCCCCTTCCCAGCATGCCCATGCTTCCTTCCTTTTGACTCTGCTTCCCTGTGGGGTAGTGTGCCTGTGCTGACAGGATGGCTGACAGTGTTGTCCTGGCGTTTGTTTGGCTACAAGTCACAAAAGTGTCCCTGTGCTTCACACAGCATAACCCAGTGTGGTGGTTCTTTGTGGGATATTTAATTAGAGTGTGAGGCAATGCATTCTCCCAGGTGAGTTGTGTGGAGTTTGTGTTAAGGGGTGTGTGAGAAAAGCTGCTGGTAACTATGGTCAGAGCTGTCAGTCCTCCTTCCCACCCAGCCATATATCCCACCATGGAACGTGCTTCCATTGCAGGGAGTGCAAGTTGGCTTTCAGGATGTCAGTCAGTGGTGTCCTGCTGTTGGTTGGTGCACAGTTCCCAGCAGGGCCTTGTGCTCCCCACAGTAGTACCCAGTGTCAGCCATCTTGTCAGTTCTTTTCCACTCCCTGTGATGTGAGCATGGTTCAGAGTGGTGTTGATGGGCCAATTGTGAGGGTGACCAATATCTGTGACTACAACTCCCATCATGCTATTGGCTACACTCACTTCACCATCATACACACAATTCCTTCCTTTCAGTGAGCTTCCCTGTGAGGTGGTGTTCTAGTGGTGGCAAAATGTCTGACAGTGTTTGTTGGTTAGATTTGTGCCACTGCCTTGCTCTATTTGTTGTTAGGTTTGTACATGTCATGACACAGTTACATATCACTATGAGATGGCAGATATTGTGTTTGTCTAACTAACATACACATCTTGGGATGATTATCTTTTGGTTACTGTGGCTTTGCTAACGGTGCATGGTTTCACTATCCCCTTGACAGTGATGTGTGTGTATTGTCACACAATATTGGGTATATTGGTTGTGTACTCACCAGGCTCTGGGATGTTTGATAGTCCATGTACGCTCTCTGGTGGTAGGATGGCCCGCACCTTCTCCTCCCAGGGCCTGAGGTATACTGGTTTGGCAGGAGGGCCACTGCCGGTGCGATGACTCAAGGCGTAATCCTTCTTGAGTAGGTCCTTGACCCTCCTGCGCACATCAACTCCACCTGTTCTGGATGTCTTCCTTTGTGCGCAAGCATGGTGATTGTGCGTTCACCCTGTCGACGATCCTCTCCCACATCTTGGTTTTCTGCGACATGGGGGACTGTTGGACCAATGTACCAAACAACTGTGGCTCTACCCTGAGGATTTCATCTACCAGGACTTCCAATTCACTGTCTAGGAACTTTGGATTCTTCTTTGCGGGCATGGTGATGGGTGGTGGTGGGGATTGATGTGTGTGTGAGTGTGCAAGTGAGGGTGGGTGAGTGTAGGTTTTGCTGGGTGTATGTGAGGGTGCTATTTGGGAGGTGCTAATGGTGTGTGGCTTGTGTGATGGATGAGTTGTGAGTGTGTCTCTGGTTGCTGTCTGATGGTGTTCTGTGCCGGCAGGTCAGTTGAATTTGCAAAGGATCATGGTAGGGATTTGTGTCCTTTATATGGGTGGAGTTGTGGGTGTGTCTTTGTTCCATGTTTTTTCCCCCCTGTGTTTATTGACTTTGTCATTGCTTGTTTGGCCCTTTTTAAAAAAAAAAATCCTTTGTAGTTTTTAGGCATGTAGGAGACGTTCTTCTGACCGAGTAGGACGCTGCAGTTGGCTCGTGCGAGCTTCTCCGAGTCTTTCAAGCTGTGTTTCTGCTGGGTTTCATGTGCGGAGTACGCGTCGGTCGCGGAGTATTGGGTTGCTTCAGCTCCCTGTTTTGTATGCGTGTCGGTCGTACGGCTTGAGCTCTGTGCGACTCGGTCTGGTTTTACACGCATTGCATCGTACTGCGCGGGTCGGAGTTCGCTGGTACGTTTCTGTCGGGTTCATTCCTGGTGCGTGTCGGTCGGTTCGATTCGCGTAGTTTTCCGGCCGGATAGCTGGTTTCCGTGCGGTTCGGTTGTTCGGCTTTTGTTCCGTACGAGTCGGTCGTAATTCACATGCATTGCATCGTACTACGCGGATCGGGCAGCGCCGGTACGTGTCGGTCGGACTACATTCCCGTACCGAGTCGGTCGGTATGTTTTCCGGCCAGAATCGGAATCGGCCCCTTAGTATGGCGCAAAAGACTCTCATTACCTTTGCCACTCTTAACCCTATCAACTACTAACTGTGCTGCGCTCTACCTTTTGTCTACAAGTAAATATAAATATATATATATATTTCTACTTACCATCTCTAACCGGCGCTGTCTAACTTCATCTAGAGCGAGAAGAGAAAGAAGACTAGTTAGTGGCATAGTACTGGCAAAGAATGAACATTACTATAAGGCTAATTTACTAATACTTAAGAGAGTCCACAGTGTAATTCAGGTATTAAAGAATCAGAGAACCACATTGTAGAATATAAATATATGTACTTGTAAAAGTAGTATACAGAGTAATTTGTGTTTGCAATTACAGGTGCTAGGAGACCAGATTGAGGAAGAGCTCCTGGGTTGGCACCGCAGTGGCAGTCTCTCTTTCTTCCCATTCCCCTTTCCCCCTCCCCACTGCGGGCAGATTGACATCTGGTGCGCATTGGAGTTGGGGAGCTGGGAAAAGATCGTCATTACAGTTCGTTCAGCCCTTCTGCTCCTGTTATCAGCACAGTGTAGACGCTGTTACTTAACAGCACTATGTAACATTTGGGCTTGATAAGCTCCTCTCAGATCTGTCTCCAAAATCGTAGCAGCTGATGCCTATTTTAGAGCGGTTCTCAAAAACACAAATCCTTAATCAGAGCTTAAAACCTAAGCGTTTCTGGGAGAGCTCTAATTGGTTTAGCAGGGGCTACCACCAAGTTGTTCTTTTCTTCTTGTGGAACGAAGATTCTTCTGAGAAGTCTGAAAATGCGGCTGGTGTCTTCAAACTGTTTGTGGTCCTCGTCTGGGCTGTTACCGTGAGGAAGTCTTCATTGTACAGCAAGCACGATTGCCGGGGGGTGACATTCCTTTTATAACCACTTCCGTCAGGCACGCCCCTCCCCTAACTTCTGGAACATGCTGGTAACCTTCAAACTCTCTAGACACATGGGAAAGCCCCTTGCTGGAAAGTCCCCTTGCTAGAAAGTCCCTGGCTTAAGGAACATGCTGGAAACCTTTGAACTCTCTAGGACCAGGTGAAAATTTCTTGCTGTAAATCCCCTACACGCTTCAAGGTGTTATCAAGCATTGGAATTGAAACATACTCAGTAAATACAATATGGCAAAGCGCCAGAATACATGTCTAAGACATCTACCAGTTTTCCTAGTCATAATGGTCACCTTAATGTTTTTGCAGGCCCGACAGTGTACTCCTCTCAAGGTGCCGCAACTTGCTTAGGTTTCTCAGGATGGCGTTGGTGAAACTGGTGAATTAGCCATGGGGTATGGACATGTCCAGCTGGCTCCCATGAACGATCCTCGGGGCCGTCTCCCTTCCAATTAAGTAAATAGTACAGTTTGTTGCGTACTCACTTTGAGTTATGCACAACCTTTACTTCATACTCTGGTTGATTGTTCACCAAGATTGGGAAAGGGCGTTTTGTGCACTGCATAGTATCTGGTATTGGCTTTAATAACGAAACATGGAACCATGGGTGTATTGATAGGTTGGGAGGTAAATCCAACTTCATTGTTACCTCGTTGACCTTTTTAAGGATTGTAAAAGGTCCAATAAATCTGGGGTGGAATTTTCATGCCTTTTTCAGATTGATGTGTTTAGTTGACAACCACACTCAGTGTCCTTCCTTATATTCAGTACCTGGCCGTCTCTTTTTGTCTGCGTACAATTTGTATATCTGTTTGGCCAATTGCAGGTTTTCCTGTGCTTATTTTGGACGCCTTATAAATGTGTTAAAAACGTCTTGTGTTGTGGGTGTAGTTAACACTAGTACCGCATCCATTTGTATCATGCATGGGTGGAAACCATAAGCACAGAAGAAGGGTGAATAATGGGTGGAGGCCTGCGCTGATTATTGTAGGCAAATTTTGCAGCCCATAAACAATTAGTCCAATCGTCTTCTGAGCTTAAGAGATAGCACCGTAGGTACTGTTCCATAAACTGATTTACCTGTTCGGTCTGTCCATCGGTTTGTGGGTGATTGCTAGACGAGAGTTGGACATCCATATCCAATGCACTGCAAAAGGATTTCCAGAAGCGGGATACAAATTGCGCTCCACAACGGAAATCAGTACCGATGGGAGACCATGGAGGTGAACTACTGATTGTAGGAATAAGTGAGTCAATTGTTGGACTGTGGGTAAGGTTTGTAGTAGGATAAAATGTGCCATTTTGGAAATGATCTACGGTTACGAGAATCGTAGTACAACCATCTTGGGACTTGGGAATACCACCACAAAGTCTAGTCAGACTGTGTGCCATAGTGCAGGTGGAATGGGTATTGGCACCAAAGAACCCGCAGGGGCTTAGTAAGAGCTCTTTCCTTGTGCGCATATCAGCCAATCCGCTACAAATGGCTTTGTTTCCTTGGACATGGATGGCCACCAAAAATAAAGTTGAATGAGATCTAAGGTTTTCTTTTCTACTGGGTGGCCAGCTAGTTTACCAGCATGGCACCATTCTAACGCCTTAATCTGTACCTTTTTACTGGGAAGAAACAATTTTTGCTTTACATAGTACGCTCCTTCATGAAGCATAAACTCTGCCGTGTAGGAGTTTATCAGTTCAGTGGCCTCTAGGCTTTCCTGCTCCCTTTTACTTCTTGTAGGAAATCTGACTCTACTGTGGTGGCACCTGTCAATCTATTTGAAGGAATAATTAAAGGTGGTTCCTCCCCTTGTTCGCCACAGGTGTGCCAAAACCGAGAGAGTGCGTCCGGCTTTCCATTTTTGCGCCCGGGTTGGAATTGGATGATGAAATCATACTCCCTAAAAAATTGGGACCATCGGAGTTGTCTTGCTGACAAAGCTTGTGTGGATTTCAGGAATTGTAAGTTTCTGTGGTCAGTCAGTATGATCACTGTGTGTGTACTCCCTAGAAGGTAGTGTCTCCACTCCTCTCTTAATTGCCAGCAGTTCACGATTGGCTACAGAGTAGCTCACTTCTGCAGGATTCAATTTGTGTGAGAAATATGCTACAGGATGTACTTCCCCAGTGTGGGTGTCGTGTTGGGAAAGGCCCCTTCCTACTGCCACCTGAGAGGCATCGGCCTCAACCATGAAAGGTTGTGTCTGGTCTGGGTGTCGGAGAATTTGAGCTCTGCTAAATTCGTTCTTTATGGACTGGAATGCCTTTTCTGTTTCATCATTCCATTGAAACTTCACCCCTTTGCGAAGCAATCTGGTATTTGGGGACACTTTTGTGGAGAAATGAGTGATAAAGTGCCAATAAAAGTTTATGAAACCGAGGAAACTTTGCACCTTCTTAACACTCTGAGGAGCTTTCCACTGCATTATAGCTTACACTTTCTTTGGATCCATTTGAACCCCTTGTAGGCTTAAGATGTAGCCTAAAAACTCAACCTCCTGACTGTGAAAGCTACATTTTTCCAATTTGGCGTACAAACTGAGCCGTTGAAGTACATGTAGAATAGCGGTGACGTGGACAACATGTTCATGATATGAGTTAGAATAAATCAGGATGTCATTGATGTAAATGACGGCACCTTGATCAATAAACTCTTGCAGGGCCTCTTTGATAAAAAACTGGAAGGCTGCGGCGCGTTGCAGAGTCTGAAAAGCATGACAAGGTATTTGTAAAGACCGAATTTGGTGCGGACGGCCATCTTCCACTCCTCGCCTTCACAGACTCGCACCAGATGGTAACCACCCCACAGAAACAGTTTGGTGTAAAATTGCACGTTCTTGACTTAATCAATGAGCTTGGTGATTAGTGGTAGGGGATATCAATTTTTTACAGTGATCTTGTTCTGTGCCCTGTAATCAATACAGATTCTGAGCTCTCTCCTTTTTTGGGCACGAAAAACAGAGGTGAAGATGCTGGTGAGCATGAAGGTTGTATGAAACCGATAGCCAGCATCTCGTCAAGATATTGTCGAAGATGGGTGTTTTATTTCTCTGTTAGGCCATAAATGCGTCTACATAAAATTTGAGAGCCAGGTTGAGGATCGATCTTACAGTGGACGGTGTGGGGGAAGAGTGGTAGCCTTACTGTTATTGAACACATTTGAAAACTCCTTGTAATCATGAGGCAACTTTGTAGGCGATATTGGGGGTTGTCTTGGGTAGCAGCGATCTCCCTAGTGTGAAGTGCCATCTACCAATTATATAGGTTTCAGAAATCTTTTGAAAACCTGGCTTTTCAGACAAGCCTATGAGTAATTAGTTCTGACTGACAGCTGTTGCCTTTATTACCTTAGCGCCAAGAAACCTAATGGTGTATGCGCGCTTTATAAATTCCCTATAACATAACATAACATAACATGTATGAGGGTGCTCCAACAATTTTTCACACAAAAAGAGGATTGCAAGTTAACCTCCCTCTTAGCCCAATCTATGACTGGGTTATATTTTTGGAGCCAGGTATAACGAGGATTGCCCTAAACTGTGGTGCATGAATGAGATCAAACTGAATTTTTATGCTATGAGTCTCATACAAGAACATGGTTAGTTCACAAGTGCTCGTAGTGACAGGGCCAGAGGTTAAAGGGCTCCCATCAATTATATTTACTACCTCTGGACACGTCTTGGAGAGAAGCGGTATGCCTAATTTATGGGCAACATCTATGTCCATGAAATTTCCTGTAGCCCCAGAATCCAAAAGCAGTTCTATTTGAACGGGATTGTCAACTGCTGCCCAACCTATGTGTGCAGGCAGAAACAGGTGTCAAAAGTCAGTCTGGGCATTTGCTTGGGCTAAAGAATGGAAGTCTATTGGCTGACAGATACCTGAACGACTAGTCTCCGCTATCATCGGCTGAATTAGTTTCCTGTCTCGACCTTGTCTTTTCCGAGTCTGATGACTCTGCCCCTAGGTCCTTTTTCTTGGGCTTAATAGTAAAGTCTTTTTTACCACAGTATAAACATAGTTTATGTTCTCGTCTACGTTGTCGTTCATCCTTCGAGAGAGAGCCTCTAATGCCACCAATCTGCAATAGTTTACTCTCATCGGTTGTTTTGCTTGTCTCATGTTTCTTGGCCCTAATAACTACTACCCTACTGTCTATGCGACCCCTATCACTTCGCCGCTCTGAAAGACGTTGGTCCAGTTTTAACACCAGGTCTATTAGTTCCTCGCAGGCATTGAGTGGATTTACTACCTGTGTTAAAAGATCCTTTAGTTCATCTTTTAACCCGTTATAAAATAAAGATCCTCTCTTTTCCTCAGGCCACTCGGATTCAGCAACTAGTCTATTAAAGGTGGTGATATAGGTAAGCAATTATTTGTTACCTTGTTGTAGGTTAAGTAATTCAGTGTCCACTGATTGCATAATAGTGTGTTTGTCAAAGAGCTTCTTCATTTCTGCTTTCTGCCTTGAAGGAATGGTAGTTATATAACAACGGATCATCCCGCTCAACGAGCAGAATTGACCAAGAGGCTGTGGTGCCTGCCAAGTAGGAAAGCACAAATGCTACTTTAGATTGTTCATCTGGAAAGGATGCAGGTCGGCACAAAAAGTGAAGCTGAAACTGATTTAGAAATATTGTGAACTTAGCAGGATCCCCTGCAAAGTACTCCAGGGGGGCCAACGGAACAGCGGGTGGCGTAGTTATTTGGATGACGGGCGATTTGACTTGTCCCTCACCACTAGCAGCAGTGTTTTGGGAAAAAAAACAAGGGGTCCTGGAAAACCCTTAGGTCTAGCCCCATACGTTGTTTGCCAGGTTATCTTGGAAGGGGGAACTGCCCGTATGTTTTGAAATTCATCTATGCACTGTGATAGTGCTTGAGTCTCAAGCTGCAGGTTACCCAACATGTTTGCCAGATCTGTCAGGGTGACTTCCTGTAGCTCCATGATGTCTGGGTGGGAATTTTAAATGTGGGCTTGCTGTACTGTCAAGCACTGACCTGTTTTGTCCCACGGAGACACCACAGCGACCCAGGTTGTTAGTTCCAAATTACACCAGGCTGCCCGAGCCCTATTCACGGTGGAATGCGACTAGTGCTGGGACAGTCCGGGGGAAAGTAGATGGGATCAGAGAGAGAGAGAGGTGTTGTTGTCGCACAGCGCAGTCCTGTGGATAGCGTCAGCATTGGATGGGATAGCGTTGGCACTGGATGCTCACCAGACAGTTGCGACAGGCTTGAATTTCCTAAAAGAAGATCACTCGGTTATTACCTTGGCCTAACTCAGTTTTCCCTCTCAGCTTCCCCTATTCAACCAGCTCTACCTGTGTTTGTTCCCTTTCCCGACTCTGTGGCTCCCTTCTCTCTCAGGATGTATGCGGCTAACTTGTGAACCCTGAACCCTGGAAGTAAGGAGGAAATGGTTAGTTGAAACACAATATTAGGTATGGACTGTTTTAATCACCTCTGACCCTTTCACCTATCTATGGTAAACCCAGCCGCAGATCCTCCAGCCTTTTCATTGGATGAGAAATCTGGTCCTATCCCACTGCACCCGGGATTGGATTATAGTGGCAGATACATACAAGAACTCAAGAGAATATCCAAGTATACATACAACTGTCCTTAACAGACATGTCACAGTTCAGGTGATTGACTGATTTATACACAGGATAATATTGACAACATGTGGTAGCTTACATCATCGATCAATGCAATATCCATGGATTAGCAGAACAACACAGAGAACAATATTAGCATACCAGGGTTACCATGTGGTCACATATCACATCACATAACATCACACTAAGAATGAGTACATTACAAGTAATATTGTATGTGCCAGGAGTTTTCATATCATAATCAATACATGAGAATTAGTGCTATTCCTTATGCGTGTCAGGAACAAGTTATGGACACTGTTATCAGCACAGTGTAGACGTTGTTACCTCACAGCGCAATGCAGCATTTGGGCTTGATATGCTCCTCTCAAATCTGTCTCCAAAATCGTAGCAGCTGATGCCTATTTTAGAGTGGTCCTCAAAAACACAAATCCTTAATCATAGCTTAAAACCTAAGCATTTCCATGAGAGTTCTAATTGGTTTAACAGGGCCCTGAATAGCGCAGAGTGGCACATGTGTTGCCACCAAGTTGTTCTCTTTTTCTTGTGGAAAGAAGATTCTTCTGAGAAGTCTGAAAATGCGGCCGGCGTCTTCAAACTGTTCGTGGTCCTCATCTGGGCTGTTACCGTGAGGAAGTCTTCGTTGTACAGCAAGCACGAGTGCCGGGGGTGACAATCCTTTTATAGCCACTGCTGTCAGACACGCCCCTCCCCTAACTTCTGGAACTTGCTGTAAACCTTCAAACTCTCTAGACCCATGGGAAAATCCTTTGCTGGAAAGTCCCAGTGGTAGAAAGTTCCTGACTTCAGGAACATGCTGGAAACCTTTGAACTCTTTAGGACCAGGGGAAAACCCTTTGCTGGAATCCCCTACAAGCTTCACTGTGTTATCAATCACTGGCAGAGGCAAATTGAAACATACTCAGTAAATACAATATGGCAATATAGACTTGCTTGATTGATTACTTATTATTTTATTATTGTGCATAAGCGATATGAGGATTTGTGGGCTTATGTGTTTATGTAATTGACTTTGATTTTGATTGTTATTTATCATGGATTGAATAAAAAAATGTAATAAAAAAAAATAAAAAAAATACAATATGGCAAAGTGCCAGAGTCCATGTCTAAGACATCTACCAGTTTTCCTAGTCATAAATGGTGGGGCACCTTAATGTTTTTGATTGCTTCTTGGAGGTTTTTGCAGGCCTGACACTTTCCTTCCTTTGGCAGGAGCTAATGTGAGTTCCCTTGTAGTATTACGCTAGTGCACCTGCAAAGTACGTAGATGTAAGCCATGGTTCATGACAGTGACACCTGCCACCCTCAGGCCTCCTACATCTCAGTAGTGATGTTCCTGATTTACTTAAATGTTTATCATAACATTCACACAATAAAACTGGAACATGCAAACTAGAAGCTAGTTCCCATGATCTTTTCTCGGGATCGGATCTATGTGCTAAAACCTTTTCTTGACAATTCTTGCATCTAAGGTTATTGTTTTTTATCATTCACCTGGACTGGTATAGGATTTGGAGCAAGACGTGTTTGCAGACTAGGGTTTCAATAAGGATATGTGAAATACAGGATACATTTTCATGGACTGCAGAAATTTTTACTGCACAGTGTTTGGATTTACAACCTGTTCAATAAGGAATGGACCAACAAATTTTGTTTGAAGCTTAGAGGACTTTTGAAAATGCAAATTCTTATTAAGTAACCATGCTTAATCGCCCAGAGTTTATTCAGGTACTATGGTTCTTTTGTGATCTGAGTATATGTAGCTTTAACCTTTTCTAAGGCTTGCTGTGCAGATTCTTGGCTTTCTTTTAATTCAGTTAAATGTTGTTGTACAGATGGTATTGAAGTAGACAAAGTCAGTTCTAGAGACTGTATTCTAGGATGGCATCCATAGATGCAAAAGAAGTGTGACATCAATTAGCTGAATGTTCAGTATTGTTATAAGTAAATTCTGCTAAACACAACACCTTACTCCATTCCTCTAGCTAGAGGGTTTGAAATCTCAAATATTGGACATTACACTGATTTTATCTCTTGGTCTGTCTATCAGTCTGTGGATGATAACTCATACTCAACCTTACTGCCAAAGCCAATTTCTGACACAAAACATATCAAAACCTTGAGTTAAACTGAGAGTCACTGTCAGTAATCCAAACTTGTGGAATATCATGTAAGTGAATGGTCTGGTGTACGAATATCTGAGCTTTCTCTTTAGAAATAGGTAACCCTGGTAATAGAATGAAATGACTCATCTTGGTCAAATTATTCACAACCACTAAAAATACCTGCACAGCTCTCACTGTTAGGTAATTCTACTATAAAGTCCATTAACACTACGGGCCAAGGTCTAGGGGGTATGGGTAATGGTCTCAAAAGATATTCAAGGATTGTGTGGGAACCCCTAATTTTCAGCATAAATGGAACATGTCCTTACATACTGCTTAACATCAGTAAATAAAGTTTTGCACCAAAAATATCTTCTAACAGCTGCCAAAGTATAAGCTATCCCTGGGTGTCCAGCAGTATTGGAATCAATAGGTCAACTCATATCTTGCTGTTTAAGTTGAAGCAATAGCAAATATATTGTTTTCTGTGGAAATAATAGCTCATCCTAGGGGCACGTGTATTTTCATGTTCATTAAAGCAACCCTCCCTATCTATGGACTATGTTACTATGCATAATTTTTGTCAAGAATGATTCTGTATTAATCAGTGCTACAGAATGATTATTCAAGGTTTTAGATAGCAAAATCAATGGTAGTTCATTAATCTAGTTCTCTTTATATTCTGATTGATTATTTCTGAATAAACTATTTAATTTTCCATTATTTTGGCTTGCTCTGTAGCTTATTCTAAATCATGACAAAAAAAGAACAATGTCTATCTGAGCTGTCTATGGGACAGTGGTTTAACAGAGTAAAAAACTGCAATTTTCTGTGCTTAGTAAAATCTTCTACTGTTTTATGTCTCTCAATAGGTAACATTCTTCAAAAGACCTTTGATTTATAAAAGCTCTATATCCTTAATCATACAGTTCAACTGTGCTGGAGAGAACCTCTGGGAAACATATACCGCAGTTCTGTCTGGTATTTATGTTTGTTTGTGACAGCAACCCCTCATGGCATGGTATGAAGCTTCAGTTTCAACAGTGAAAGGCAATTTAATGCCAGGTTGTCACAAAATTAGTACACTGGAAAAGCACTTCTTCAAAAAGCAAAAAGCTTCTTCAGCTTCCTTGATCCATAAGCACGTTTCCCCTTTCTTAACATTCTGGTAAGGGGTTTCATAATTTCTGAGAACTGATGAAAAATACATAAAAATTGACAACACCTAGAAAAGTTTGTATGACATTTACTCAACTATCACAGGCACTTTTTTCTCATCCATCCTAATACTTTCAGCTGTGATTATGTAGCTAAGGGGCACATTACGATGGCGGGCGGATGCACCACCGCCGTGCTGGCGGATGCAAAAAGCACCAGTTACCGCCGGCACGCAGCAGTCCACACGCCCGTCCAATTACGATGCAAAAAGTAGGCCAAACACCGCCGGCAAGCCAGCAACACCGTCCGCCATCAAAGTGCGCCCGTACACGTAGCGGCGCAGCCCAACTGACACACACCGTCCGACGAAACACGCCCCGCCCGGCGCATAAATTACGATGCCGCAAACAAACGGCTCCCATGGCCAAGAGATACCGTACGACAAACCGAAGCGGTAACACGGATGCCGAGCACGGACAACGAAGAAGCGGCTCCCCGAGCATGAATCTAGCACTGCAGGCCCTCCCCATGCTTCTGCTGATGCACCACCAAGGACGCAACGTACCGCGGAGATGCAGGTAGGCACACACACAACAAGTGCACGCAAACAGCGCACACAGTGCAAGGGCGGAAAAAGCGGACAACCCCCCACCAGCGCGTGTACACTACACATCCACCATTGCATCCACATATGACACACAGGCCAAATCGTAACATCGCGGAACACATGTGTACACACCACCTGGGACTAGGAACCAACCACCCCGTCACGGCCCCAAAGCGCCGATGACGCCGCCACACATGCGCACAACGCAGAGGCCAACCGCAGCGCCATGCATGCGTCGCACACAGACACAGGGACACAACCAAGCAGCACACACATCAGCCCCACCCCGAACGCACATGACACGTGACAGGCCTGCCACAGACATGTCCCCAACGCCCAATTCACGGACAACACCCAACGCCACACAACCGACGCACACATGTCAGTGAAGACACGCAACAGCAGGACACACCCCAGTGTAACAAACATGGCGTAGCACACAGCGGCGGCAACACCAACTAGGAGAAGCAGGGCTCCTTCGGGAAGAGGAACGCCAGTACCACACAGAAACACCCATACCACCCTGCACATATGAACAAGACATATAAAACGGAACACCAAAGAGCCCGGGGACCGACAACAGGTGGCCCAAGAATAACATTCACACACAAGGCCCAACGCAGAGCGGAAAGGCAGCCTGCCGCCCACACAAGGGAGAGCAGACAGCACTGAATGACCTTCCATTCCAACTCCGAAACCACAGCCCTACGACAGAAGCCGGTGAATACAGCCATTGTCCAAGAATAGACCAACACAGGCATGCCGAGGAGACCGACCACAGGGCAGATAGCGCATATCACAGAAGCACACAACGGACGGGGAAGAAAGAAGAAAACACTCCCCCATGTCGGCCACATGCAAGTTAATTGGAAGGAGTCACACATCACTGACCTTGAACTGTCTGAGAAGCATGTGGGAAGAGGGCCCGTGTCCTCCAAACAAGCCAACAGAACACAAGTCCTGTCTCCCTATGACTACACAGAGCTCACAGCAACCTCGGAGCGTGCACATTGCAGACTGCACACACAGCCGGAGCACGCCACCTCAACGAACCGCTGCGAAATGGCAACCGCAACACACCTACCCAACTACGCCGAACAGCTCAAGCTGTACAAAACCAACCTGTTCCATACATTGGGATGCGATCTCCTGTCCCTGCTGAACGTAAGTTACCGACTGACTTACCGCATCACATTGTTCAGCTGCGTCATGCCCGTCTTCTACTGTCGGAGGTGTCCATACCAGCATCCCGTCGAGATATGCCTCTCCAACCCGGCATGTCTGAAGGCGGACCTGCTACCACTACTCCTCCCTCTGGACGCACACGACAGGGCCTGCTCTGCCTATGGGGGCATGGCGTATGTGGCCAACATCGCACCCGCACTGAAATGGGACCACTGTGCCTCCACACGACGGATCATCGAGAACAGCTACATCGAATGTCACCCAGCATGCCCCATCATGGTCCTCCAAGGGACAACTTACGAACAACACCTTGACAGCCACCATCCGCTACATTGGCTGGCAAACATGTACACCACCAATGACATGGAAGCCCTGCTGGACGGCATCGCATACCTGACAACCTGTCAATTCGTCGGACCACAACGCAGGTTCCCCGAGTGACCTATGATGTCCAACCCCGCACCCATGCTTAGCTTCCGCACGGACTGGCCAGTCACCACCACAACAGCCATACCAAACGACCGGCAACTGTAACCACACCATCAACGACATCGCCATGACATCGGATATGACCGGGACATGCACACTGTTCCCCATCACATCCAGGAACACCGCATGCATCGTGGGAGGCAGTGGCATGGGCTCTGTGTATCGCACCCACATGGACGGAACTGCACGAACAACCAGGACACAACATGGATCCAGCGCCCATGGACACACACACCGCTCAGTGGACATGAATAGGTCGCCTGGAGTCTGTGGGTGCTGCACCCCTCCCACCCCCGCCCCGGGAATCCCATACCAGGACCTTTGCATGGACGACAAGTGCATACAACAACAACACGACCACAGTGACTGTGACATGTCCAGTAACCACCACAGTGCAACAACAAGTGGCACGCCGCTGCATGCACGCAAGCACATGCCCTGATGTCATCTCACATGCACGCGTGCATGAGGAACAACCGCAGCAAACCTGTCACATGGAACTGAGATGGACTGTGCCCATGATGCCAAGCGGTCTGGTAGGCTACATGTATACCGTCTGTGTCAAAGTCCGCAGCTCCGCAGCTATACGTAAATGTACATTAGCACAGCCTTGGCCAAGCAGATGTCACTCTGAAGCCCACATCCCACATGCAACAGCCAATCACATGTAACCCCACACCCTATCCCATTTGCAATCAGGCTCAGTATATCCTCAACATGTATTCCACTATACTGCATCACAGAGGACAGAAGACTCAATATAATGTTTGAAACCAAAACTGTCTCCGCTGACTCATTTCACAAGTACGAATGAGAGAGGATGAGAGTATGTGAAGTACACGGCAGTCGTGACATGACCATGTAGTCCACTGGTATTGGATGTCAACGCAAATGAGTAGCACTACTGTGGAAGACACACATGTGTCGTGTGAAGTCGTATGGACGCAGTGCTCAGGTGGGTGGGTGCGACGGGTAGATGCGCACATGCCAAGTTGGAGCACGCCGTGTTGGGAGGGGTCATGAACAGTACACCACCGCTTCCCTGGGCATTGTGAGAGGACACCTGTCGGGGGAGTGAACACGTGTGTGCACAGCAGCCGGGCACACGTACAAAGCGGTACCAGGCGCACCTCAGCCCACCCTCTGTGGACAAGCTGGATCCTGTTGTGCGCCCGCCATGCCCCTTGGACAAGGCACACACAGCCCCAGTCGACCAGGTGTAACCCCAACATAGTCAATCCGCACAGGCGATACAGGGCACGGGATGGCAGTGGAGCATGGTGTGTGAGAGGTCTCCTCGCGCTCCTCCTGGTCATATCACGCAGGCAATAGAACCTCAACGTCTAGCATGGCACAAGTCACATGGAAGTGTAGGGGGACGCACCACAGCACGAGCAGCACTGACGTCACGGGAGGTGGCTCGCACCATCCCATCCATTGCCCATCATACCAACCACGCCACATGCCATTGCGACTAAGTGCAAGCGCGTGCGCCACCACCCCCGAGCCCTCCCCAGAGAGGCCAAAGAGTGAATGTGTGGGCCATCAGCCACAGACGGACGCGGCCTGGCCGCAAGGGCAGCCACAGCCACTGGGTGTCGCAGGTGGCGGATCCGGAAGGCGAAGACTGTGATGCATAGTCCATGCAGGCCGGGTCTCCATTTGGGGCACCACGCAGGTGGACGGCGTCCCGCCACACATCATACCCTGAGACAGCCCACTCGTGCAACTGGACCCACACATACACTCCTTGCCCTCTCTGGTGCGAGCTTGGGGCTGCCTGTGCAGGCGCTAGCCTCGCAGGTGAGCATGCATATTGGGGGAGCGAGGGGAGGACATGAGGGCTGGGGCGAAGATGACTGTATCACTGTTAGTAAGTACAAGGGATGACCCAGATGTGGAAAGGAAGAGACGTGTCCCGTGTGTTCTGCAACTAGTCGCCAATCCAACTACCCCCCATGTCCGGAATGTAAGCCCGCACCTAGGCCCGCCCATCCGCCACATCGAACATACCACCAGCACGACAACCTTCCCATTCGAAACACTGACTGGGGGTGGCGACCAGTGTACAATCATGTGTAGCCTACCCACGCGTACATGTGGGCCCTCCATGATCCATGTCACCTGCGGCAAAGTCATGACATGCGCAATGAGGGAAGTGAGGAGAGCTGTCCGCCCCACGCGCAGAAGGTGCATCAGCTCCACAGACCCAGCAGCGAGTCCAGCAGGGGTCACATGTGCAGGGGCAGCTGTGCCTGGTGTGAAGGCACATGCATATAGACAGCACATCGACCAATGTGTAGTCTGCCCACATCTACAGTCCATCATCATGCGGACATAGGAATTGAACACAGGGCAACACATCTTCAGTTGGTGCACCCACCGTGACCAACAATGCGCAATCATCGACGTACCCGCCCTGTGCATGGCCCCCCACCCAACGGAGGCACATCCAGTGCCACCATCCCACACACACAAGCCTTCCACGGAACATGCTGTGTCCAATGGTCAGTACAGAGTCAGCGCCCATCTGGTGGATCCTGAACAGGAGACACATGCACACACATGCCAGCTCCCACTATGTACGTCTGCCACCTGGCACGTGCAATGTAACCTCTCACCTGTGACGTGTGACTGCAAGCACACAGCCGTCTTGGCATGGGGCTGTCAATGTGGACACGTGTCAATGTTTCGGGAGGTGTGATCCGTACAGTGCTGTACATAGGGTGCAGTGCTGACACCTACTACTGTCTCATATCCCCTCGTGCCACAGGTCCCACTTGTTTTGGCCGCTCAGACTGTGCCCACATCGTCGTCGTCGTGTGCCATACTCATCCAGCCGCGGAAGCAGTTCCATGCTCAGCAGACATTCATGTTGCTGTGGCGTTGCCGCTTGACGGATATGCAGTCAGTCCCCATCAGCACGCCCCGCAAGTCATTGGGGCCTAGATCCCCATGTGCATGCACATGGCAGTGGTTTGTATCACTAGCCATTGCCATTGTTGGGAGACCTGTGTAAGTGTATTGTGGCCGTGCCGTCCCAGCTTGACAGCTGGGCTGTGGCTCATGTGCTTGCTCAGTCATGTCAGTGATGTGTATGCGAAATTGCTATGTGTCGTGTTGCTTTGACATGTGTCCTCTGCCATTGTCCCTAGGCGGAGACCAAACATTGACCGCCCATACCAATTGCTGGCGGACATGGACGATACAGAGGTTATTAGGAAGTTTCGGCTGGACAGGCCAACCCTGCATCGACTGTGTGCCATGTTAGAACCCCATCTCCGTCCCCGCAGGGTGTATCCGACTGCTGTCACCCCCACGGCTAAGGTGATGGCCGCCATGCATTTCTTCGCCACTGGGTCATTCCAGCACACAGTGGGCATTGGAGGAGGGATGTCCCAGCCCATGTTCAGCAAGGTGCTGAGGGATGTACTGGCAGCCATGATGCTGTACCGAAACAGGTACATCCGCTACCCCAGGGCTCGTGAATTGGCGGCAGTGAAGGGTGCATTCTATGCCCTTGGCAGAATCCCACACGTCGTTGGAGCCATTGACTGCACACATGTTGGCCTTGTTCCACCACAGGCCACTGAGCACCTGTACCGCAACAGGAAGCACACGCACTCCCTGAATGTGCAAGTGGTGTGCCTTGCGGACATGGTGATCACCCACGTGTGTGCAAAGTTCCCAGGCTCGGCCCATGACGCACACATAATGCGCAACAGCATCTTGCCACGACTGATGTCCAATATGCAACAGGATCGTGCCTGTATTGTCGGTGAGTATGTGGAGTGGTGTAGCGTGCTGGTTGTGCGATGCTGTCCCCTGTCCAGTTGGAATTGCAACGGTTCTCTGTGTCCCTCACACCCAGGTGACTCTGCGTACCCGAATGGGGCATGGCTGCTCAGTCCATTGAGGAATCCTCGCACCCCAGCAGACGATCGCTACAATGAGGCACATGGGAGGACCAGACGTGTGGTCGAGCGTACCTTTGGCCTCCTCAAGTCCAGGTTCAGGTGCCTGGACCGCACCGGGGGTGCGCTGGCGTACTCCCCACAGAAGGTGTGCCAGATAGTGGTGGCGTGCTGCATGCTGCACAATCTGGCCATTCGGAAGCAGATCCCCTCATCGTGGATGACGGAGATCAACCAGGGCCCCAGCCCGCAGACCAGGACAGCTCGAGTGAGGAGGACAGCGGAGAGGAGGAAGCTGGTAATGTGCGGCAGCAGCTCATCGCCCGCTACTTCACTTGACGGTGAATGTCCATGTATGACGGCTGATGTGGCTGTATCTGTGCAGGTGTGTGTGTGCTGTGTCAGGGTGGCCGTTTGTTCACTGCGTGCTGTGTGTCAACGCTCCATGGCCAGGGTAGTATGCCACTGTTGGTGGCTGTGGCATTGTGCCCTATTGCTCTGTGCGATGTGTGTACATTGCTTGTAGTTGTTGACATGTACTGTGTGATAGGTGTGTGACACACTCATTGAATGTGCTCCTGTTCTGTCTCCCACCCCTAGGTCCCTACAGGCCCTCCGGATTCAATTGCCATGCCACGCATCAGGTGCCTTTCCGCCCAAGGTGGCCGTTGTATTCCGTACAAATAAAACACAGGGCACAAACAGCAGTTAGTGAAAAAGGTGCATTTATTACAAACTGTGACATGTGATTGTGTGTAAGGTGATGACAAAAGTGGTGCGTGCAGTGACAATGAGCTGTCGGTCATGGCTGCGTGATGATCAGGGTGTACCCACTGGTTCTATGTCCATAGTCCAACACACACATGCCATCCAGATGGCTGTGTGGAGTGGGATCGTAGTCCAAGTCAATGCAGTGGCTGGTCAAGGAAGGCTGGCGGAAGGCTGGCTGGCTGCCTCACTTGCGTTTGGAGCGTGCGAAGTCCTCCCGGGAGATCTGTTTCCACTTCGGACGGCCCCTTCCACGTTTGCGAGGGGGTGCCTGCTTGCGACATGCTGGTGGTTGAGGTGTGCTCACTGGCTGTGGACGCAGGGGAACTGGACACTGCTGCTCCACCCTGCGCCCCGGCAGGTGGTGGCGGAGGGGAGCTGCTGTCCCTGGCTGGACCTCACCGCCACCACCAGCTGTCCCATGAGGTCCACGATTTGGCCCATACGGGCGTCCATGGACCTCAGCACCCCCAGCACCTCACGCGTGTCTGAAGCAGACCGGACCCATTGTCCTTGGGCCTCTTCATAGGCCCCAAGGACTCTGGCCATTTGAGGCAGGGCATGGCTCCCAGGGGAGGCTGGCGTTTCCCTGACCCTGCTCCTCCTACCAGTCCTGCTGCCACCGGCCTGCCCACTAGCCACATTGCTCACCACGGTCCTCGCTGTGGCTCCCAGGGTGGATCCAGTCGGCCGGGCCACCACCTGCGCTGGGGCTGGTGCCAGCGAAGACGTGGCGGTGGTGGCGGCGGTGGTGGTCGGTGCGGCGATGGTGGCGGTTGCGGCAGTGGTAGTGGCCACAATGACCGTGGGTGTGGCCGCAACGACAGTGGCAGCAGGGGGCTGGGAATGTTCAGCAGCCCTGGATGATGGGTTGGTGGGTAGGAGGGGTCCTGGGGAGCGGCTGGGCCCTGCCACACCAGATGGGCCTGCTTGGTGGTCCGTGTCCGAAGAAGAGGACAGATCCTCCAGATCCGTGTGTCCTCGTTGGGGGCTTGTAGGCTGGCTGTGCTGGCTGCTGGCTCCATCCCCAGCATCCAGCAGTTCGTCACCTGTGGAGAGAATGAGATTTGTTATTGTGTTGCACCTGGCGAAGTATGTATTTGTCGTCTGACATTGACAGTTCGTGCAATCTCGTACATGGGTTTCCCGGAGGCGTGTGTGTGGCTGTAGCATCTGTAGTTGTGTGTGCTTGGCAATGGGACTGTGTGCTGTGCACATGTGGCATGGGACGGATTGGCCATGCCGATGGGTGTGTTGCTGTGCCCCTACTTATTGTGACTCTGGTGTATGCGGGCTCCTGGCCCATCCTGGGTCTGGTTTGTACTTTGCTTTTGGTGTTCAGATGGGACGCTTAGGAACGCATATGGCAACATGGGGGCCATGCCCCAGATTCGCATTTGGGAGGGGATATGCTTTTGGGGTTCAAATGGAACGCTTAGGAACGCATATGGCAACATGGGGGCCATGCCCCAGATTCGCATTTGGGAGGGAATATGCTTTTGGGGTTCAAATGGAACGCTTAGGAACGCATATGGCAACATGGGGGCCATGCCCCAGATTCGCATTTGGGAGGGAATATGCTTTTGGGGTTCAAATGGAACGCTTAGGAACGCATATGGCAACATGGGGGCCATGCCCCAGATTCGCATTTGGGAGGGAATATGCTTTTGGGGTTCAAATGGAACGCTTAGGAACGCATATGGCAACATGGGGGCCATGCCCCAGATTCGCATTTGGGAGGGAATATGCTTTTGGGGTTCAAATGGAACGCTTAGGAACGCATATGGCAACATGGGGGCCATGCCCCAGATTTGCATTTGGGAGGGAATATGCTTTTGGGGTACATGCTGTGAGCCATGGGTGCCGAACGTGACATGTGTTGTGGCAGCATGACAGTGCATGGTTTGAGGTGTGTGCATGCTTGACATGGCCTGCATATTTGCTGTCTGTTGTGATTACTGGACATGGCATTGGACGCATCGTTATGAGTGAGTGATAGTTGTGTGCCAGCCAACGTATTGCAGTTGTCCCATCTCCTTGGTGTGCGTGCTGCCCTGTGCCATGTGCATCACTGCAGTGCTCGGGGGGTGTGGCCCATGTTGTGTGTTGTTGCTCACAGTGTGTCGTGCGCTTCATTGACTTCTGGCACATGGTTGGTCATGGGCATGTATCTTAGCGTGACTGCTGTATGTGTGGCAGCTGTGCGGATGACATGCCTTTCATGAGACTGGGGCTGACGGATGGGATGGATGGTATGTTGTATGTGCATGGTGTGTCTGTGAGTTTGATGGGTTCAGTGGTGTTCGTGTGCATTTATGTTGTTCCGCTCTGTTGCGTCTAGTGTTGTTTGTCTTACATAGGCGTAGTTGTGGGGTGTGTGGTTGACAGGCAGTAGGGGCTACATGGACAGGACTTCAATGGTGTTTCAGTTGTGTGTGATGAGTTGCACAGTGGCTGCCGTGTGGGACTATATTCAGTGTGGCTTGTGCATGCAGACGTGGCTCCTTGGGTGTTGCTATGTCTGTGATGGGTCATGTGGGGTGTGAGTCTGTTGTTCATGTCCGTGTGCACATTGTTCACTTGTTCGTGACGGTGGGCGGTGCTGCGTGTTCGTCTGCTACGTGACATGTCCCATGTGTTGGTCGTGTTATGGTCCTCATGCCTCCAGTAATCCAGCCCTGTCCAGTTTCCCACCTGCAAGTTGTTCGTGCGTGCACTGTACTGGATGCCACATGGCTCTAAGCGGGGGTGCTCCATGTTGCAGGTCTGTGGGGGTGGGGGGGTGTTGTGGGTCGTGGGGGTGGCTGGACACCCACTGACACCGATTGCTGTGGACCGTGATGTCTGCCTTTCGGCTGTCGTTGTGCACTGCGGTGGCTGACACGTGGCTGTGGGGTGTGGGGGATGCTCCTCCTTGCTGTGCTGTGGGACTGGGGCCTGGTGTGTGTTGTACTTGGGCTGTCCACCCTCCCACCCACTGCACTTTGTGTTCCTGCCACTTACCTGTTACTTGTCGGTTAGTGCAGCTGTGGCGGACACATGGGTGTGGTGGGTGCTCGTTGTGGCGCTTCTGGCATATTTGGGGACCTGTTGGTGGTTACGTGGCTGGCTGAGTGTACACATGTCCCCACGCATCTTACAGTTGTTCGGTTTGGGCTGTGTGTGGTGGTGTCTGTTGCATGTGTGTGTGATGTGTTGTGTATTGTGTGCTGGACATGGGGGTGTTTGTCCCTGGGAGCTGTGGCATGGTAGTTGCGCATGTGAGTACATAGCGGTGTGCTGGTATACATTAGTTTGTACTTACCAGCCTCCACTCCCCTGCTAATCCGGCGAGGATCTCCGGATGTATTACGACTCGCACCTTCTCCTCCCACGCTTTGAAGGTCTTAAAGAGCGCGGGATTCCCTCCGCCAGTGACGGCAGCCAGCTCTCTGTTTTTGCCCTCCTTCTTCTTGACCAGGCTCTTTACGTCATTCCAACGTTTGTTAATTTCTACTCTGTTCCTGGGCAGGGTCCCGACTGCATTGACCTGGTCTACGATCCGGTTCCACATTCTGTTTCTGGTGGCTAGTGGTGTGTGCTGGACCATGTTCCCATAGATTTGTGGGTACACCTTGATGATCTCGTCGACCATGACCGTCAGCTCCATGGGCGTGAACTTGGGCATTCTTTGTGGTGCCATGGTGTTTGTGGTGCTGGTGCGGTGTGTGTTGTGTAATGTGCAGGGGGTTTGTGGTGCCGGTGTTTGGTGGTGGTGGTGGTGGTGGTGGTGTTTGGTGGTGGTGGTGGTGGTGGTGGTGGTTGTGATGTGTGCGTTTCTGTGGTGTGCTGCTGTCCTTGCTGTGTCACTGTGTCCTCTCCTCTCCTCTCTGGTTTGCAATGTAGCAAGGGGTTGTGGTCTGTGGGAGTGCTGCTTTTGTACTCACCTATGTGGGTGTGTCCTCATGGTCTGTTGTTTTCAGGTGTGTTGTGTCTGGGGTTCTGGCCTTTGTATTTTTTGTTTGTCCGGGGGGTGTTTTCGGGATGTGTACTGTGCTTGTGTATTTGTGCGTGCCTTGCTGTGTGGACTTGTTGGCCATGTTGTGTGCTATTGGTTTTGTGTGCGGATGGTTTCTGTGCAGGTACGTTGGCGCCATGGCTTCTGCCGTGTCGATTCTCATTGGCGTTGTTTGCGCTGGCGGGCGGTATATTTGTGGTTTTTCCGCGCTCATGTCGGTGCGATCGTAATTTCACGTGCGGTGTGTCGGCCGTGAGGGCGGGCGGTTTTGTGTTGTCGTGCGTGTTTCCGTCCGTGGCGGGCGGTTTGACTCCGACTCGGACGTTGGCGGGCGGTATTTTGTGTGCTTTTCCGCCGATGGCGGTTTTCGGTTTGTGTAATCGTAATGGCGTGGTCGGTGTTCAGGCGGTGTGTGCGGGCGGATTTTTGCCGCTTCCATGCCTGGCGGATTTATTTACGCCGGGTATCGTAATGGGCCCCTAAGTTCTTGGTTGTGAAAATTTTTACATGTGTAATATGGTCTAACAGAACCGATATAAAGCAAAATGGATAATGATTATTAATAGTATCTCTATTAACAGCCCTATTATCAAGACATATTCTCATCTCACCTCCCCCGCCTGGCAAAAAACAAGGGAAAGGAAGTGGGTGACTTTAAAGTTCTAATGAATCGATAAGCTAAACGCTCATTCAAATAACTTTTTGAATGTTCTCTTAGGGGGATGGATGACGGAACTGTGCATGCCATTACCACGCATGCCTCTACCACATGTCCATTACCACGCAATGCCTTTACCATGCATTGCCTTTACCACGCAAGCCATTACCATGCAAATGCCTTTATCACGCATACATTTACAATGAAAATGTAAGTATATTGCAGGTAAGTGAAAATCCTTAATATTCATATATATATAAATTGAGAAAGGCTGCTGTGACAGCCGAAACGCGTCTCTTCAGTTGTGGGGTCGAGGGAGGCCCGATGGAATAAAGAAGCATTTAATCTGCTGCCCTCGTGTGCGTGCCTTCTTCCAGTGTGGAGCAGGAGTTGTTCTGGATATATATATATACATATATATATATATATATAAATATATGGACCGGCTTGGACTGCCGCCGGCTCGTGGACCCCCTTCCAGAAAGTAGGCTCCGTAGCTTCTGCCTCTAGCATCACGGGCTCGTGGTGCTGATCTGGCGGGGACCCCGGGGGCACTTTACAGAGTTTTGGAACGAAACGGACGGAGCCCCCTGTGTGGTGTGATCGGATATGCACATCGGCAAGTATTAGCAGTACGAGGTGGTGCTGAGCAAGGCAGCGGTATCGTGTTCGGGGATTTGCTCGGCTGAGTGGACGCCGGACGGTTTTCGCTGTTGGTCGCTCGACACTCAAGGTACGCAAACTAAAGGAATACCGCACAGGTTGGGAGGTGTGCCTTTTTCTGCAGCCCAGGACGGAATTTTCACTGTCAGTAGGGTAAAGCGGAGAACTGTTTATTGAGATTAAGCCAAGAAAGTCTGTTGACACGCTCAGGGACCGCGAGTTAGCCGCAGAGGAAATGTTTTTGGATTCCCCAGCAGATTTATCAAGTGCCAGCAATGGGGGAACTGAGGAACAGAGTGTTAGAGTCAATGGATTAAAAGAAAATTTCAAACTGCTGGAAAAACTTAAACGCCAGGAACAATCGAAATGGTGGGAGGCGCGCTCACTCAAAGGGTATCTTGATGTGGGGAGAATCCCCAGGGGGCTCCGTATTATGATTGCCCCCAGTTATGAGGCGCCTAATCCACTTATGATGGCGGAGTGGGGAGAATGCAATCTCGAGTCGTCCCGCAGACTGGTGCAGATATTGGTAAAGTACGCGGAGATTGACAGAGGGGAATTGCAGACTAGAATTGAAGCCCTGGAAGATGACATTAAACAGCAGGAAGGAGACTCCCGCTCAGGACAAAAGTTGCGGGAGGAAATGACTATGAGGCTGGCAAAGGAGGAGGAAAAAATTAAAGTGCAAAAGGCGTATAAATTCAAAAGGGATCGGGACGACTATGCCAATGGCCAAATTTTTACATTCGCTAGGCGCTATGACTCACTCAGAACAGCAACAGCGAATAGACGCACACAAGCAGGCAGCCAAGCTGAAAAGGGACAACAAAGGACTGAATTGTCTTCAATATCAGATTTAAGTTCAGTACCGGAGAGTGAATCGGACAATGAAAGTGCGAGAAGGAATACTGAGCACAGGGGCATCAAATTCACTCTGGGGGAAGAGTTGGACATTTTAAAGCAGGGCAGAAAGGAAACATTACGGCCTCGTACCAAGGGACCAGCCGCAAAACCGAATCACAAAGGAGAAGGGGGAGACGCCAGGCCTGTAGGAGACGTGGAGCCCAAGAAACGGGGTCGTGGCCGAGGCAGGCGCCAATAATTGATTCTATCGGTGAGGGCAATATAAGTTCTGGAAATGGAGCCAGCAAGCAGGATGCTAATACCATCATTAATTTGGCTAATGTTGATTTATCTGCAGCGGAGGCCCAATTATTATCTTTAGGACTGTCGTATTGCCCTGAATCCAATTTCCAATATACTAGGACTAGAGCTGATATCTACCAGTATATTAGGAAACTAAAACTCCGGAAATTTCATCAGCAAAGGTCCACATTGGATACAATCAACACTGTGGTACCTGTTTTGAATAATGACGGCCCCCCTGGCCTACTGGTCTCTGATATGGGCTTATACCAGGATCTGTGTGAATTGGAAAGCGGTAAGGAAGGTGGCGATCAGGACCTACCTCCATCCCCCTTGGGAGCCAATGCAAGACCTGCGACCCCCTTCAAGATGAAATCTAAGTTTGTCCCAATAATGGCCCGAGATGGCTTGGATGTTTTCAGCGAGCATGTTGTGAATCAAATTTAAAAATTGAACTTCGCCGTGAATGGATCCGACAGAAAATATACCAATAGGGACAGGAAATACAATCAATTAATTGCCAAACTACAAAAAGAAAATGTGGTCATAAGAAACTCTGACAAGGGCGGCAATAGCGTCCTATGGCCAATGGAGGAATATATGAAAGAGGCATACAGTCAACTTAATGACCAACAGTGTTATAGAAAAAGTTCTCCACTAAAATATAAAAGTACTCAGGACTCTTTGTTCAAGCACCTACTGGCATGGAAAAGTCTGGGGCTCCTCAGATGGGAGGAGTATAAGTTCATTAAAAAAGAGTATCCTTTGGTCCCGGTGATCTATTTTATACCAAAAATTCATAAAAACATTAATAGACCACCGGGCAGGCCCATTATCGCAGCCTGTGATGGACCATTAGAAAACTTATCCAGGTATATTGACTATTTTTTGCAGGTGTATGTGAAACAGTTAAAGTCATATGTACAGGATACATGCGATTTTTTGAATAAGATAAAGGACTTAAACTGGAACTCTGAGTATTTGCTCATAGCTTTAGACGTATCCTCCTTATATACTTGTATTCGAAATAAGGACGGGCTACGAGCTGTGGAGTATTTTTTATGCACTAGATCTACGATGTATGCACAGCACACACAAATGTTATTGGATATGCTGCTCTTTTGTTTGGAAAACAATCTATTCCTTTTTAATGGCCAAATGTTTCAGCAGATTCAGGGTGTAGCAATGGGGGCCAGCTTCTCCCCCAGCTATGCCTGTTTGTTTATGGGCTGGTGGGAGGAGATTGTCCTCATGCGTCAATATGAGGAAACTTATGACACTAAAGTTATTTCCTGGTTACGTTTTATCGATGACCTATTTATTGTGTGGAGAGGAAGTGAGGAAAGCGCCATGAAATTCATTGATCAGATTAACCACAATGATATTAATTTAAAATTTACATCTACTATCAGCAGGCATACAGTGACCTTTTTAGATGTACAGGTCTTGGTTGAGAATAATGTTTTAACTACTACCCTTTTTAGAAAGCTTACTGCAGGTAATACGGTACTGCATGCGTCAAGTGCTCATCCTCCCCATTTAATCAAGAGTATTCCGTATGGGGAGATGTTACGCATCCGACGCATCTGCAGCAATAACGAGGATGTTGAGAGTAAGCAGGCAGAAAGTCGGGCTATGTTTTTGGCTAGGGGGTACAGGACAGAAATTGTGGATGCCGCCATTAGAAGGTCCAAAGTAGGGGCCAGGGATGACCTTTTAACATATAAGGTCAAAACAACGTGTGGTGATGGAAACTTTGAAACTTCAGTCCCCCAGCCTACCAGACTCATTTTATCGTATTCCAGACAGGAGAGGCAACTAAGAACCATAGTAAGGCGTAATTGGCATTTTATTCAAGATGACCCAGTGATTGGGAGGTTGATGCCTTCCAATCCCTCTATCACGTTTAGAAAAACCATGAGTATGGGGAATATGCTGGTGAGCAATAGTCATGAGGAACGTCACAAGGATATGTGGTTAACGGCGAGAAAGGTTTTTTTTAAATGCCTTTCGTGTAAAGCTTGTCAATTTGGCTTGAATGTCAAAACCTATACTACTGCATTCTCCACCAAAGTTAGAGAGATCAAGCAACATCTTACATGCAAAACGGAGTTTTCTGTTTATGTTCTTGAATGTAGTTGTAATCTTAAATATATAGGAAGCACAAAACTGGCCGTCCACAAGCGAATCCTGCAGCATATCCGGGCTATAACTAACAATGATCAAAATTACCCGGTTGCCAGGCATTTTCAAACCACTCATGACAGCAATCCGAGACATTTAAAATATTATGTCATTGAAGCTATCCCCATTACAAAAAGAGGCGGTGATAGAGAAGCTAGGTTGAGGCGCCTGGAAACTAGCTTTATACTGGAGTTCGATTCTAAGCATCCAGATGGTCTCAACGGCACAGAAGACCTTCAGACCTTTTTATAATATTGATGAAAATTCTTTTTAAGACAATAATTGTTTAGGTCACTTGTAATCTGCAGTAGCTAATGAATTGGTATACTTGGTTTTTCTGCATTCTAGGTTAGCAAATTTTATGGGGTTTTATCAATACTTATGTACATATTTATATATTAATGTTGTTTTAAGGATTGGTCTAAAGGCATACTGTTTTATCTTATGTGTCGAATTTCCAATCATTGAGACTGGATTTTTATGGTTAAATCAAATTAGGAACATATTTATTGATGATTTTTAAGACTCATAATGTTATTGATGGTCTAGAAATCCCTGTAGTACTTGTTATAACGGACACATGATATTTGAATATATGGCCTCTGAATATTTGCACATTAAAAGCCTCTGGATCCCCTTGCACTTATGCACTTTACGGCTTGCAGGCACTTTGTATTTAGGTACTGTAGCACAGAGTCACTTTATACGTGTAAAGGAAATTAGTGGGGTTTTTGTACTGTAGGGTCTGAAAATAAGGAAACCCGCAGAATATATCAGGAAAAAATGTTTTATAGAATAGAGATTGTTATATTGTTATATTTTTTCATTATATTTTTCGCTATTGTATAAATCCTGAACTATATCAAAATCCCATTATTTGTTTATTCCAAAGCACTAAGGGGCCGATCACGATGGCGGGCGGACAAAGTCCGCCCGCCATCGCATTTGCAAAAGGGACCGCCCGCCATAGGTGCGGCGGTCCCGCAATACACATTAGGATGCGCCCGCCACACTGGCAGGTGCATCCCGTATTTTTACATTGCGGCGGGCGGTGCTGCAAGCAGCACCCACCGCAATGTAAAAATACATGTTGTGCATTTACATGCACAACGTGACAGGCACCGTGCGGTGCCTGCCACATTGTGCCCAAGTGCACCCCCCACCCCCAACACCCCGCAACGGGCCCCCAACAGCAGGAACCGCCAGCCTTTCCATGGCGGCAATGCAGCCATGAAAAGGCTGCTCGCAGCCTGCATCGTGATATGGATGGCGGTGTCTTCCAGACACCGCCACCATATTCAGCACGTTTTCCGCCGGTCGACGAGTTGACCGGCGGAAAAGCAGCGGACGGTCTTTCCGGCCGCCGCGGACCCCCCAGCGATCATGATATGGCGGGGGGTCTTTGCTGTTGGGATGGCGGGCGGATCGCCCCCGCCGGGCGGATCGCCCCCGCCGGGCTGGTGGTGACCACTGCCGGCCCGGCGGGGGCGATCCACCCGCCATCGTGATCGGCCCCTAAGTGACAGAGTGAACATGCACCTATTGTTTCATTTTAAACATTAATTTACTTTTTTAATCGTTTTCATTTCCACATGTATGAGGGGGCACTTTTTATGTTCACTTTATTTCTGAATTTTGGACTGGAAGTTAGATTCATTTGATTCAGCATTTAAGCATGGATAACAAATAGGTGGGACATCATGGAAAGACATTTAAGTCTGATTATTTTGAAATACCATGGTTTTCAACGTCTGTTATGTATGGTATCTACAATGTTATGTCTTCTTTTGTTTCAAATGAGCATTTAAGCACGAATTGTATCGAAGTGACAATGTCTACTTTCTATGTCCATGATCTATGTGAAGCATTGGCACTTTAAATAGCGGTGGTAAAATCTGAGCATTGTCATGTGATCAAGGCCGCTTGTTCGGCTGAAACGCGTAATGGCAGACAATGGCGAAATAAAATAATTGCAGCACTTATCTGGGCCCACGCTCGTTTTTCCGAAGAGTTGGTGTTTGTGACGAGGTGTTGGGATATATATATATATATATATATATATATATATATATATATATATATATATATATATATATATATATATATATACCTACTGGCGGTCGCCAGTAGGTAGTTATAGTTAGGGTCTTGTTTCTATTCAAATAGCGTTTTTTCTTTTCCCAATATCTTTTGTGTCGTTTGACGAATCTTCGCGAAATTTTCAAAACTAATGGTCCGCTCTGGTCAGCTCCTATCTTGGAAGTTTCGGGGTGATTCGTCAAGCGGGGGCCGAGAAAAAAGGGGGGTCCCAAAACGCATTTTCCCCATGTTAATTTCCATGGGAAAAATTGGAACAGGCTACAGCCCGAAATGCTGAACGGAATTACACCAAATTTGGCAAAAAGGTAGCCCTAGGCTCAGAAAGAGCCCTTTTTTTAAATCCGTTCAGTAGTTCCTGAGAAATTTAAAAAAGAAAAATATCGATATCTGAGCACCGAGGAGGGTCCGCGAATCCTACCGAGCACGTGCTCAATTTTAATTGGCTGTCAACACTCCAAACCAGGAACTGTTGGCAGCCATCTTGTGACTCGGTAGAACCGAGTCACAAGAATACAGTGAAAAAGTGGTTGAAAAACAAGACAAGGGGGCAGGGTAGAAACACCCTGACCCCCTAGGCCTGCTCAGGGGGTCCCACAAGGACACCCAGGGCCAAAAAAAACATTTTTTTTTTTTTAAACGGAAGAATTTGCGCTGGGGTCGAGGATCCGGCCGAGAAAATAAAAAAAAAAAGCAGCGCTGCCTCCCGCGCTTTGTTTTTGAAAGCCCCCGGGTGGGCCAAGTCCCGGGGGCACTCGTCAATTAATTTGTGGGGGCCCTCGGGGGCACCCGTAGCCCGGGGATCTGCACCTCCCCAGGGATTTATTAAATAATGAGGGGGGCCTCGCAGGCCCAAACAAGCCCCGGGGACCACCACCTCCCCGGGGCTATATAAATAAAGTGAGGGGGCCGCGTGGCCCCCCTCGTAGAGCTGTTGGTGGCCCTGGGGACCGCCACCCCCCAGGGCCGGCTCTTGTAATGTCCCGGGGTGCCCACCCCCGGGACATTAATGTTTGCAATGACAGGGTGGCTCTCGCACTGTCATTGCAAACACTGCTTTGCTTTTTGGGAGCGAGAGCAGGAAACCTGCTCTCGCTTCCAAGAAGCAAAGCAGTATTGGTTTTGGGCAAGGGGAGCTGCATATTAGCAGCTCCCCTTGTCCAAAAGCAATGCTGGCTCCCGCAGGAGGCAGGGAGTCGGCTGGGACCATGGGGGCTTTGGGGCTCCCCCCACGGTCCCAATGGGTATGCCTCGGGGGATGGGGTCCCCGAGGCAGAATTAAACAATTTAGAATAAACGGCATTCTTTTTTTTATTTCGCGCGCTTGGAGTCGCGACTCCATCGCGTCCAGCGCGGCCCCCCAGTGTAAACGTGTTGGGTTCGCGACTCCATGCAAAATTGAAGTAAAAAGAAAATGTATGTTTTTAATAGGTAAGATTAACTTTTGAGGTCTAGGGTGGCTCTAAAAAGAGCCCTTGTGTTTATTATGAGTTTCTTGTAACTACATGTAAGTGCGGATGCAGAGCTTTAGGTTGTTGAGAAAGACACTGTTTCCGTCATCTGTAAAGTGTACTCCGTCACTCCTGTAGATGCCCTCCATATAAAAACGTAGATTGTTGTTATATATGCATCCCATTCTGTGGTCTCTAAGATAAGCAGAAACAGCTTTATTGACATTTTTTCTAGCTTTCTCAATCTGTGTACAAAATTGATTTGACCTGTTCCATTTTTGTCTTTGGCATATGTTAGAGTAGACAAAGACAGTTTGAGGTAAAAGCAACATCAATTGTGCAAAGGTGTCCTTCATTAGCATTTCCAGACCTACCCCAGTCAATGTGCCTAGGTCATTGCCACCACAGTGCACAATCATGAGGTCAGGGGGATAGAGATGCAAAGAGGTTTTAACCAAAGGCATCAATTGGTGCCACTTTAATCCTCTCTGTGCAATCCATTTAATGTCCACATTTTGCAAAGCTAGGTCTTTGTCAATACCTCTGCATTCAGCATACCTTTTGCACCAGAAAACATAGCTGTGCCCAACAATCCACACTGTAAGCATCTTGAAGTGATGTCTGGAAGTAATGGAAAGATGTCTGTATTTGAGGTAGTCACTTGGTAGAATGAGAGGTATCTAAAATGGTGGACAAGATGCAGTTTTTAAAAAAGAAGAGAAATGATTGGCTGTTTAAGAACATTGTACATTCAAAGTAGGGTGCATTTAATTTTTTTGATAACAGCATACTTCTTATTGGTTAGTAAAAAATGTTGGGAAGGTACAGTTGAAAGGATAAGCTGATATTTTGGAAATGTCAACCACACCTGCTGTTTGCATTTGCAACACTGTGTGGTGTACTTGAAAATATGGTGAACTTGTGACCTGTCAGTTCAGTTGAGTGTTCCATGATCTGTTACTATGGAAACTGGGATCATGCAGAATGGGGGTAGGGTTAAAAGTTAATGGTGGCATTAAAGTGTGACTTTGTAATTTAAATATAAGTAATATGTCATTACAGTGACATTTCCCAAGTCAGTGCTATCTTTAAAAGTGGTGTATTATTAAAAAATAGTGGTAAATTTATGTGTGGTATATGTTTGAACTCCCGTATAGATTCGCGGTCCCATCGCTTTGCTGCACGGTGGAGTCGCGACTCCTAAAAAAATACAGAGGCAGTTTGGTTAGTTTTAGAAGTCAGTTGGTAAGGGTTGATATGTCTAACCAATAGAAATGTGTTTTAGAATTTGAAATAATCTGGGAAGCAATGTGATTTGTTACTTACATGTATTTGTGTGGAAAAAGAGAGGGAAACATTGCCATTACTGGTTTTGCCTTGCTGAGAGCAGTGCGTTACATTGATTGTGTGCATAAGAAAATCCATTCTGAGTTTCTGATATTTCATATTCTACAAATCAATTTGGAAGGTAAGTTATAAATTTGTAAGGTGTATTATGTGTTACCTTTATTTTTAAAGGAAAAAAAATATTCATGAACTTTAATGTTTAAAATATATTATTAAATGTAGAGATGTTTCTTATAGTTTGTTGAAATGCAGTTAACTGTTGTTTGAAATAAATTTTGTATAGTATTATGTGTATATTTAAATATGGATTACTGATTATGGTAGTTTGTTTTAATGTATATTTGTACTATACCACATATTTTTAGCTGGTCCTTTTAAGTTTTGAGGTGGATTTTGACATATATTAAGGAGTGCATGGAGTTCTGTCTCATGTATGTTTGTAGTTGTATATGTTATGTTATCAATGATTTGTAGAGCGCTCGTACACCGGTTGGTTTCTTGGCGCTGTGAAAACTAGGGGGTAGCCAGCCCAGAACGGATCATTCGTATGCTTGTGTGAATAGCCAGGTTTTGAGAGATTTTCTAAAGTTGAGTAGGTTGGTGCTTAGTCTGATTTCCAGGGGGATGGAGTTCCACAAGCGTGGGGCCAGGGTCGCAAACCTACATCCCCCTTGGCGCTTCAGCTTGACGGAAGGCACCGTCAGAAGGAGGAGTTGGGCTAAGCGGAGGTTTCGTGAGGGAGTGTAGCGAGAGATGAGATTATCGATGAATTTGGGGCTGCGGTCGTTTAGGGATTTGAACACCATATGTATTTTCATATGTCTTATACATTATATGGTGCATGATGTATAAGAAAGAGCTGTTGTTGCTTTTTTTGTGGTAGGGTCCAGAGTGTGAGTACTAGTAGAATGGTGTAGATGCAGCACAAAAACTGTGCTTTGAAGGATGTACACATAAAGTATTAATAATTAGGTTTCTTTTTTGTAGTTTGTACAAAGGTATAGTTGAATGATGCCGCATAATTTTAGATAGAATGGTGAAGATGCTGCACAAATGTGTGCTTTGAAAGATGCATATATAAGGTGTTATAAATTAGGCTTCTTTATTCTAGTCTGTAGAAAGGTATAGTTGAATGATACCGCATAATTTTAGATAGATTTGTGAACATGGAGCACAAATGTGTGCTTTCAAAGATGATCATATAAGGTGTTATTAATTAGGCTTCTTTTTTTTATTCTGTACAAAAGTATAATTGAATGATGCCGCATAATTTTAGATAGAAAGGTGAAGATGCAGTATAAAAGTGTGGTTTCATAGAAGCTCATATAAAGTGTTATTTATACAGTTATCTATGCACTGAATGTGTATGTTTGCACTCTCCTGTACTTACCCAGTGACTTACAGCTGACTTATGTAATAGTGTGCTGCTTTGTACTGGGCTAGGCCCAACTGTCATGCACTTATAAAAACACCCAAATACTCACCATGCAGTCTTACAATGATGCAGGGGCTACATATGCAGTGCTGTAATCACTCAGGCATTACTTCAGCAAAGATGCAATCACTTAGGCACTATCTGTGCACTTATGAAATCACCCACTCACTTGCTATCTACTTCTGTAATCCCCCAGATATTACCCTTGCAGGCTAGGAATCACTCAGGGGTCTACTTGCGTAGTACCCCCTACAGTTATGCAATGATGCAGGCTGTTGCTGTGTAGTCATCTCATTACCTACACACTACCCTTGCAGTCTTCAAATCACACATACGTTTCTGCTGCATTCAGGTATTCACCTAGGCAGTACTCAATGACTGATGAATCCCTTCAACTGCTACTTATACAGTTATCCATGCACTGGATGTGTATGTTTGCACTCATGAAATTAGCCAGTCACTTTTCCTCTTGTCGTGTACTTACCCAGTGACTTACAGTTGACTTATGTAATAGTGTGCTGCTTTGTACTGGGCTAGACCCAACTATCATGCATTTATAAAAACACCCAAATACTCACCATGCAGTCTTACAATGATGCAGGCGCTACATATGCAGTGCTGTAATCACTCAGGCATTACTTCAGCACTGATGCAATCATTTACACAGTATTTTTCTGCACCTCTCTTCTCTAACTGTGCCCATCTGTTCCTCCTTTCTGTATGTCATTTGCCTGCTTCTGCAAATATCTTCCCTCTTTCTGCACCTCTGTTGGTTCTTTCTGCACTGATCTGTCTTCTTCCTGCACCTCTGTTTCAAATTTCTTTATCTCGCTTGCCTTTTATTGCACCCCTCTTCCCTCTTTCTGCACCTCTCTTGCCTTACCGTGCTCACCTGTTTACTCTTTGTGTACCTTATATGCCTCTTTTTGCTCGTCTGTTGATTCTTATGCACTACTGTTGTTTCTTTCTATGACTTCTCTTGCAAATTTCTGCATCCCTCTTATATAGTTATAAAGACACCAAAGTACTCGCCATGCAATTTTACAATAATACAGGCACTACATATAGAATGCTGTAATCATTCACATATTACTGTTGTAATTTTTTTCAGTAGCGCTTTTCACTTATTGTGCAGCGCAGGTGTAATTGTTACCATATTCAGAAAACCATAAATGCATTTCTTTGTAGCTTTTAAAATAGAAAGTGTTTATTTAGTAATAGATAAGTATATATGTATATAATTATTTTAATAATCTTAAATTATTTGTAAAATTCTTTTTTACAGATATTCTGCATTATTATTAACAAAAAATAACCATGACAAGAAAAGCAGAAAGGAAAAAACAACAAAGAAAACAGTACTATTTAAAGGAGAACGAAACGCACAAATTAGATGAACTACAACATGGGGCAAAAAAGAAAAAGTCTTGTGGTAAGAGAACAAAGGAATTTATTAAAAGAATTTCAAGGGGAGGAAATAATTTTGGAAATGATGAAAATAGAAAGAATACCTGTACAATGATAAAGAATGAAATGAAAAAAACACAAATTAATAGAAATTCAGGAAATGAGAAATAAAACAATGTTGAAAGAAGAAAGAAACAATTTAATGAAATTAGGAAACGCATGTATAAAAGTAGAGTACTACAAAATCTGTTGAAACATGGCAAGAAATATAAAAGAAGATCTGCATTTTTTTAAAAGAAAAAAAAGATTGAAAGTATAGTTGAAAAGGCTTTTTAATTGAAAAGAAGATTGTTCATTTTAGTTTTTAAGAGAATGCGAACATTAGATAAACCAATGCATTCTATGAAGAACAAAACTAAAAGGAAAAGGCTAATCAACAGAACTAACTTTTGTAAAGAAAAATTGGGTGAATGGAAGCATACTTCTAGTTCAGAACGTTTTTTTAATGAAGAGAGCTATTTTCAGATCAATACATTAGTTCCAGAGGTCGTGCTTATGAAGTGAAGAACGGTTGTGCAATTGATAAAGAAAAGATGGTTCCTAGAAATATGGAAGAAGTGATAGCTGAAGAAGTTCAAGGGAGACGTACACAAGCTCCAGTGTATACATGGGATTGTAGTAGTATTTGTAGTATACGACAGGAGTCTATTGATATTTTATGAAATTTCTTACGAAATTATACTAAACAAAGTATTAAACTAAAGATTAAGATGTTGCAAGGACTAGATCCTTGCAAAGTGAGAAAAAATACTGGCTTGCAAGGTCATTCTCTGGCTTGTCTTTCTAGAAAAGTGTGTCAAAGTGTTTTACATCATTTGAGAATGTTAGCAGTACATCACTCAGCAGTAGCGGTCGGAGGTGGGAGTGCCGCCGGGCGCTGACATGGGGCGGGGAGGGGCAGGGTGGGTGGTAGTAAACTACGGATTACGGGCGATTACAGGTAAGTACACATATAAATAAATAAAACAAATTTTGTTTCTCGCGCTGCATTGCCAAATGTGATGCAGCACAAGAAATGAAATTAGTTTCATTTATTTATATGTGTACTTACCTGTAATCGCCCGTAATCCGTAGTTTACTACCCCCCACCCTGCCCATCCCCCGCACCACGTCAGCGCCCGGCGGCACTCCCACCACCGACCAGTACTGTCACTCAGCAATGCGGAAGTTAGTAAGAAGATTGTACTATGTAAAAAGTCCGGCAATAATTTTAAGTGACTTAAACACTGCTCTTTTGCATGAGTCAATATCAGATGTAAAAAACGTTTGTGATGAAATAGAGTTTCGTTACTTTGGTCCCGAACAGGAGTGTAGAGAAAGTGAGAGTTTCATAAGTGTAGGTGTTGAAGAAGAGGTGGAAGATAGTAGTACTGAGAAGTTTGAAGACGAAATTACGAAGTTTAAGGTAATTTGTTGTGAAAGACCAAACTATGGGGGTCATTATGATAGCGGGCGGATCGCCGCCGCCCTTATGGCGGTGGCGATCTGCCCGCTATTTTCCCCCGCCCGCCTAACATTTCCCCACCGCCATATTATGATGGCGGTGGGGACCCAGGCGGACGGAAAGACCGTCTGCCAGTTTACCGCCGGTAGGCAATCGGCCCGATTGCTTACCGTGCGGAAAAGGCCTGCAATATGGAGGTGGTGCCTTGCAGGCACTGCCATCCATATTACGATGGTGGCGGTCACATGCCTTTCCATGGTGGAGACTCCGCCATGGAAAGGCATGCGGAGAATGCCTTTGGGGCCCCGTTGCGGGCCCCCGGGGGGGTGGATGCCTGCACTTGGGGGGTACCCATGGTACCCCCCAACATTGGCATGCACAAGGTGGCAGGCACCGGGCGGTGCCTGTCACGTTGTGCATGCCAATGCACAACATGCACATATTGCAATGTGGCGGCTGCTGCTTACAGCACCGCCCGCCACAATACAATATATGTGATATGCCACCGCCACCGTGGCAGTGGCATCCTAATCGCCGGTGCGGGACCGCCGCACCACTGGCGGCCGGTCCCAGCACCGCTAGGGTGGCGGGCGGACTGAAGTCCGCCCGCCATCCTAATAGGCCCCTATGTGTGTAATTGTTGTCGACGTACTCACTATAGAAAACAAACTAGGAATGTTGATCTGTATTTAAAAAGTGAAAAAGAAAACAATGATAAGTGGAAGGAATTTGGTGCTTATTTGTTGGTGGAAGATTGTTTTGAGTTGAGTAGAGATCAACGTATTTGTATATATTGTTATACCAAATTAGAGGACAACTAAATGCCAGCTAGAGCTGTACATAATGGATCAGTGACTAAATATCGAGGGACACAATATCGAGTGTCCAGAATATAGAAGCAAAAATATTGAGGGACATAATATCGAATCCCTATCTACAAACAGGTAAGTACCAAAATGTCGAGTACAAAATATCGTTGTTAAAAATATTGGTAACTAAAATATCGATTTTTTAAAATATATTAAAACTAATATAAAAGTAATTAAATAATAAACACAATTAAATAAAATATAGTTAAAATAATGTAAAAAGCTTAAAATGTAAAAATAGTAAATGTAATGTAAAAAAATATATTATTTTTTGACAGATATATATTAACTTAATAATATTAAAAAATAATTAAGGGGCACATTACGATGGCGGGCGGAAGCACCACCGCCGTGCTGGCGGATGCAAAAAGCACCAGTTACCGCCGGCACGCAGCAGTCCACACGCCCGTCCAATTACGATGCGAAAAGTAGGCCAAACACCGCCGGCAAGCCAGCAACACCGTCCGCCATCAAAGTGCGCCCGTACACGTAGCGGCGCAGCCTAACTGACACACACCGTCCGACGAAACACGTCCCGCCCGGCGCATAAATTACGATGCCGCAAACAAACGGCTCCCATGGCCAAGAGATACCGTACGACAAACCGAAGCGGTAACACGGATGCCGAGCACGGACAACGAAGAAGCGGCTCCCCGAGCATGAATCCAGCACTGCAGGCCCTCCCCATGCTTTTGCTGATGCACCACCAAGGACGCAACGTACCGCGGAGACGCAGGTAGGCACACACACAACAAGTGCACGCAAACAGCGCACACAGTGCAAGGGCGGAAAAGAGGACAACCCCCACCAGCGCGTGTACACTACACATCCACCATTGCATCCACATATGACACACAGGCCAAATCGTAACATCGCGGAACACATGTGTACACACCACCTGGGACTAGGAACCAACCACCCCGTCACGGCCCCAAAGCGCTGATGACGCCGCCACACATGCGCACAACGCAGAGGCCAACCGCAGCGCCATGCATGCGTCGCACACAGACACAGGGACACAACCAAGCAGCACACACATCAGCCCCACCCCGAACGCACATGACACGTGACAGGCCTGCCACAGACATGTCCCCAACGCCCAATTCACGGACAACACCCAATGCCACACAACCGACGCATACATGTCAGTGAAGACACGCAACAGCAGGACACACCCCAGTGTAACAAACATGGCGTAGCACACAGCGGCGGCAACACCAACTAGGAGAAGCAGGGCTCCTTCGGGAAGAGGAACGCCAGTACCACACAGAAACACCCATACCACCCTGCACATATGAACAAGACATATAAAACGGAACACCAAAGAGCCCGGGGACCGACAACAGGTGGCCCAAGAATAACATTCACACACAAGGCCCAACGCAGAGCGGAAAGGCAGCCTGCCGCCCACACAAGGGAGAGCAGACAGCACTGAATGACCTTCCATTCCAACTCCGAAACCACAGCCCTACGACAGAAGCCGGTGAATACAGCCATTGTCCAAGAATAGACCAACACAGGCATGCCGAGGAGACCGACCACAGGGCAGATAGCGCATATCACAGAAGCACACAACGGACGGGGAAGAAAGAAGAAAACACTCCCCATGTCGGCCACATGCAAGTTAATTGGAAGGAGTCACACATCACTGACCTTGAACTGTCTGAGAAGCATGTGGGAAGAGGGCCCGTGTCCTCCAAACAAGCCAACAGAACACAAGTCCTGTCTCCCTACGACTACACAGAGCTCACAGCAACCTCGGAGCGTGCACATTGCAGACTGCACACACAGCCGGAGCACGCCACCTCAACGAACCGCTGCGAAATGGCAACCGCAACACACCTACCCAACTACGCCGAACAGCTCAAGCTGTACAAAACCAACCTGTTCCATACATTGGGATGCGATCTCCTGTCCCTGCTGAACGTAAGTTACCGACTGACTTACCGCATCACATTGTTCAGCTGCGTCATGCCCGTCTTCTACTGTCGGAGGTGTCCCTACCAGCATCCCGTCGAGATATGCCTCTCCAACCCGGCATGTCTGAAGGCGGACCTGCTACCACTACTCCTCCCTCTGGACGCACACGACAGGGCCTGCTCTGCCTATGGGGGCATGGCGTATGTGGCCAACATCGCACCCGCACTGAAATGGGACCACTGTGCCTCCACACGACGGATCATCGAGAACAGCTACATCGAATGTCACCCAGCATGCCCCATCATGGTCCTCCAAGGGACAACTTACGAACAACACCTTGACAGCCACCATCCGCTACATTGGCTGGCAAACATGTACACCACCAATGACATGGAAGCCCTGCTGGACGGCATCGCATACCTGACAACCTGTCAATTCGTCGGACCACAACGCAGGTTCCCCGAGTGACCTATGATGTCCAACCCCGCACCCATGCTTAGCTTCCGCACGGACTGGCCAGTCACCACCACAACAGCCATACCAAACGACCGGCAACTGTAACCACACCATCAACGACATCGCCATGACATCGGATATGACCGGGACATGCACACTGTTCCCCATCACATCCAGGAACACCGCATGCATCGTGGGAGGCAGTGGCATGGGCTCTGTGTTTCGCACCCACATGGACGGAACTGCACGAACAACCAGGACACGACATGGATCCAGCGCCCATGGACACACACAGCGCTCAGTGGACATGAATAGGTCGCCTGGAGTCTGTGGGTGCTGCACCCCTCCCACCCCCGCCCCGGGAATCCCATACCAGGACCTTTGCATGGACGACAAGTGCATACAACAACAACACGACCCCAGTGACTGTGACATGTCCAGTAACCACCACAGTGCAACAACAAGTGGCACGCCGCTGCATGCACGCAAGCACATGCCCTGATGTCATCTCACATGCACGCGTGCATGAGGAACAACCGCAGCAAACCTGTCACATGGAACTGAGATGGACTGTGCCCATGATGCCAAGCGGTCTGGTAGGCTACATGTATACCGTCTGTGTCAAAGTCCGCAGCTCCGCAGCTATACGTAAATGTACATTAGCACAGCCTTGGCCAAGCAGATGTCACTCTGAAGCCCACATCCCACATGCAACAGCCAATCACATGTAACCCCACACCCTATCCCATTTGCAATCATGCTCAGTATATCCTCAACATGTATTCCGCTGCCAGTAGTGTCCACTATACTGCATCACAGAGGACAGAAGACTCAATATAATGTTTGAAACCAAAACTGTCTCCGCTGACTCATTTCACAAGTACGAATGAGAGAGGATGAGAGTATGTGAAGTACACGGCAGTCGTGACATGACCATGTAGTCCACTGGTATTGGATGTCAACGCAAATGAGTAGCACTACTGTGGAAGACACACATGTGTCGTGTGAAGTCGTATGGACGCAGTGCTCAGGTGGGTGGGTGTGACGGGTAGATGCGCACATGCCAAGTTGGAGCACGCCGTGTTGGGAGGGGTCATGAACAGTACACCA